>JAMPIV010023002.1:0-216206 GCA_024509875.1 Oreohelix idahoensis | reverse complement strand
GCGCTTATCTAGTTCTTGTCATTTCTTATTCCACTGGCGCTTATCTAGTTCTTGTCATCTCTTATTCCACTGGCGCTTATCTAGTTCTTGTCATTTCTTATTCCACTGGCGCTTATCTAGTTCTCTTCATTTCTTATTCCACTGGCGCTTATCTAGTTCTTGTCATCTCTTATTCCTATGGCGCTTATCTAGTTCTTGTCATTTCTTATTCCACTGGCGCTTATCTAGTTCTTGTCATTTCTTATTCCACTGGCGCTTATCTAGTTCTCTTCATTTCTTATTCCACTGGCGCTTATCTAGTTCTTGTCATCTCTTATTCCACTGGCGCTTATCTAGTTCTTGTCATCTCTTATTCCACTGGCGCTTATCTAGTTCTTGTCATCTCTTATTCCACTGGCGCTTATCTAGTTCTTGTCATCTCTTATTCCACTGGCGCTTATCTAGTTCTTGTCATCTCTTATTCCACTGGCGCTTATCTAGTTCTTGTCATTAGTTCCACGTTAGTGATCTTGCCATATCACTCCAGCCCCTCTGTTCTACGCTAGCACCCATTTATGAAAGTCTGTAGCTTTTTGACTTGTTTTTGTTGTTCTCCGAGTTATATAGTATTCATATCTTCAGCTTAACTGCATGGTGGCGGTCTTCATGGAGATAACTCATTAAACTTTTT
This sequence comes from Oreohelix idahoensis, assembly GCA_024509875.1. Classification (NCBI taxonomy): domain Eukaryota; kingdom Metazoa; phylum Mollusca; class Gastropoda; order Stylommatophora; family Oreohelicidae; genus Oreohelix; species Oreohelix idahoensis. Next base: position 215,536 of record JAMPIV010023002.1, on the reverse strand, counting down.
TGCAGCCCATGAAATGAGGGCATGGCAAACACACGGCCCTGTGCACCATCCATTGCCACCCTCTCCACCTTGCAAACTTTCACAACTGTTTCAAACGTTTAGGAAGATTGTGTCTGCCAAATGACTCGAGGAAAACAGCAACATTATGTGTTCTAATTTCGGTTTACTTCATCTTCACGAGCGGGACCCAAAGACGCAGTAATAGAGACCGCAGTCAGCGACTCATAGCTTGACTGCCTGCGTCAGGACCAGCGAACCAGAGCTGGTCAAGACCGCACTCCACCTCCACGTGGTGGTCCTGGAAACAGTCTGCAGCAGTGCATTCTGGCTGAGCGAGTGTGGATCGAAATGGGAAGGCAAACCCGGTCCTAAAAAATGCCGTGCAGAAGTCGGATGTGTCGACCGAAAGGTGCAGATATCACAGCTTAGGCGTAAACAGACACAACGCAACCACCGTCCTTTTCAGGACGAACGAAGAAGAAGAAGAAATCTTCACGAGCCATTCCGATTGATATAGATAATCATGTCTAACGGTCATGTCCTGTCCCTAGAGATTTTTAAACAAACCTACTGTTAACTTTTACGCTGTGCCGTGATGTCAAATTATCCAGTATTTTCTCTGTGTTTTTGTCATTTTCTGCTTTTTTTTCATCCTCATAGCAATTTTAGAGTGTCCGATTGACAGAGTGGCTAGAGCGCTGGTCTCTTGAGGCATAGGTGCCGGGTTGGATTCACGGTATCGACACACTCCAGTCTACCCAGCTGTAAATGAGTACCTGACTTTTTCTCTTGAGTTAGGGTAGGAACAGGCAGCGACGAAGGGAACTGGTCACGCCCACCTGTCGATGCTGGACCTAGTTTAGTTAAATCTCTAACGCTTCACTCCCCTACAGCAGGATATGCTACCATAGCAGTTTTGTTCCATGTACACCTCATGTTTTCAAGTAAACGAAAAAAAAAATGGTATGGACCCGCATATATTATTGTTATAATAAATAATAATAAATTCTTTAAGCGCCAAACACGGCGCATAAGGCAGAAACCAGTGCTTTCCAGGTTGTACGTTGTGACGCCACTCCTCTTAGCTCTTGCACATTGTTTAATCCCAACGTTCTTCCTTCTCTTATTATTGTTCTTCTGAGTGTTTCTTTTGGTCTTCCTTTTTTCCTCTTACCCTCAGGAACCCAAGTGAGCGCCTGTAGTGGTATTCTGTTGTTTTGCATTCGTAGGACATGACCGATATATGACCATCGTCTTTTCCTTATATAGTCGGAGACATATTTCTGCCTAGAGTCTTCTCTTATTTGTCGATTAGTCTTGAATTCTTTCCAACTGATGTTCATGAGTTTTCTAAGACATTTGTTCTCGAATGTATTCAGCTTGTTCTCCAATGATTTTGTTATTTTCCAACTCTCACAGCCGTATGTTAACACTGAGATAACATTTGAATTAAACAGACGAAGCTTGGTATGTATATTCAATGATCGTAATTTCCAAATGTTAGATAATCTATTGAAGGCGCTAGCTGCCAAAGCAATTCTAGTATGGATTTCTCTTGTTGTGTCACCATCCTGAGTCATTTTACTGCCTAAATAATTGAAACTTTCAACTTTCTGTAGTTTTTCCCCGTTCAAGATGATATCAAAGGTCTCGTTAGAAAAGTTCATAGCTTTAGTTTTAGAGGCATTTATTTGGAGACCTATTTTAACCGAGAGATGACACAAATTATTTATTGCTTCTTGGGATTGTCTTGGTGTTGAACTTAAGAATGCTAAATCATCTGCGAAATCCAGGTCCCCCAGGAATTTTCCATTTGTCCATTTTATACCCAATTGTTCATTGTGGGTATAGTTTCTCATAACCCAATCAATAGCTATTCCAAAAAGTAGTGGTGACATAATACAGCCTTGTTTCACCCCTGTTTCTACTGTAAACCATTCTGTATTCCCTTTATTTGTTCTAACACAACATCTTGCATTGTCATATAGCGCTTTGATTATATTCACATATTTTGTTGGAAAACCATAGATTGTAAGTATCTTCCACAATGATGGGCGGTGTAGACTATCAAAGGCTTTTTGAAAATCGACGAAGGTGATAATAAGTGGCGATTGCATTTCCACTGATTCTTCTATAATTGTTCTTAGTGTGAATATTTGATCAATACATGATCGTTTCGGCCTGAAACCCGCTTGTTCTTCTCTGATCTTTTCGTCAGCATGCAATTTAAGTCTTTCTAACATCATGCAACATAATAATTTTCCAGGTACTGATAATAGAGATATACCACGCCAGTTATTACAGTCTGATAGATCACCTTTCTTCGGTAACTTTACAATAATACTGTCTTTCCATTGTTGTGGTGGTTGTTCTTCTCTCCATACTTCATTTATAATATCTAAAATTCTCAAGAGGTTGTTGTCATTAACTGCTTTAATCATTTCCCCTGAAATTTCGTCAACTCCAGCAGCTTTAAAATTTTTTAATCTTTTAACGGCTTGTTTGATCTCGTCCAGCGTGAATTCATCGCAAGTTATTGGCAAGGTGGTTGTGGGTGTTTCATTATTAAAATCAGGTGTTACTGTTGGTGGTGGTCTGTTTAGCACCTCCATGAAGTGCTCAGCCCATCTCTTCATTTGTTCTTTTTCTGTTGGTATTGAATTCCCTAATTTACCTTTAACAGGTGTTTCCATAGCAGTAGGCTGGTGACATAGTTGTTTTGTAATTTGATAAAGGCACCTACTATTACCAGTTCTTGCAGCATTTTCAGCTTCTACGGCCAGTTCATTGATGAAATGTCTTTTATCTCTTCGAGTTTTTGTCTTCACTTCTTTATTTAACAAGTTATAAGTTAGTTTGCAAGATTCAACTGCATTATGTGTACTTGCCGCTAGTAGTTTAAGTTTTGCTGTTTTCCTTTCTTGTATTTTATCCCAAGTATCTTCTCTCATCCATTTTTTCTTTTTATGTACTAGGTATCCGGTGGTCGCTACAGCTGCTTCTGTCATTGCTGTTCTCAGTTGTTCCCATTTAGTATCGATTGTCTTGGTGGTGATATCGTTGTCAATTTTGCCTAAAGCATCGAAATAGTTGTTCATTTTGACATTATATTCCTCTTTTATATCATTTGATTGCAGTCTGTGTACATCTATTCTTCTATTTTTATTCGGTTGGTATAACTTCTTCAGTTTAATTCTCAGTTTAGCTATGCAGAGGTTATGATCGCTTCCGATCTCTGCACCTCTGTATGCTCTGACGTCTTGAACTGATGAGCGAAATTTTGCGCTTATGCAGAAGTGATCTATCTGGTTCTTAGTTCTGCCATCAGGTGAATTCCATGTTATCTTGTGGATATTCTTATGTGGAAAGATGGTGTCTGCCACAACGAGGTTTGATATTTCACAAAGTTCTAGAAGTCTTTCGCCATTTTGATTCATACAGCCTATGCCATGAGTACCGAGATATCTTTGTACTTCATCGTTGTTGTCACCTACTTTGGCGTTAAAATCGCCCATGACTACTATTATGTCATGCTTGGGTATTGTGTTGATGGTACTTAGAAGTGCTTCATAGAAGTCATCTTTTGTTGTATCAAGAGCGTCGTTAGTTGGTGCATAGCATTGTACAGTTGAGAGCTTGAAAAATCTTGTCTGAAATCTAGCTATTATTGTTACTAAATGCAAAAAACCAAAACAAAAAAACATTCATACATCCCATAGCAAAGTGAATAGTGTGTTATCATTTGTCGTTAATGAGTAATTCGTCATATCGTCAGTAAAAAAAAAAAAAAAAAAATTAATAAAATTAAAATAAAAGTATTCTAAACCAGTACAGGCATACCTGGCTTTATTGCACTTCGCAGATATTGCGCTTTTTTTTTCTTCAAATTATTCATGTTTATTTATTAGAACGTGCCTTCTTCTTCCGATAGATTTTGGCTCTCCACCAGCAAAAAGATTACGATTCGCTGAAGGCTCAGATGATGAAGATTAGCATTTTTTTTTTTTTGTTAGCAATAAAGTATTTTTAATTTTACAGTACATTGTTCTTATTAGACCTAACGCTTTTGCGCACTTAATAGACATAGCGTAAATATGATTTTAGGCTTTTATATGCACTGGGAAGCCAAAACAATGGGTGTGACCCGCTTTATTGCTATATTCGCTTTATTGCGGTGGCCTGGAACCGAACCCGCAATATCTCCGAGGTATGCCTGTAATATAAAATTCAGTTTTATTAGTATAACTTTATTTTGTCATAAGAGGCGACTGGGGTACGATTGTGCGTGGGGCTGGCAAACTCAAGATGTGAAACCACATTACTGCAGTAACCTTAACTGCAAGAGTTCACGAAGTGCTGTAGCGCTGGCCTGATGCAGTGGCGGCGCCAACTCGCATGCTTCCTGTGGAAAGTGAAAGAAGAGTGAATAAGGAATTAATTATATAATATTGAAATTTAATGTATTATGTTGTTACAGGTAAAGGGACCGAAGACGCAGCAAAAGAGATGAATGCAGTCAGCGACTCATAGCTTGACTGCTTGCGTCAGGGTCAGCCAACCAGAGCTGACCAATACCCTTCTCCACCTCCAAGTGGTGGTCCTGGAAACAGGCTGCATCACTGCAGTCTGGCCGAGAGAGTATGGATCGAAGAGGGAAGCTTCGAAGGCAAACCCGGTCCCAAAAAATGCCGTGCGGAAGTCGGATGTGATGGGACGAAAGGCGCAAATATCGCAGCCTCGCTGTAGACGACGACACAACGCAACCAACGTCCTTTTCGGGGCGAACAAGGAAGAAGAAGAAGAAGTTACAGGTAATGGATCTCTGAGTAGAAATGACGTGTGCGCAAGCATTATGATGATGTTTAGGTCGTGGATTCCTGTTGTTAGTGAGGTCATTCTTTTTCCGATGTAATCCATGTTACCATAGAAGCCATAGAACAACCAAGAACCTACAGACTTTCATAAGTGAGTGCTTGCGTAGAACAGAAGGATTGAAACGGTATGACAAGGTCAACAATGGGGTGAACTGATGACACGAACCAGACAAGTGCCAGTTGAACAAGAGATGAGACAAAGACGCCGGCGATAGGTAGGACACACGCTGAGGAAACCTGTTGACAGCATTACAAGGCAGTCCTTGTTCTGGAATCCACAGGGAAAGATAGGTAGAGGTAAACCGAACAACACATGGAGAAGAGAACTGGAGACAAGCATAAACGGAATGAGGAAAGCATGGGAAGACCTTGAGCTGATGGCACGTGACAAGACGACTTGGCAGACGTTTGTTGGGGGGGGGGGGGGGGTCTATGCTGGTTGGGGAGCAGAAAGGTGGTGACTTAATCTATGCTATAAATATTTCATGTTATCCAGTCAAAATTATAATATGGTATTTCGCTCCTGACATTCTTCACGTGCGGGTTTTACTGTCCCGAAGTTTCGTGTTCCTATCCTAAGGCGCAGCAATCTTTTCTCTTAACTGCTATTTGTAGTTTCTCATGAACTTGGCATTTTGTGGCATTTCATTAGCAGGATACAGAATACTGAATACCGGAGTGAATAACTTATTCAGGACGTGAAAACGAAAACTATGCGCATGCGGAGTGGGTTGTATTTGTAACGGCACCAGAAGCTTTGATAGATTGGAAACCTATATCGTCAATATCATCATCAGCAGTATCATCATCATCGTCGTCATCAGCTCCGCGTCTCTTGATTATTGAGCCCTTGACTATTAGTTGCTGTTGTGTCTATCGATTGTTTGTGTATGTCAGCAGTGGAGGTATCTGTAAATTATTTTATGTTGCCGGTACATTTCTTTGACGGGTTGCTTTGTCTTCTTGCGCCTGGTAATGTGCCCCGAAGACAGAATAGGGCTGTTGCTCCGACTAGCATGTCGGCACAAGAAGACTTATATGAGGTTGTGCATAGTACTTGGAACATCATAATTTAAAACAAATTGCCACATAAACCACAGCTACAAGAGTATGTTGATATGTGGAGCAGGATTCCTGCAAGAGTATGTTGATACGTGGTGCAGGATTCCTGCAAGAGTATGTTGATACATGGTGCAGGATTCCTGCAAGAGCATGTTGATACGTGGTGCAATATTCCTGCAAGAGTATGTTGATACATGGTGCAGGATTCCTGCAAGAGTATGTTGATACATGGTGCAGGATTCCTGCAAGAGTATGTTGATACGTGGTGCAGGATTCCTACAAGAGTATGTTGATACGTGGTGCAGGATTCCTACAAGAGCATGTTGATATGTGGTGCAGGATTCCAACAAGAGCAAGAGTATCAGCTACAGAGGTGGTACTATGCTCCGTAATTTAATTTTTTTTGGGTCTGAATCTTCTCCTTTAATCCAGTTCAAGCTTGCGACTGTTGATTATGCGCGCGATCAAATAAAATGGAAGTGTAACATAAACTTGCTAATACCGAATAGCGTGTCGTCATAACAGAGTAGTTTCCAGAGGCGTCGTTTGCAGATCCCTCTGGAAGGGAGAAGGGGTCACTGTCGTGGAGCTGAATGGATGAATTTGAAAATGGAGCAGAGTTTTAAGGAGGGAGAAAAGATTTTATGACAAAAATAAGCTGAATGAAAAATTATCTCTGTCACAGTCATATCTGCGTTTAAACAACTGGGATAGAGTGTGGAGTGGTATGGAAGAGGTTGGGGCGCGGGAAGGAGTCATGATCTTGCATTTAGTAATTCTATTGTCGAGATAATTTTGATTTAGCCATTGTTGATTTTGTCATACTCTTGCTGTTGAGTTTGGACGTGCAGATTCATAAAAAGCAATCTTCTTGATCTGTCCGTTCTGAATCTATTCTTGAAATATTATTGATCTGACATTTGTTTATTCTCTTGTCGGGTGTTCCGCATTCCCAGAGAAAACTTACAAGCGAGTTTAGAAAAATTCATCTTAATCGTGAACTACATGAGACAGTAACTCGATCTTTTCTGTGAGGTGAAGATAACCTTTGGTAAAGTATTATGTATTTTGAATTTTCCATCGGTTAAAATTACATATAGGTTGTACTTGTTCCAAGTCTTCTTCTTCTTCTTGCGATCGCATCTTTGATGATTACACCGTCAGACGAGTTCTCATGATGAATTCGACTGTTGTTTGAAGTTCCTCTTTAACTCCATATAGCTTTGAGTTTAGTGTTGAGTCATTGGGCCAGTATATCTTTCTTAACTGGTCATACAGAGGACAGTCCTGTAGAACATGCTCAGCAGTTTGTTCGTTTAATCCACATGTGCACAGTGGTGAAGCAGACAATCGTAGCTTGTGCATGTGTTTATTCAGTTTGTTATGCCCTGTCCTGAGTCGAAAAATAGTTATCTGTCCCTGCCGGTCGAGAGTGTGATAGTCGTCTTTGGGTTGGTTCTGTTCTCTTCTGATAGTCTGGATAGCTCTCTTTTTCTCAAAGTATGTGACTTCATTATCTTCTTGTTCACATTCTCCTCCCTTTTTTGCAAGTTTATCTGCCTTTTCATTTCCGGGTACACCACAATGAGATGGTACCCACTGAAGTATGGTTCTCTTTTTGGCAGCTACCTTGTTTAGTTCATTTCTCAGATGCGGGAGTTTACCACCCTTGAGAGCTTGCAGGACAGACAGTGCATCTGTGAGGATGACTACCTGGTGGCAGTCAGAGTTGGTGTTATAAATCATATTTGCAGCTTGCTCTAGAGCTTGAACCTCAGCTGTATAGTTGGAACAGAATTTACCAGTGGGAATGTGCCTAGTCTCATAGTGGTTGTCAGGATATGAGATAAAGATACCGGCACCTCCATTCCTAACAGCATTAGTTGCTGATCCATCTGTATAGGCATGTATCCATGATTGATCGGGATAGCTTTCTTGGATCATACTCAATGTAGCAGTTCGTTTTTGCAGATCATTATACTCACATCCACTTGTGAGACCACTGACTGATGTATTAATTTGGAGGGCACTGCTGGCCTGCTCCCATGGTACAGGGTATAGGGTGGGCTTCAGTGGTGTTGTCTTCATGGATAGGTCTTCTTGATGCTGTCTTATAAGTCTTTTCCCCCGATGCACAAAGCTGCTACGCTTTAGACGTCCCAATGCCAGATCATCTAGTCTTGCCTTCATTGGGTGCATTGGCATACTGTTGTACTTTTCCATCTGGATCATGGTTTTTGTGTCTCTTCTATGGGACAATGTCTGTAATCCAGCAACCTTCTGCATCTCTGTTATTGGTGTAGTTTTCATAATGAGCCTGAGAGCTTGATTTTGCACCTTGTCCAAAGACTGCAGATGTGAGTTAGCAGCTGATGACCATGCTGCTGAGCTAAACTCTAAGTGTGGTCTTATTACTCCATTATAAATCTTCTTTAGATTTCGTTCATTTGCTCCCCAGTTGGTACCTGCTAATTTTCTGAGTATGCCTAGTCGTCTTCGGGCCTTTCCTTCTGCATTTTCAATATGCTTATTCCATGTAAGCCTTTGGTCAAATGTCACCCCAAGATAGGTGGGGTAGCTTTCTTCCTTGATCACGGTTGTCCCTAGGTGTATGTTAGCTGATTTGTCCTTGGGGGCGAGGGAGAACAGTGTTGTGGAGGTTTTGTCTGTGTTTATTGTGATAAGCCATTTCTCTGCCCATGACACTAGCATGTCTGCTGCCCGCTGCATTCTATAATTTGCTGTGGTGACATTTTCATCAGCGCACCAGAGTACTAGGTCATCTGCATATAAGGCAGCTTTAACTCCTGCAGGGAGATCTTTCACCAGGTCATTGATGTAAACAAGGAAGAGTGTTGGGGAAATTACTCCTCCTTGAGGTACCCCCTGATGGAGCAACACTTTTCTGCTCTGCAGACCGTCAAGAGTGACTCTAGTTCTCCTGTTATGCAAGTATGACTGGATCCATTTCATCATGTTGCCTTGGATTCCACTTCTCCTAAGTTTTGCAATGAGGCCATCTTTCCACACCTTGTCAAAGGCCTGCTTGAAGTCGACCCAGATCGTTAGGACCTTTTTCTTCTCCTGGAAGGCATCTTCTATTGCTTGAGACAAGTAAGTAACTTGGTCTTCTATACTGTAGCATTCTCTAAATCCAGCTTGTTCCGGCACCAGGATCTGCTCAGACTCTAAATACCATTTCAATCTGTGGTTGACTATTCGCTCCATAGTCTTCCCAACACAGCTTGTGAGACTGATTGGCCGGTAACTTGCAGCCTCGGTCTTACATTTCCCTTTCTTTAGTATGGGTATTGTGATGGCTTCTCTCCATACTTGGGGTACCGTTCCTTTCAACCAGCTGTGGTTGAATATCTCAAGCAGTTTTGTCTTTGCTGCTGAGCTCAGATTTACTAGCATTTCGTTGCTGATTTTGTCTGGGCCGGGTGACTTTTGAAACTTAAGCTTGGAAATAGCCTTCTGTAGTTCTCCTAGTGTGATGGGTTCCCTCATTGGGGCAGGAGTATCTGTCTGTCCCATGGTTGCCAGTATTTCTTTTCTTATCTCTCTCTGATGATCTATGTTAATGGGTAAGTTGCTTTCTGAACTGTATCTTCTAGCAAACAAGTCTGCAGCTTGTTTTCCTCTGAAAAGTTTGCCACCTTCATCCAATGTGATAGTCTGCCTAGGTGAGGAACGCTCTTCATTTAGAGACTTGACTAATCTCCAAAGTTTCCTGCCGTCTTTCTCAAGGTTCAGCGATGCCGTTTTAGTTCTCCAGCTTTTCCGTTTTTCTTCTAGCTTTGTTCTCTGAAACTCTGCTACAGCCTTTTTCCATTTGTTGTGAGTTTCAAGTGAAGGCTGAGACTCTGCGTCCTTTCTAGCCCTGTCCATAGCTTCCTGACGTTCTTGGAGTGTGCTGGACCAGTATGGTATGTAGTTACGCCGGCATCCTTTGGGAATGGTTTCTTTTGCAGCTTGTAGTATGCATCTGTTGAAGTCTTTTACCACTTCATCAATGTCTCTGTTCTGTACCTTGAGGGTAGACAGCAGCGTGTTCACCTGATGCCTGAATAAACCCCAGTTGGCTTTTTTGTAGTTCCATCTTGTAATGGCTGGGCCTGTACTGAGAGTTGCACTCTGGACAGTAAGAAAGATTGGGCGATGGTCGCTTCCCCCTAGTTGGTCTCCTACTTCTCTACTAATAGATCCAGCTATATCTGGTGTGGAGAAGGCAAGATCTGGTGTTGAAGTTGTGTGCCATCCTCTGGAGTAGAAGGTAGGAGTATCTGTGGCATTATTGACTAGGATTAGGGAGTGATCATCTTGCCAAGTTTCAACCTCTTCACCTCTGTGATCCAGATGGTTATAGCCCCAGCTCTGGGAGTGGCTATTAAAGTCTCCAACTGCTATAAAGTTGGTGGCTGGTACCTGTATAGAGCTGAGACTCAGGGGTTTGTTGTTCGGACAGTAATAGTTCAGGAGTTCTATTTCCATCTTGTCTACCTTTATCTGCAACAGCTGATATTCTGCTCCATCCATGAAGGTTTTCCTTTCGTGTGCAGGAATGTTATTCCTTACAAGAGTAAGTACTCCTCCTTTTCGTCTATCTTTTCTGTCGGATCTGAAGCATTGATATCCCCTTATTTTAAAGGTTTGATCTGCTTTCAAGTGAGTCTCTTGGATACAGCAAACACTGACTTGCTTCTCATACAAGATGTTTTCCAGCTCTGTCTTTTTGCTGTATCCAGCCTGCTTGCTGTTCACTCCCTCTGCATTCCAGTGCATCATGACAAGTGGCACTCTGGGTTTCTCTTTTTCTGTTTTGTTTTGGTCAGTAGTTCTCCTCCGCCGTCTGCTGACTCCACAAGACGGTCTAGAGGGTCCTCCAGTAGCTGAGGGTGGGCTCTGTCGAGGCTCAGAGCCCGGCACTGCACCTGCCTGGTGGAGCTCCACAGGGCGAGCACCAGTACGAGATTTATTTGACGGTGTACTCTCCATAGAAAAAAAAAAGCGAGTTGCGTGATACTGTGGTTTCCGGTGCGCCTTCTGGCCCAGTATCTACGACTTTAGCACCTGTTCAACGGGAGAGTGGGCTCATCCCTAATCTGTTTATGTTCCCAGTAGTAGACTATTCGCAAGCAGCCTGGGGGTGTCACTGCTCTGCGCGGACCTTGTTTACCGAGGCGGCGTCCGAGCTCGTATGGTGAAAATATGGTTGCGTTATCTTCAAAATAGCCCTGTCTTTCCCATGGCTTTTCTGCCATCCTGCAACTTTGAGTTAGGGAGTTCTGAGCTCCAGTCTCTTTCCCAGGCATTTTATCCTGGCCTGGCACGCATACAGAGGACCCCACTTCTGGTTCTAAGTTAGCAGTTGGGGATAGGTGGGGTAGCACACTGTGCATTCCCCGTCATCCAGGGGGCTCTCCAACTATGCAGAGCTTGCACAATGCTGTGCTCTGGTTCTGGGCTCTCCCAAGGAATCCTCACGTCCTGCACAGAGCCACTTCCAGATACCCACCACCTGCCAACCCTCCATTGTAGAAATCTCCTGCATGCGGCCATCCAGTCAAGAGCCAGTATTAAGTCTGGTGCCCAAGTGATCCCCCCAAGCTCAGTGTGCAATGCTGGGTTCTCATCATGCTGCAACACAGGGGGGATTGTGATGCTCAGCCATCTCTCTCAACTCTGCACCGATAAGTGACATCGGGGACTTAACTGTGCCTCAGTACTGGGAGGCCCCGTTTCCGGGTACACCACACACAGCCAATTGAGGCAACGGTCGCCGTGGGCGTGTCTTCAGTGGGGAAGTTGTGGAGTCTTCCTGTCCATGTTCTTGCACATCCTAACACTGCCCGCAAGACATCGGAGGTTTGGAGAGTGGCCTTCTCTGCTTTTTTGAGCCGGGGTGGGCTCCCCGGGCAAGTCTCGATGGGGATCGGGACGTGTCCACGCGCCAGTGGGCCCAGCATCGGCCGCATCTGATGGGGGACTTGCTCTGCCAGGTTTGAGTTAGTAAATTCCAACTTTGTCATCTTCATGGCATTGTGATGCTGGGGTGCCTGTGGATTTCCTACCACCCCGGGTAGAAGCCAGAAGTGTACTGTGCCAGCTCTGGGGGAGATAAAGGGGGTGTTTCTGCGTCTCCTTGTGATACGTAGCCAAGGTAGGGCTCACAGTGCTCTTTCCCCGCCACCAAATTGCCTGCTGGTTACGCCGAGTTCTCCGAGGCTCTAGGCATGTGACCAAGAGTTGAAGGCAATAGGATCGTCACGTCCTGAGTCTCTGTGCCTGTACGATGGGTTCCGATCTTCAGGGAGCAGTCCACACTCGTTCCCACTCCCAAGACTTGTTCAGTATCCATCTGGCTCCTTCCCACCCACAGAGGGCGTGTACGGTGTAGTGCACCGGTTTTATTATCGAGGTTTGCTCCTCTAGATCCGTTGTGTTTAGCCTGAGGATTCGCACCCTCAGTTACCAGGACTACCTCGAGGAGGGTGTGGCTCTTCACCACGCACAACGATCTTGGGGTATGAGAGGTTTTGCTAGGCCAAGAGACTAACACCGCAATGGTCGCTCCTTTCATGAACAAGAATTCACTAGGCGTAGGGTGAAGCAAGGGGGGAAACCCACTACCCACAACACCAGCACATCATACCCCCTGTCTGTAAAAGACTTTGCCCCTTGTTCCAAGTACTTTGAAACCTGAAAAGAGAAATGACTTATCAAGGTAGATCTTGAGAGAAATTACACACATAAAGGTATGTTTCAGGTGCTCGTGAGACACAAAGTAGAAAACTAGACAACAGAAAAATAACAGAAGTGAGTGGCTTACCGGAAAATCGAACCCAGGACCTTCCGAACGTCACCCCTGCCTATGTACGGAAGCGAAACTAGCTAGGCAGGTGTGCTGTGCAGGTCCTGGTTTCGATTCTCCGGTAAGCCACTCACTTCTGTTGTTTTCTGTTGTCTAGTTTTCTACTTCTTTTTGTTTCACGAGCGCCTGAAACACGTGACCTTTATGTCTGTAATATTTATTTATTTACTGTTTACAGGCCTCGGGTTTCCCCTCTTTACTTGTTTAAATGTTTAAATCTTGAGAGAGCTGAGTGTTTTTAACGTAGATCCAAAAAGCTCTTTTGTTTCCTGCCGCGGACTTATACTATGTTAAAACAAAGCTGAGTAATAACTTTTACAAAAGTATGGATTTGACATTAACATTGAGAAAATTAGACAGGAAGACTTGGCATGTGTCTGTTGAAGGCCTATGCTCCTTGGGGAGTTAAAGGGTATTGATTGATTGAAGACTAAGTACACATACATCTCTACATCAAACTTGTATGACCATGATCCAGAATATCCGTTACAAACAAAATCACCAAGTTTAACGTGATAATTTTGTTAGTAAATATGATGAAAATTCACCAATATCCTTCTGGGTGTCAACTAGGAAATTGCGTCTGGAGTGCATGAATAATGATTTGCCTGAATTACAATTAAAAAGGTAAATAAATCTCACAAAATGATTCTATACACTTTAGGCACATGATGATGTAATCATCACTCATTACTCATCCTTACACCCGTCTGAGATCTGCGGTCATCTTTGCTGTCGGGTTTCCCCGCACGACTAGTCAGAAATAATCACCAGCTCCTACAGTACTGGTTCATGCACATACTCTTTTTCCTGTGGTGAGGTTGCCAGCCTCATATATAACCACTTAGCAAGAAGCCTGTAGAATTTACATTAGTAAATAAATTGTTTACACTTACCCCAACATTTTGGGAATACACACTTTTCCTGGCACAGATTTAGAATGGACACAGCTCTGTATTAGAAGCTTCAAATAACGTAGGTCTGGAAATATGAGTCAGTTCCTCTGACGGCTGGTGTTCTGCAAATTCCTGGCAAAAACTGTTTGTATAATTCCTCTTATGACTTGGTCTGGGAAATATGAGTTAATTCCTCTGACGGCTGGTGTTCTGGGAAAACTGTTGGTATAATTCCTCTCTGACTCCGTGTGATAAAATCCCCAAGTTTCCAGTCTTGTATTAAAATGACGGATTTACTTGTGAATTCCAAAGTTGCCCAATACTCGATCTGGTACTTATAGTTGTGGAATGATAAGTCCTATCCTCTTTCCTCTGGCTTGTAGGAGGTGTTTAGTTGACGCTGCGATGCAATCTGTGCTGTTCTGTGCCTCCGAGTTTGTTGGATTATATCTCTCATTTTCCAATTTCAAATCCAGCTGGGTTTCCTGCTGAATGTTCCAAGCAAGTCATTGTAGATTCTGGCGAACCAATCAAATCTATCTAGCACTGTTTGGGTGGGGAAGTTTATCATTACTCATCCCACGCGTATTTGAAAATATTAATTTTAAAATACACGCGTGGCCTCTTACAATAGTGATGTCAAATCGTTACAAAAGACTTCCGGCGCACCTCTGTCTATCACAATATTTTGACCGTGTTTTCCTGGCGTAATGTTTTCCGCCCAGATGTCTATCCCGACAGATTATCTAATTATCCCCTTTATCTGCGTGCCTCCGCCAGACATATGTCTGGTCAGACAGTGTTGTCTTCTTTCATCGTAGCACAATACAAGCTATGTCAACATGATCAACAGCTTTCCAGTGGGATCAGACGTTGGACCGACACGTTTCCACAGGTGGTTCTACGGATTCAAAGAGATAAGCGGGTGACCGGTCTGACGACTGGGTATTGTTACGATAATACCACAGTTCAACTGGCGGAACGTAAACACGTCTGAGGAGTGGTAAACCAGATAAAGACAGCCCTATAGCAAATACTTCCGTAGCAAATACTGCCATAGGGGAGTTGCGTGTTAGAGACATCACCCTGCTATGTCCAGCATAGAGCAAAATAGTGAACATAACGAATGAAAAGGCATGATTTATGCCAACTAAAAGCGATGAGTGAGAAAAATGAAGGAAAAAGAAAGGATACTGTCGGAGGGCTGAAGGTGTGAGAGATCACACAAAAGAGCATGTTCAGACGTTTGTCACAGCAACGGAAAATGATGATGATACTGCATGCCACAAAGGGATTTCCAACTGGTAGCATGTTCTTTAATAAGTAAAATATTTTATATAACAAACCTTTATCATTGAAGCTAAAACAAAAGAGTTCTTCGGTGCTACACGGAGTTGGTGCTGTCACGTGGAAGCGAGTTATGGGCACTCAGTAAACAAGCCAGAACATTTGTGGAGGCCGCAGAGATTTGGTCGTACATAAGAATGTTCGGAATACAACGGACATATAAAAAGAGTAATCCTGATCTTCTTTTGTTCGTGCTGAAAATAAGCTTATTACTCATGTCAGAAGGATCCATCCACTTTCTTTGGACATGTTATGAGAATAGGAAAGCCAGAATACATTGTCACAACACGAGACATTGATGGAGAATATGAGAAAGAGATAGATGACGATGAAGAGAGAAGAAAGTGAACAGTTTAACTTCGTGGCGTGGAAGAAAAAAAACGTCAAAAAAATAGAATTGATAAAACATCACTGGTTACAGAAAGTTGTGGAGAATCATGATAGCCTACGCCACCCGGCATGATACGAAGACGAAGAAGAAAGTTGGTAGAATATTCAAGCGTTTGGCCATAATTTCAGGACTTCAAATTTTTCATGTTTTATTTTCAAACTCAGAACGCGAATGTGCAATGTCATCAATCCTCCAAAAAATCAATGCCTCGATATATTTTGGGCACCTTTCTTTACATCCTGCGCCTCATCTGCATCGCTGTGTGTGGCATGTCCATCGATGATAATGGACGTATCTTTGAGCCTAGTTTATAGTTTATTCCTGTCTATACATTCCCCCCCCCTCGGGTAAGAATATAACATTTGAGGTCATTCCTAAGAGCGAATTCCATAAACATTGTTTCTTTTTCTTTCAACCCTGTCATCCAGGTTTTATTTTTTCTGTGTCTTCGTTGTTTGATAACTCAGTCCAGGAGATGCTGTGTAATTTATTTTAATGGTCTATTGAAAATTTCTTGCTTTAGAAGTGTGTTATTTTAGAGCTTCATAGATTAAAGTTAGATATCTTCATCT
The DNA here is from genome assembly GCA_024509875.1 of Oreohelix idahoensis. Lineage (NCBI taxonomy): Eukaryota > Metazoa > Mollusca > Gastropoda > Stylommatophora > Oreohelicidae > Oreohelix > Oreohelix idahoensis. The sequence continues at coordinate 199,520 of JAMPIV010023002.1, read as the reverse complement.
TCTTCGTACACTCTCGGGAGTCCACGTGAATATTTTCCAAGAAAGCAGTGGTCAGCTTGAGGCTATTTGTTTCTCCATAGAAGTTTGTTTTTTTCCAGGAATTGTGCTGGTGACAGCCATATTTGCTTTTTCTGTTCCTCGGATATTGGGCATCTTTGAAGCAGATGATCAGCAGTCATTTTATCAGTGCCACAGTTACACTCAATCGGTAGTTCCTATCTTTAGCTTGTTGAATAGATGGTATCCTAATCTGTTGTGGCCCGTGCGGAGTCTGAAGATTACCACTTGTTCTCTTCTGCTGAGCTGGTTGGTTATTAGAACGTCACGGATATCATCTCGCGTGCTCTCATAGAACAGGTCGTGTACATACACTAAAATTGAAAGCCCTGGTCCCTTCAAGTTTTTTTTTTTTTTTGCTTTTATTATTTTTTTTTTTAATTTCAAGAAGGGGTCAATAGCCTTTTTCGGACAATCAAAGAAGTCCATAGCCTTCATCGGACAATCAAATGGGTCCAAAGACTTCCTCGGACAATCACAGGAGTCCATAGCCTTCATCGGACAATCAAAGGGTCCACAGTCTTTATCGGACAATCAAAGGGGTCCATATCTTTAATCGGACAATCAAAGGGGTCTATAGCCTTCATCAGACAATTAAAAGGGTCCATATCCTTTAACAGATGACCAAAGGGGTCCATAACCTTCATCAGACAATCAAAGGAGCCCATAGCCTTCATTGGACAATCAAGGGATTGTCACATTTTGCCTGTCCTGCTTTGCAGTAGTGGTCCAACAATGGCCAAAACTCAAGAGTATCTAAATGTGTTGTCAAAGGTGTTTACCTTCGCACAAGATTACTCTTGGCAGAGATGTAGATAGAAGTGTAATGGCGCTTCTATCCGAAGGGAGTATTCACAAGATAATTCAGAAGTCAAGAACCATGCGGCATAGCGTGAGCAATGGTTAACTTATATCTGTCCATCGCCTTTTGTGAAGGTTTTAAGCAGTGGCCCGTTCAAGCCCCCGGCTGAGTTAATTCAGCGAATTTCCTCTTGTAATGGGTATAGCTATGTTTATAGGTAAATATATGTCTAGGTAACGGGCTGATCACCCGTTTGCCAGTCACTTCGATTACGGAAACAACAGCAGATGGATTGATTTGCCGTTGCCCTAAAGACGCCAGTAGGCGTGATGGGAAACAATGGCAAAGAAAACCTATCTGCTGTTGCCCTAAGACGCCACTAGGCGTAATGGCCACTGACTGCTTTGACGGTCAGTGGCTAAGGACGGAAGAAAGAAGATATGTCTAGGTATATATATATATATATATATATATATATATATATATATATATATATATATAATATATATTATATATATATATATATATATATATATATATATATATATATATATATATACACTAGGTATATTCTGGCTCATACGTTTGCTTTCATACATATAAAAAACTGAAGCGACTATGATTGTTTAGTTTTAAAACAACATGTAACAATTTTAATAATGAATTAGTCTTTAACAGTTAAAATAAATATAGAAAGATTGGTGAAATTTTGCTGTAAATACAAGTTTTCGTCACTGAGACGTAGGTGAGGATTTATCAAAGTCCGTTGCTTTCGCCTATTTTACACGAAAACGTAACTCTGGGTGAGTCCAGTCGCCGTGGTTTCCGTCACTTCTTTTGGTGATGAGTGCACTTCTCCACATACTGGCGGCGTCTTAACGTAAGTACTTCAAACCGTCTGATGCTTGTAACCACGTACTTTTAGAAAAAATAGAAAGACAAATGCCTCTGCTAAGTACACTGAGTTGGAAGCTTAAGTGGCGCATCCTCTCGCTGTCCACCCACCAATGTTAATCTCTCAGAAGAATTAAATTCTTGAGTACACAGCGTAGCTCAGGAAAGATAAGTATAAATCACCACTATTCCTCTGGGTTTTAACTGGGAAAATGTGTCTGGACAGCGCGAATAATGATTTGTGCCTGAACTAACATTAACAAGCTATATATATCTTACAAAATGATATGATACACTTGAGGCACATGTGATGTAATTGTTACGCACGGATCATTATTATTTTTCGTTTGTATAAACATTTTTTCATATGTATGATCATTTTTTTGACTGAAGTGTGTATTATGTTTTCTATGGTCAAAGGGACATAATCCGAGTTATCGAAACTACAATTTTTAGGAGTTGCCTTCTCTTGTATAGAGACACGTTCGGTCTATAATTTCTTGAACGAAGCGTGACCACATCTCCTTATTTGGTAGTATCAGTCAACTATGGTAGATGTCTGAAACCTTTCTTAACGCTTCTTTTCATGACCATAAAAGGCGCGACTGTGTAAGACTTTTATCTCGAATGTTCTTCGAATCGTCTTATTGTGAACGGCAACTCAGAGATTGTCGTTCTGCGCATGTCAAACCGGGAGTTCGTTCTGTGTGTTCCGCCCAGTTGGGGCAGTTTAGAAATGGTTTAAGAAGCGAGCAGACGCAACTGCGTCTTGTGATTCTCTGAGGGAAATACAGTGTCTTAGTGAGTTAGTTAGCTAACTAGACTATTTCCCAGTATTATGCAGCCTGCCTGGAGGCATATGTTCATGGTTGATTTTCCGAAATAAGGTAATTCCTCTTGTATCGAACTTTATGCTATCATCTAGAGGTTCGTCATTTTGTCGCCTATTTGCTCGCCTGTGTGATGCAAAATGGAGAGGTACTTTGACTAGGATTAAGTCACCGGTATCTGTATACCTGAACTAGTTAAATATATATGGGTCGCTCTAGACCAACAAGACTGTTGTCTGTGTTCCAGGATTCGTTATATCAGAGATCACGTCCAAGTCAGATGGTTAGACTTAGGAACATTATAAAGGTCGAGCTGACCTGTAGCCCATGTATGCTATTCACGTGCAGACAGTGAACGGACTTATTGTATACAACTGATCTGCTAGCATCAGAATGGGAGCATTTATTATTGTTTATGAACATTGAAGATCTGTAGCTGACACTGTTGCAGAAGTTATAGAAATTATTATTATTTATACAGCTTCACGAACTAGCACTCGATGATTGATGAATTTCTGAATCTATTGAACTGTGATGTCTTATGACGCATATATACAACAGCTATCATTGCTGACTACAGAAATTGTTTTCAATGTGCCATATCATCTTGCTGAACTCGTTAACCATGTTGATGTCATAAGTATCATGACTGTTTTGTGGCGTGCAATAAATGAAAGAAACTTATACAACGAAGTTACCCTTTCTATGACTCTACACGTCATGTTGCCTGTGTGATAACCCTGTGAACTGTTCCACTACCACATACACAGCAACATCCTAAATCAGAGAAGACACCTACATCTTACACTTTAACACCAGGTGTCGATAAGGGTGGCAAGTTACCACTTCAGCACAAATCCACCCTTATCATTTTTGGTGGCCAGAGCTGGTTCTATCATCTGATATTTTGGCGCACCATATCATTTTTGGTGGCCATAGGTTGGTTCACTCTGATTCCAGCTATCAAGGGGGTCAGCAAACCCAGACATCATCATCATACTAGATACAACTACAGCATCAACTACCACCTTACAAGAAATTTTATTGAAAGTATCCGGATTTTCTGACAGTTGCTGATTTTGAAACTACCCGGCGCTGCTCGGCAATATTGAAGTTTATGTAAAATTAGAAGGACAAGTACCGAGCGAATGGATTTCCTGATCTGGTGAAAAGAAGGACAAGTGCCGTAACAACTGTTCCGGTCTCAGGGGTACTGTTGCGGGTTCAGAAGGTCAAGTGCCGGTTAAATCAATTTAGAAGATTCAGAAGGTCAAGTGCCGTAACAACTGTTGCAGTATTAGAAGCTCATTTCCTTCGTCATGGCTGTTTATGGGAGCAGAAGTTAATCAACGTTGGATCATTATCCTCAGAATGCTGATTACATCCTGTTCTGCACCGTGCTGACGCTGGATTTATAGAAGTTAAGTGGCCTGTTTTGTTTGTGAACTGTGCCCTTATGTTCTAACTGAGCCTTCTGTACTTTCACACTTTCTCCTATTGTTTTCATGATACATGTTTATATGTTATATGTTATTTGTTATTTGTATATTTATATGTTTATATTTCAGCGGGTTTTCTCGGTTGGGCGGAGTCTTTCAGTAGAAGATACCACGTCACAGAGGTTCTACTGTTAGCGTTTTCGTTAGGGACTGTGCGAATTTCCTACAGTGAAATTTGCTAGCGACAATCGTTGCTATATCTGTTTAGTTGTGACGAGTTGTGCTTTATTTTTGTTTCTTGTATATATATATTTTTTTTTTCTTTTTTCTTTTCTCTCTTTCTTTGTGTTTTTAGTTTCGATTTCGATTGTTTGTATTTGTAGGTCTCCCCTTTGCTATTATTCAGTTCTTTACGTATATTTTTGTGTATACACTGTAGCGTCATTTGTTAGTCATATCTTCGCATATTTCTTTTTAGTTTTGCTGTTTGTGTATTTGACTTATGCGAATGTTTTCGTATTGTTTGATCTTTGTTGATTGTTTACATTGACTCTGATCTTTGTTATTGTTTACATTGACTCTGATCTTTGTTATTGTTTACATTGACTCTGATCTTTGTTGTTGTTTACATTGACTTTGATCTTTGTTATTGTTTACATTGTTGGTGACCTTTGTTATTGTTTACATTGTCTTGTTATTGTTTACATAGTTCTTGCATAGTTAGCTTTCACTATTGTTAATATATGCTCATGCACTATTGGTCTATAGTGCACTTATCATAACAAACTGGTTGTTTTTTGCTTATGCACTATTGTAGTGCAGTTATGATAAATAACTGATGGTTATGCACTGATTTGGGTAGTGCACTGTTAATTAAGAGGTGACTTGTGATATTATTATACATTTGATAATACAAGTTGGTGTCAACTCCTGTTTCCCACAGAGATTGGGTTCAACATAGAGATTATACAAGCACTTTATTAAGTCTTGTTGCTATTTAACATTGAAATAAGATAATTAATTATTTCAGGTTCTGTACTCACATTTTAGACATCATGTCTACATTTGAGTACTTTATTGAGCAGGGTAAAGCCCTTGGGAAGACAGGTGATAAATTAGAAGAATTTGCGACTGTTCAATATGCCAAGGCATTGAAGTCGGAAGAAAAGAAAATGAAAGAACAAACTGAACAAAAGAGAATAGAGGCTGAAATAGAACAAAAGAAACTGCAGATGCAGGTGGAGGAAAAAAGATTTCAAATGGAAATGGAAAAACAAAAAAGAGAAGCTGAAAATAAGAGACTTGAAAAAGAAGCTGAAAATAAGAGACTTGAAAAAGAAGCTGAAAATAAGAGACTTGAAATAGAGGCTGAAGGAAAAAAGTTACAGGCCCAGGCTGAAGAAAGAAAGTTACAGGCTGAGGCTGAAGAAAGAAGGTTACAAAGAGAGGCTGATGAGAGAAAAGCAAAAATGGAACATGATGAAAAAGTCTTAGCTTTAGAGTTAGAGAAGTTAAAGTTATTGAACACTGGTAATGCTAATGATGCAAATAAGGTGTCAAATAAGACTAATGCTAAGGATTTCAAGCTTAATCTACCAGCATTTAATCCCTCAATCGATGATATAACATTTTATCTAGATAGATTTGAAAGTGCATGTAATGTGCATAATATAGATAAAACATTATATGTGTATCATCTGTCCAAGATACTTAGAGGTGATGCTTTGACTTTGTTGAGTATGGTAGATGTGCCTGACAAAAACAACTATGAGGTTGTCAGGGCGGCATTGTTAAAGAAGTACCAACTTAACGAGGACGGATATCGTCTTAAATTTAAAACCATGTTACCAGAAACTGGAGTTGAATTCTCTGAATTCATCTCAGGCATCCGTCTTACTTTTTTACGATGGGTTGAGTTGTCTAAGACAGAAAATACATTTGAAGCTCTTATGGATTTACTACTTAGAGATAAGGTTATGTCTTCTGTTAATGAAGCTTTTCTATCTTTTCTTCATGAGCGTAAGCCTAAAAACATAAAAGAAATGGAAGAATACTGTAGCCAGTATGTTACTGCGCATCCGCACATAACCATTAGTAACTCTAAGGTGAAAGAAGGTCTGCCAGTTGCTTCGGCAGCACCTTATGGCCCAAATTTTATGCGTAAATTTCAGGGTAGCCAGAAAAATTTCAATAAAAAGAGTAATCGTAATTATGCCCAGAACCATAGTGATCAATTCCAGGGTGATTCTTCTTCCCAGAACTGGAGACAACCTAATACTACACGTTATTCTACTCCGGTTAACTTTAGAAATTTTCACAAAGGTAATCGGTATAGAGGAAAATATTTTATGCAGAGACCTCAATACCAAGATAATAGAGGTTCTCAACAGCATAGAGATAGTAATGACAGTTATGGAAACTGGAACTCAAACCAGGATAAAAATTACAGTAGGGACTTTAATGATAATTGCAGAGGCAATAATGGTCGCGGTAGATCGCAACATAAGAGAAAAAGATATCAACAGACAAACTCTGTTCAACAAGAATCTCAGGGAGCAGATAAACAGGTTAATAATGATAAAGACCATAATGCTATCGGATGCTCATCTTTTGATTTTGGTAGGGCAAATAAATGTATCCAATGCAGTACTTTATTTGATCCGAAAACCGTTAGTACTCTAAGCTGTGGTCATCCTTTGCCCGCTCTTCCTGCTAATGTTGCTCATGATGGGAGAGGTTCTCTTATATTACATAAGGGGCTAGTAAATAGTAATCCAGTCTCAGTGTTGTTTGATTCTGGATGTACTACTGTCGGCGTTAGGCAATCTCTTGTAGATCCATCCTGTGCTACAGGAAAAGTCATCAAATGTGTCACATTTGGTGGCACGTTAGAAAAGTATCCTACTGCTATAATACACATTGCTACTCCTTTCTTCACGGGAGAGGTCCACGCGTGTCTACTTCCAAACCCTATTGCGGACCTTATTATTGGTCGTATTCACGGAGTTAGGGAATGTACCCCACAGCAGATTGCTGTTTGGGAAGAGCAAAACATTGAAGCTACCAATGCGGTGGTCACAAGAGCACATGCTCTGGATCCACCTCAAACTTCATTAACTAATAATGATGAAGTAAATGACCAAGATAGTCACTTGACTATTACACGTGACTCATTTATCAAATTGCAAGAAGAAGATCCTTCTTTACAAAAATTCTTCATTCTAGCAAAAAAAGGTGATCCTAATCAGAACACTAATAGGAAATCTTGGATTTCTATGAAGAACGGCGTACTTGTACGTATGGTACAAGACTCGACTACGTCCACTCATTCACAAATTCTTGTGCCTAAGAGCATGAGATTGCAAATATTGCAACATGCTCATGACTCGCAATGTGCTGGACATATGGGTTTTTCCCGTACAAAGTCGAGGGTTCTTGCGGCTTTCTTTTGGCCATTTGTGAGCAAGGACATACGAATGTACTGTCGCTCTTGCAAAGTATGTCAGGAGGTCAAATCTAAAGGACCACGACATGCTGCGCCTATCCAGGCTGCTGACATTCCTATTCGCCCTTTTCAAAAAATGGCAATAGATATTATCGGTCCTTTTAGAATTAAGTCGGCTAGAGGACATCAATTTATCCTTACATGTGTCGATATGTGCACACGTTGGCCAGAGGCAATACCTCTCAAGAGCATCTCAACTGCTGATATCGCAGACGCTCTTTGGCTGATATTTTCTCGCTTGGGTTTTCCCGGAGAAATATTGTCAGACCATGGCACTCAACTTATATCAGACACTATGTCACAGGTAATGTCTATGCTACACATTAAAAGGTCTCTCAGCAGTATCTATCACCCAATGTCTAATGGGTTGGTCGAACGTTTAAATAGGACTCTGAAAACTTTACTTGGTAAAATAACTGAGGATCATCCTCAGGATTGGGACAGGGTCTTACCCGCGGCTCTCTTTGCGTATAGAGAGGTCCCCAATGAACATACGGGGTTTTCCCCTTTTGAACTTGTCTTTGGCGCGCAACCGCGCGGCCCTATGTCTTTACTTCACGATCTAATCACTGCCGATAATATTAGCGATGAGACTCAATCTTCTTATGAGTACGTCATTGCTCTTAGGCAAAAGATCATCGAGGCATGCAAACTAGCAACTTCGTCTTCAGAATTTGCTAAAGAAAAGGCAAGGCAGTTTGCAAATAAGAATAGATGTCTACGACAACTTTGTCCAGGTGACAAAGCTCTCGTTCTACTTCCTTCAAGGGAGAACAGACTTCTAATTGCATGGAAAGGTCCATATGCAATAGTCTCCAAAATTTCTGATGTCGACTATGTTGTCGATATTGATGGAAAGCATAAAACTTTCCACATAAATATGCTCACAGAATTTTATGAAAGACCTGACTATTTGCAGCCTATTTTCCAGGCTACGGACAATTCACAAGCAACTCATGGTCAGTACTCATCTCTGTCAGTTATACAGGATGAGGAAACTACTTTTTCTGATGTCAATCTTCCTCTTTCTATGGTCCCACTTTATTCTACGGAATCTTGGAAAAACGTGACCGTTTCTCCAAATCTTTCCGCTGAGGAACATCGACAAGTTTCTTCGATGTTGCAAACATTTCAGGATGTTCTTACAGACATCCCGGGACACACACATGTCATAGAACATGACATTGTGCTAACTGATCACAATCCTATCAGAGTCAGACCATATCCAATACCTATCCATTTCCAGTCTCAAGTCGAAAAAGAATTGGATGAAATGATACGTTTGGAAATCATTGAACCATCCACTTCAGCATACTCTTCGTCTATGGTTATTGTTCGAAAGAAGGATAATAACATTCGCATTTGCGTAGATTATCGCAAATTGAACCAAGTTACGAAGTTCGATGCTGAACCTATGCCTTCATTAGAAGAGCTACTCAATAAACTTTCTAATTCTAGATTCTTTACCAAACTAGATTTGTCTAAAGGTTATTGGCAAGTCCCGCTAACTGAACGTGCCAAACCTTTTACAGCTTTTTCTACACCTAGGGGTTTATTCCAATGGAATTTCATGCCTTTTGGTCTTATGAACGCCCCTGCTACATTCGTACGCATGATGCGGCGAATTCTCGCATATCGTACAGATGTCATAGCATACCTAGATGATATCTGTCTATTCAGTGATTCTTGGGAAGATCACTATTTGGGTTTATACGAATTACTGTCTACTCTTCGCGAGTATAACTTGACTGCAAAACCCTCTAAAGCCTTTATAGGATTTAGCGAGATTTCTTTCCTAGGTCATCGGGTTGGTCATGGTCTTTTAAAGACAGAGGACCACAATGTTTCAAAAATACTTAACATTTCGGTCCCTAAGACGAAGAAACAAGTAAGGAGTCTATTAGGTTTGATTCAATTCTACGGACGATTCATTCCGAATCTGTCCTCCATTATGGCACCGCTTTCTACTTTATTGAAGAAAGGGTCGCCTAATCTGATCCGCTGGTCTAAAGAATGTCAATCCTCATTGGACCAGGTTAAAGCCCTATTTTCATCTCCACCTATTCTTAAGTTACCTACTATTGAGAAGACTTTTGTTCTTCGAAGTGACGCCTCGTCAACAGGGATTGGGGCAGCACTAATGCAGGAGTATTCTGATACTTTGCATCCGGTGATGTATATCTCTAGGAAATTAAACGCTGCAGAAAAGAATTACTCGGTTTTAGACCGTGAGTTATTGGCTATGGTATGGTCTATTCTGAAGTTACAAAGATTTCTTCTAGGCGCACATTTCATTGTGGAAACCGACCAGAAAGCGCTTACTGCTATTCAGAGCAAAAACTTGAAGAGCTCGAGGTCCACTCGTTATGCCATAGCTCTTCAACCATTTCATTTCTCGGTTCGAGCTATCCGTGGTTCGGATAATGTAATGGCAGACATTCTGTCCAGATGTCCACACGATTCCACATGATTCTTCTGTCATATATATATATTTCCTGATATACAGTCCAATGTTATAATGACATGTTAGTAGATTTTGTCTCACTTTTTTTTTTTGAGGGAAATTTATAACATTGTACCATGTAATTATCTAAGAAGGCTTAGTTAGTGATATACGGGCCAAAAGATCACTCGGCCACATTTAAATAAATTATTTTCAGGATTGTATTAAGAAATTTACCAGTTGTCTTTAAGATTTGTGTTATTGATATTTTCGCAGCACATCATTGAAGTCTGCGAGTTTATGTCCATTGTGGAACTTTGAGGATATCAAGTCCTGTCCTACATTGGGAGCGGATGATGTCCACATCTTCTTCTATTGAATGTTTTATGTCACCGAAGAGCAACACATGTATTACTTATTAATTACTGTTACTTTATATAATGTAATAATATAGTGCGGTATATTAGTAAATTACACCGCTATTTGCAACACATTGTATGATAACACATAATATATTTAATTTCATATATTGGTATGAGTATAATTTGATTGTCATTATGTTGTTGCCATCATTGTGGCGTGTGTTGGTGGCACCTTCCTGGAATATATCAGCGTATACTTAGATAAATTTTTTCTCTAAGGATCTGAGATATGATCTCAGTGTCGCTCCATGCGTTGAGCTAATTTGTTAGGTATATATCCACGCATCATACGTGCGTTAGGAGCCTAGATTTTTTCCGGCTCCAGGATTTAAAAAAAAAAAATGTTTCATTTTTTTTTTTCCAGGGAGGGTGCGGTAATGTTACGCACGGATCATTATTATTTTTCGTTTGTATAAACATTTTTCATATGTATGATCATTTTTTTGACTGAAGTGTGTATTATGTTTTCTATGGTCAAAGGGACATAATCCGAGTTATCGAAACTACAATTTTTAGGAGTTGCCTTCTCTTGTATAGAGACACGTTCGGTCTATAATTTCTTGAACGAAGCGTGACCACATCTCCTTATTTGGTAGTATCAGTCAACTATGGTAGATGTCTGAAACCTTTCTTAACGCTTCTTTTCATGACCATAAAAGGCGCGACTGTGTAAGACTTTTATCTCGAATGTTCTTCGAATCGTCTTATTGTGAACGGCAACTCAGAGATTGTCGTTCTGCGCATGTCAAACCGGGAGTTCGTTCTGTGTGTTCCGCCCAGTTGGGGCAGTTTAGAAATGGTTTAAGAAGCGAGCAGACGCAACTGCGTCTTGTGATTCTCTGAGGGAAATACAGTGTCTTAGTGAGTTAGTTAGCTAACTAGACTATTTCCCAGTATTATGCAGCCTGCCTGGAGGCATATGTTCATGGTTGATTTTCCGAAATAAGGTAATTCCTCTTGTATCGAACTTTATGCTATCGTCTAGAGGTTCGTCATTTTGTCGCCTATTTGCTCGCCTGTGTGATGCAAAATGGAGAGGTACTTTGACTAGGATTAAGTCACCAGTATCTGTATACCTGAACTAGTTAAATATATATGGGTCGCTCTAGACCAACAAGACTGTTGTCTGTGTTCCAGGATTCGTTATATCAGAGATCACGTCCAAGTCAGATGGTTAGACTTAGGAACATTATAAAGGTCGAGCTGACCTGTAGCCCATGTATGCTATTCACGTGCAGACAGTGAACGGACTTATTGTATACAACTGATCTGCTAGCATCAGAATGGGAGCATTTATTATTGTTTATGAACATTGAAGATCTGTAGCTGACACTGTTGCAGAAGTTATAGAAATTATTATTATTTATACAGCTTCACGAACTAGCACTCGATGATTGATGAATTTCTGAATCTATTGAACTGTGATGTCTTATGACGCATATATACAACAGCTATCATTGCTGACTACAGAAATTGTTTTCAATGTGCCATATCATCTTGCTGAACTCGTTAACCATGTTGATGTCATAAGTATCATGACTGTTTTGTGGCGTGCAATAAATGAAAGAAACTTATACAACGAAGTTACCCTTTCTATGACTCTACACGTCATGTTGCCTGTGTGATAACCCTGTGAACTGTTCCACTACCACATACACAGCAACATCCTAAATCAGAGAAGACACCTACATCTTACACTTTAACACCAGGTGTCGATAAGGGTGGCAAGTTACCACTTCAGCACAAATCCACCCTTATCAGTAATCATCACTCATCACTGCTCCAGACGGAGTCTGGGTTCACCTCTGCTGTCGGGTTTTCCGCACGACTAGCTAGAAACAATCACCAGCGCTTGCGGTAGTGGTTTAGGAATATACTATTTTCGTATGTTGAGGTTGCCAGCCTCATATATAACCTTAGCAAGAAAACATGTTAATTCACATTTGTAAAAAAAAATTTCACAACTTACCCCAAATTGGGTTATACACAATCTCCTCGCACAGGTTTCGGATGGACATGAGCAATTTCGGCGCATATGCTCTCGAATCAATTTCGTCTGAGAAATTTTGAATCCCTTCTTATGACGGGTGTTCTGCGATACACTTGGCCTGGGAAACTAGTAATTCCTCTTCGACGGGTGTTCTGCGATACACTTGGTCTGGGAAAGTTTCTCTGATGACGGGTGATCCAATTCCTAGGTTTCCAGTCTTGATATTTAAAGTCCTGGTCCCTCAAGTTTTTCAGTCTCTGTATTTATAAAGGCGGGCTTACTTTTTAAGGTTTTAAGTTTCCCAAATACTTCGATCTGTCACTTATAAATATGGAATTCTAGGTCCGATCCTTCTCTTTCTGGCTTTTTGGGAGTTGCTCGTTTGAAGTTGCGAAGCTGTCTGTTCTGTGTCTCTGAGTTCGCTAGATTTTATTTTCAGTTTCCAGTTCAAATCACAGATTGTACTTCCCGGCAAACTTGCCAATGAGATTCATTGTATATTCCGGCTCTCACTTCAATCCAATCGTAAGCTCTTTTCGCACTACGTGGGTTGGGGTGTTTAAATTCATAATTTCCCCCGCGTGTTTAAAATATTAAATTTAATATTCCCACGCGTGACCTCTTTATAATAAGACGTAATATTTCCGGTGACATCTTGTGCACTCTCACAAACAAATGTGTGAACTGATTACCTGTCTAAGTGCCTTCCGTCAAGATTGTTTACCCAGACAAATTATCTGTGATAATGATACAGACAGGGACCAGCGGATGCGATAATCTAATTATCACCCATCCTTCAGACGGCTTTCTTTGCGTGTTCGTGCGCTATACCGTCTTGGGTAAACACCGTCATCAGCTTTTCACCTGGGGTCAAATGTTGGACCGACACGTTTCAAAGGGTGGTCAGACTGAGAGAATAAGATAAACGTATTACCGCTGACCGGTGATAATGACCGGGTATTGTTACGATAATACCCCAGTTCACCTGGCGGAACGTAAATAAGTCTGAGGAGTGGTAAAGCAAAAATGTAAGAGATAAAGATAGTCCCATAGCAGATACTTCCGTAGGGGAGTGGAGTGTTAGAGACTTCCCCCTACTAGATTCAGCATAGAGCGAAATACAGTGTGTGTCATTATCTGTCTGCTCATATTTCTTTGTCACGTCCGAGACTCTATTTCTCTTATACAGTGTCATTATCTGTCTGCTGATTTTTCTTTTTCACCTCGGAAACCCTCATTCTCTTATATAGGGTCATTATCTGTCTGCTCATCTTTCTTTGTCCGTGATCTTCATCTTAAGAATTGCCATAAGCCACATCGTTTTATCAAATACCTAAAGTATGTTTTTTCTCTATCTTCATCTTTCTCAGTTCCTAAATTCAGTGATTTTTTTTTTTCCATAGCGGTCCCTTTGTGTGGCTCTGTTTGCATATATTCCCTAGTAGTTCCTCTGGGATATCTGAGGTGCCCACATTTTGTCCAATGATTAGTTTGTATTCCGTGGTGAGAAATCAGGATTGGGCTTCTCGGCTATAGTAACGGGCAGGATCATCGCGTCGCTGAACATAGCGGGGTTTACATCACAACACCCTTGTGGTAAAGTGGGATGGTATAAATATTTATAGGGGACTTAGTGTACTGACTGAGATCAGCTGTGAAGGTATCTGTATCTAATAGTGTGGTGTATTACAGATGACCTTACTTGCTACCACATTTATACCTCAGTCAAACCTATTCTGGAATATTGTGATGACTACGTTGAATGTCTAGGGTTATGATAATGATGAAGTGTATGTTCACAACAACCAACAGACAGATACACAATTTAATTTAATCCACAATACTTTACAACACTGTGACACTCACATACATAGAACACTCTATAAGACTATCTTAAATGAGTCAAGTGTTAAAGTTTAAAAATATATATGTATTAATTCCTTCAAATATTAGGTATCCTGATTCAACTACAAAGTGAACCAGGAATCACAATCAAATGTAATCACAAGTTATATATACACAATTTATAGATAGAATCTTTGTATTGACATATATTATTATTGCAATATGTGTGTAAGTTGTGCTGTAGTACTCTGAGGTAATACTGGCTTTTCAAGCTAGGTGGTTGTGTGTCATCATGACTTCAAGTGTTTGTTTCTCGTGGACATAATATTGGGAAAGTTCACAGTTTCTTTTTATTTGAAACTAATAAATGTCCCTCTAGATTTAAGGTAAAGTCACTGTTAGAGGGGGTATACACAAGATTGAGCTGCTCTGGCCACAGAATCTTAACTTCTGTGTGGGCGGCAGGAAACAGTCTCCACTGCTCGCTTGCTTCACCGTGTTCTTGAGACACCACACAGGTCGATATATTGACTAAGGAGTCTGCTACCAGCCTCTGGATTCAGCAAAACTCAGACCAGATGCTGCTTTTAATATGTTAGTACCACTGTCCCTGAAACAAGAAGGTTGTACCTCCTACTTCAGAACTAATTTATAATCTATTTCCACACTGAGCACAATACATAACAAACACCGAGTTCAGCGCCGTAGGCCAACTGTTAGCTTCTCATGTAATAACATTCACCAGTATTCCTCTCCTTAATGATTACAACGCCTCTGCAATTTCAGCTGTAATTCCTTCTATACAATAAGATAGGTGTCATAGTACTATTGGCAATCCCATGCAGTTATACTACTCTCCGACAAGTTTTGTTCGGGTTGGAGCAATATCTAGGCTTTGCCTCATGTCTGCTACTGAACCATACACATATACAGACATAAATTATCAATTCACATTCAATTTTCATCTAAACGATATCAAATATTTCTAGCTTACCACAATTCATGGAAATAATACACAAAATACGTTGACTGGCAATGAGTTATGGCACAATTCCGATCTGCCTCTGTCCCAGGCTTTCATAAGAAAAATATGAGCTGGATCTCAACGCACTTGCTTCTCAGTAAGTTTATTTTAAAAATGTGGCACTGAACAGACGCTCCTAATTGACTATATCAAATGGTCTAACCAATAAGACCATGTTTACAAAAGTATTTGAAAAAAAGTACCCTTCCTACCGTTTCCCGTAACAACCAAAAATAGTATCTGCAATCGACTAATCATGTTTAGGCTTACATATTCTTCTAGCCAATGAAATCGGATTTAACTTGTTGGCCTATTTCCCGTAAAATAGTGGTTTCAAAACATGCCACTGAGCAATTATGATTTGGTGCTGTCAGACAACCTCACTATTTTATTTTGGCTATAATTTGTTAATTCCTAGACTATTTGCGTAACACTTAACATATTCTTTGTCAGCACGTCCTAAGGAACCCAAATATATAAATGTAATGGGGCTGAGTGGCTGCGTTCAAAATATGTATTTTCTTCTACCTCCTGTTCACTTCGATACGATGGGGTGTCATCTGTACTGTCAGGATTTCAGACGTCAAACAGTATAATGTCATGTTTCCTAATAAGCATTAAACATGTTTTTTAAAACCTAACCGTGTATTGGTAGTGTTTTTTTTTCACTGTCTATTTGAAAAAAAGTTAGTGCTTCATGCCTTTCGCGTTGGGGGTGGCATTAATATTAATCGCGAGACTGTGGTAGTATTGCATGCGTTCCTCCTTCTCTCTCTCTCTCTCTCTCTCTCTCTCTCTCTCTCTCTCTCTCTCTCTCTCTTCTAAGCTCGTCTGTCTTTTCTTTTACTTAGTGCATAAAATGACATGAATGGAATATTAATCTAGGTCATTACACAGTGTGTCTATCTCAAGGTTTTCTAAGAAACACAGTACCGGTTTTATTTTTTTGAAACGCGTGTTTGCTGCTGTAGGCTTTACTATCAAACGTGAAAGCGTTACAATATGCAGACGAAATAGAAAAAGGGGGATTTTTGTACGCCATTGTGACAGCACTGGTCTTTTACCATTCTTCTTTCCTTTTATTGAATTAATTTGTTAGGCTTTACATTTACTTTTTAATTTATATATGTGGATTTAGAATGTTTCACGACAAATTCTCCCCACTTAAAACAGACGTTATATGTCAGTCTATAATTCTATATACACATAGAGAAATTTAAGTCTATGCCTGGTGATTTCTTTGATTTTCATCGCACGGACGGCGGCTTAGAAAATCTACATCAACGTTTTTCTGATTTTATTTTGATCATGGATTAATGCAGGTGGGTCAATTCAAAGTAAGCACTACTGACGAAGGTTGCTTCAGACCTCTGCAATCCAAGAATCCATTTCAGTTATATTACTGAACAGCGGCAAGAGTTACTGCTTGTCTTAATGCTGCTAAGCAATCAATATTCACCATTTCTCTTCTCTGAGTCGGTTCAACGACATGTCCCGAGAATATTAGATGTTCCTCAATTTGTACGTTATGATGAGTTGATCTATAGGGTGATATCTGAGTTGTGTAGGGGATCCAATAATTTCCTGATCAGCCTTAATAAACACTCGGGCTATCCTCAATTCAAAAAGGCAACAATGGAGACACTCTGCTCCTCCGAAATGTTCACAGCCAACAATTGGTCTGATCTCAGGCGTGATTGAATGTGGAAACACCCTTCTAATAATATATTTATAATGTTCTATAATGTGCCACTCAAATGGAGGCCATATTCACCAACTATAGTTCCGCCTACCGACAATCTGGTGAATTAAGATAATATGTGGGGAAATGAGTTTCTGCATCAGAAATCAATTCGCCCTTAGCATTGCTATAAGATGTGTGGGTTATCTCCATCCAGGGTCCGAACACTACTTCCCCTTGGACGGTGTGGGGTCGGGTGACTACCAATGTCACCAGTGCCCTTTTAAGGCTAAGTTAATAGCCATATTGTGAAGCGCTGTGAGCATTTTCCGAATTGCTCACTCGTCCACTGCCCACTGTTCTTCTGTTAACAATTTGTTTCGGTTTTAACTTAGGCGGATCATCTTCAATGTCAATGTCAGCCAGCTCCCTAAATGCGGCTTCAAACTGTTCCTGGGTTGACTGGTCTGAGTTTCTATTTTCTCTGGATGCCCTTCTCAGAGTTGCGAATCTAAGTATTTTTGGTGAACACTGTTGGGGGGAAGGTGGATACCTATCCTCTATGTCAACCTTATTATTTTTATTTTCCTTGTTATTGTTAGGCCCATATGTTTCAGAATGCTTGGCTGGCATCTGATTATGATTTTCCCAACTTGGGGACTGTACCTTGCTACATTTTTCACAGGCCCCCACAAATTGTGCAATATCAGCAGCTACTTGGGGCCAGTAGAATTTTTCCGATGTCCTTTGACGGGTGGTCCCATTTCTCTGGTGTCCACCGTCTGGTACAACATGAGCTTGTGCCATCACTTTTTCCCTGTAGGGGGTTGGCAATACCAATTGTCCCTGTTCTTTGGATCCTGCTCTAGCTTTCCTGAAGAGCAGTCCCTCCTTCAAATAAAATTGTCCTTTCTTAGGGTGTGCATGGCTTGTTGGCAATTTACCAAAGCAAGGTTTTAATGTTTTATCTTTTTCCTGGGCCTTTCTCATCTGCTTATGAGAATAAACTAGTGGTGGTTCCTCCTCCGTTCTACTAGGGGTCGACCTGACCTGAAGCGTGGCCATTACCACAGGTTTTACAGGGCTTCCTAGAAAAACATATTTGCTTCCTAACACCAGCGGGTAATTAGGGTCGTCACACACGGCTGCTCTAATCACTCCTTCCACGTACCTTGTCTCTACATTGATCTCGGCTACGGGAAGTGTCATGGTGGATATTCCCTTTACGGCCCCTTGTATCTCCACTTTCTCTGTGGTATACTGTTCAGGGTGCACTAGGGTTGCACTCACAACTGAGTCATATTCTAAACCTGAATCGTAAAGGCACCTAACCTTGGCACCATTACATGTCACTTCTTCACAGATGGGGGGATGTTGAAGATTTATATGATTCTCTGTCAGTTTCTTCTTCCCCTTGTCCACTGTTATCATGCATGCCGCGTGATATGGAGGAACTTTCCTACCACATTCACTAGTATTATGATTATGCATCCTGCATATTTGACAATATTTTCCTTCCTGTCTGAAGGGTTTCCTGTTATCATATTTCCTTTCATTGAATTGTGGGGTTTTATTTTTATTATCATAACGTGGCCTATCAAACTGGTGCTTACCTTTGTTTTGATCTCTATGATCAAATTCATTAAAGTTTTGTGGTGCCTGATAATTGTCTACCTGCCTCTTCTTATTACCTGTTACCTCTGCTTGAGCTGCTTGATACCTTTCAGCAACATTTAGTAACTCACCCAGCCTCTCTGCACCTTGTTCCATGAGAAACTTTCTCAGGTCTGGAGCCATGGACTCTCTTAGTTGTTCTATAAGGATCATTTCCTTAAGATCTTGGGTTTTCCCCAGAGAAGTCCATTTCTCCAAGTATGTCTCTAACCGTGCAGAGAACTGGTGATAGGTTTCACCTGACAGTAGTTTAGCATTCCTAAATTTTTTTCTATAAAATTCACCATTCTTTTCATATCTTAACAAAAGAGCCTGCTTTAGCATGTCATAATTTTCTTGATCACCTCTGCTCATTTTGGCAAAAACTTCATAAGCTGCACCACGAAGCCCTTGTGATAACTTTAAGCTCCACCTTTCTCTCTCTAACCCATACGTGGTAGCTAATAGTTCATATCTATTTAGATAGCTCTCGATATCATCGTCTTTCTCAACAAAATGATCTAAATGAAAGTTCATAGCTGAGGTTGAGGCTCCCTGACTAGCAGTGGCATCAGAGGTAAAGGGACTGGCACCATTTTCAGGAGCATGGCTTTGAAACTCAAACTCCCTTAGTCGTAACTCATGTTCCCTTTGTAATCTCTTCTCCTCCTTTTCTGCTTCCCTCTCTGCAGTCAATCTTCTTTCTTCTGCCTCCCTTTCTGCAGTCAATCTGTTTTCTTCTCTTTCTGTAGCTTGCCTTCTTTCCTCGGCTTCCCTTTCTGCCCTTTTTTCTTCTAATTGGAGCCTTTTAATCTCCCTATCTGCCTCCAATGCTTTAGCCTCTTTGTCAGCCTCAATCTGCAGTCTCTTAATTTCTTTTTCAGCCTCTAACTTTCTTTCAGCCTCTTTTTCTAATCTTTTTTCTTTGCGTTCAATAAATTTGTCACATTCAGTAGTGACATAAGCAATCATAACTTGCCCGTCCATTCCTAACTCTTTCGCAGTCTGCACAGCAGCAGATCGAAATTTTGCCAAGTCGGCCATTTTCTACCAGGCAAATGTATACACTATTTAACCAAACAATTTTATCTATAAATAATTATCTAAGGACAACCACAGGCACTGAGAGCTCAACCTTATTTTTCCACCCAAGAATACCTTTTTAATTTTTATAATTTCCCGCAGTGAATTACTCCCAATATATATGCTAGGGGAAGGTTCAAAATCCCGGGAGCGAGACCCCAATATATGTGGTAAAGTGGGATGATATAAATATTTATAGGGGACTTAGTGTACTGACTGAGATCAGCTGTGAAGGTATCTGTATCTAATAGTGTGGTGTATTACAGATGACCTTACTTGCTACCACATTTATACCTCAGTCAGACCTATTCTGGAATATTGTGATGACTACGTTGAATGTCTAGGGTTATGATAATGATGAAGTGTATGTTCACAACAACCAACAGACAGATACACAATTTAATTTAATCCACAATACTTTACAACACTGTGACACTCACATACATAGAACACTCTATAAGACTATCTTAAATGAGTCAAGTGTTAAAGTTTAAAAATATATATGTATTAATTCCTTCAAATATTAGATATCCTGATTCAACTACAAAGTGAACCAGGAATCACAATCAAATGTAATCACAAGTTATATGTACACAATTTATAGATAGAATCTTTGTATTGACATATATTATTATTGCAATATGTGTGTAAGTTGTGCTGTAGTACTATGAGGTAATACTGGCTTTTCAAGCTAGGTGGTTGTGTGTCATCATGACTTCAAGTGTTTGTTTCTCGTGGACATAATATTGGGAAAGTTCACAGTTTCTTTTTATTTGAAACTAATAAATGTCCCTCTAGATTTAAGGTAAAGTCACTGTTAGAGGGGGTATACACAAGATTGAGCTGCTCTGGCCACAGAATCTTAACTTCTGTGTGGGCGGCAGGAAACAGTCTCCACTGCTCGCTTGCTTCACCGTGTTCTTGAGACACCACACAGGTCGATATATTGACTAAGGAGTCTGCTACCAGCCTCTGGATTCAGCAAAACTCAGACCAGGTGCTGCTTTTAATATGTTAGTACCACTGTCCCTGAAACAAGAAGGTTGTACCTCCTACTTCAGAACTAATTTATAATCTATTTCCACACTGAGCACAATACATAACAAACACCGAGTTCAGCGCGGTAGGCCAACTGTTAGCTTCTCATGTAATAACATTCACCAGTATTCCTCTCCCTAATGGTTACAACGCCTCTGCAATTCCAGCATTATTTCCTTCTATACAATAAGATAGGTGTCATAGTACTATTGGCAATCCCATGCAGTTATACTACTCTCCGACAAGTTTTGTTCAGGTTGGAGCAATATCTAGGCTTTGCCTCATGTTTGCTACTGAACCACACACATATACAGACATAAATTATCAATTCACATTCAATTTTCATCTAAAAGATATCAAATATTTCTAGCTTACCACAATTCATGGAAATAATACACAAAATACGTTGACTGGCAATGAGTTATGGCACAATTCCGATCTGCCTCTGTCCCAGGCTTTCATAAGAAAAATATGAGCTGGATCTCAACGCACTTGCTTCTCAGTAAGTTTATTTTAAAAATGTGGCACTGAACAGACGCTCCTAATTGACTATATCAAATGGTCTAACCAATAAGACCATGTTTACAAAAGTATTTGAAAAAAAGTACCCTTCCTACCGTTTCCCGTAACAACCAAAAATAGTATCTGCAATCGACTAATCATGTTTAGGCTTACATATTCTTCTAGCCAATGAAATCGGATTTAACTTGTTGGCCTATTTCCCGTAAAATAGTGGTTTCAAAACATGCCACTGAGCAATTATGATTTGGTGCTGTCAGACAACCTCACTATTTTATTTTGGCTATAATTTGTTAATTCCTAGACTATTTGCGTAACACTTAACATATTCTTTGTCAGCACGTCCTAAGGAACCCAAATATATAAATTTAATGGGGCTAAGTGGCTGCGTTCAAAATATGTATTTTCTTCTACCTCCTGTTCACTTCGATACGATGGGGTGTCGTCTGTACTGTTAGGATTTCAGACGTCAAACAGTATAATGTCATGTTTCCTAATAAGCATTAAACATGTTTTTTAAAACCTAACCGTGTATTGGTAGTGTTTTTTTTCACTGTCTATTTGAAAAAAAGTTAGTGCTTCATGCCTTTCGCGTTGGGGGTGGCATTAATATTAATCGCGAGACTGTGGTAGTATTGCATGCGTTCCTCCTTCTCTCTCTCTCTCTCTCTCTCTCTCTCTCTCTCTCTCTCTCTCTCTCTCTCTCCTAAGCTCGTCTGTCTTTTCTTTTACTTAGTGCATAAAATGACATGAATGGAATATTAATCTAGGTCATTACGCAGTGTGTCTATCTCAAGGTTTTCTAAGAAACACAGTACCGGTTTTATTTTTTTGAAACGCGTGTATGCTGCTGTAGGCTTTACTATCAAACGTGAAAGCGTTACAATATGCAGACGAAGTAGAAAAAGGGGGATATTTGTAAGCCATTGTGACAGCACTGGTCTTTTACCATTCTTCTTTCCTTTTATTGAATTAATTCGTTAGGATTTACATTTACTTTTTAATTTCGATATGTGGATTTAGAATGTTTCACGACAAATTCTCCCCACTTAAAACAGACGTTATATGTCAGTCTATAATTCTATATACACATAGAGAAATTTAAGTCTATGCCTGGTGATTTCTTTGATTTTCATCGCACGGATGGCGGCTTAGAAAATCTGCATCAACGTTTCTCTGATTTTATTTTGATCATGGATTAATGCAGGTGGGTCAATTCAAAGTAAGCACTACTGACGAAGGTTGCCTCAGACCTCTGCAATCCAAGAATCCATTTCAGTTATATTACTGAACAGCGGCAAGTGTTACTGCTTGTCTTAATGCTGCTAAGCAATCAATATTCACCATTTCTCTTCTCTGAGTCTGCTCAACGACATGTCCCGAGAATATTAGATGTTCCTCAATTTGTACGTTATGAGGAGTTGATCTATATGGTGATATCTGAGTTGTGTAGGGGATCCAATAATTTCCTGATCAGCCTTAATAAACACTCGGACTATCCTCAATTCAAAAAGGCAACAATGGAGACACTCTGCTCCTCCGAAATGTTCACAGCCAACAATTGGTCTGATCTCAGGCGTGATTGAATGTGGAAACACCCTTCTAATAATATATTTATAATGTTCTATAATGTGCCACTCAAATGGAGGCCATATTCACCAACTATAGTTCCGCCTACCGACAATCTGGTGAATTAAGATAATATGTGGGGAAATGAGTTTCTGCATCAGAAATCAATTCGCCCTTAGCATTGCTATAAGATGTGTGGGTTATCTCCATCCAGGGTCCGAACACTACTTCCCCTTGGACGGTGTAGGGTCGGGTGACTACCAATGTCACCAGTGCCCTTTTAAGGCTAAGTTAATAGCCATATTGTGAAGCGCTGTGAGCATTTTCCGAATTGCTCACTCGTCCACTGCCCACTGTTCTTCTGTTAACAATTTGTTTCGGTTTTAACTTAGGCGGATCATCTTCAATGTCAATGTCAGCCAGCTCCCTAAATGCGGCTTCAAACTGTTCCTGGGTTGACTGGTCTGAGTTTCTATTTTCTCTGGATGCCCTTCTCAGAGTTGCGAATCTAAATATTTTTGGTGAACACTGTTGGGGGGAAGGTGGATACCTATCCTCTATGTCAACCTTATTATTTTTATTTTCCTTGTTATTGTTAGGCCCATATGTTTCAGAATGCTTGGCTGGCATCTGATTATGATTTTCCCAACTTGGGGACTGTACCTTGCTACATTTTTCACAGGCCCCCACAAATTGTGCAATATCAGCAGCTACTTGGGGCCAGTAGAATTTTTCCGATGTCCTTTGACGGGTGGTCCCATTTCTCTGGTGTCCACCGTCTGGTACAACATGAGCTTGTGCCATCACTTTTTCCCTGTAGGGGGTTGGCAATACCAATTGTCCCTGTTCTTTGGATCCTGCTCTAGCTTTCCTGAAGAGCAGTCCTTCCTTCAAATAAAATTGTCCTTTCTTAGGGTGTGCATGGCTTGTTGGCAATTTACCAAAGCAAGGTTTTAATGTTTTATCTTTTGCCTGGGCCTTTCTCATCTGCTTATGAGAATAAACTAGTGGTGGTTCCTCCTCCGTTCTACTAGGGGTCGACCTGACCTGAAGCGTGGCCATTACCACAGGTTTTACAGGGCTTCCTAGAAAAACATATTTGCTTCCTAACACCAGCGGGTAATTAGGATCGTCACACACGGCTGCTCTAATCACTCCTTCCACGTACCTTGTCTCTACATTGATCTCGGCTACGGGAAGTGTCATGGTGGATATTCCCTTTACGGCCCCTTGTATCTCCACTTTCTCTGTGGTATACTGTTCAGGGTGCACTAGGGTTGCACTCACAACTGAGTCATATTCTAAACCTGAATCGTAAAGGCACCTAACCTTGGCACCATTACATGTCACTTCTTCACAGATGGGGGGATGTTGAAGATTTATATGATTCTCTGTCAGTTTCTTCTTCCCCTTGTCCACTGTTATCATGCATGCCGCGTGATATGGAGGAACTTTCCTACCACATTCACTAGTATTATGATTATGCATCCTGCATATTTGACAATATTTTCCTTCCTGTCTGAAGGGTTTCCTGTTATCATATTTCCTTTCATTGAATTGTGGGGTTTTATTTTTATTATCATAACGTGGCCTATCAAACTGGTGCTTACCTTTGTTTTGATCTCTATGATCAAATTCATTAAAGTTTTGTGGTGCCTGATAATTGTCTACCTGCCTCTTCTTATTACCTGTTACCTCTGCTTGAGCTGCTTGATACCTTTCAGCAACATTTAGTAACTCACCCAGCCTCTCTGCACCTTGTTCCATGAGAAACTTTCTCAGGTCTGGAGCCATGGACTCTCTTAGTTGTTCTATAAGGATCATTTCCTTAAGATCTTGGGTTTTCCCCAGAGAAGTCCATTTCTCCAAGTATGTCTCTAACCGTGCAGAGAACTGGTGATAGGTTTCACCTGACAGTAGTTTAGCATTCCTAAATTTTTTTCTATAAAATTCACCATTCTTTTCATATCTTAACAAAAGAGCCTGCTTTAGCATGTCATAATTTTCTTGATCACCTCTGCTCATTTTGGCAAAAACTTCATAAGCTGCACCACGAAGCCCTTGTGATAACTTTAAGCTCCACCTTTCTCTCTCTAACCCATACGTGGTAGCTAATAGTTCATATCTATTTAGATAGCTCTCGATATCATCGTCTTTCTCAACAAAATGATCTAAATGAAAGTTCATAGCTGAGGTTGAGGCTCCCTGACTAGCAGTGGCATCAGAGGTAAAGGGACTGGCACCATTTTCAGGAGCATGGCTTTGAAACTCAAACTCCCTTAGTCGTAACTCATGTTCCCTTTGTAATCTCTTCTCCTCCTTTTCTGCTTCCCTCTCTGCAGTCAATCTTCTTTCTTCTGCTCGTCTTTCTGCAGCTAATCTCTTTTCTTCTCTTTCTGTAGCTTGCCTTCTATCTCGGCTTCCCTTTCTGCCTTTTTTCTTCTAATTGGAGCCTTTTATCTCCCTATCTGCCTCCAATGCTTTAGCCTCTTTGTCAGCCTCAATCTGCAACCTCTTAATTTCTTTTTCAGCCTCTAACTTTCTTTCAGCCTCTTTTTCTAATCTTTTTTCTTCGCGTTCAATAAATTTGTCACATTCAGTAGTGACATAAGCAATCATAACTTGCCCGTCCATTCCTAACTCTTTCGCAGTCTGCACAGCAGCAGATCGAAATTTTGCCAAGTCGGCCATTTTCTACCAGGCAAATGTATACACTATTTAACCAAACAATTTTATCTATAAATAATTATCTAAGGACAACCACAGGCACTGAGAGCTCAACCTTATTTTTCCACCCAAGAATACCTTTTTAATTTTTATAATTTCCCGCAGTGAATTACTCCCAATATATATGCTAGGGGAAGGTTCAAAATCCCGGGAGCGAGACCCCAATATATGTGGTAAAGTGGGATGGTATAAATATTTATAGGGGACTTAGTGTACTGACTGAGATCAGCTGTGAAGGTATCTGTATCTAATAGTGTGGTGTATTACAGATGACCTTACTTGCTACCACATTTATACCTCAGTCAGACCTATTCTGGAATATTGTGATGACTACGTTGAATGTCTAGGGTTATGATAATGATGAAGTGTATGTTCACAACAACCAACAGACAGATACACAATTTAATTTAATCCACAATACTTTACAACACTGTGACACTCACATACATAGAACACTCTATAAGACTATCTTAAATGAGTCAAGTGTTAAAGTTTAAAAATATATATGTATTAATTCCTTCAAATATTAGATATCCTGATTCAACTACAAAGTGAACCAGGAATCACAATCAAATGTAATCACAAGTTATATGTACACAATTTATAGATAGAATCTTTGTATTGACATATATTATTATTGCAATATGTGTGTAAGTTGTGCTGTAGTACTCTGAGGTAATACTGGCTTTTCAAGCTAGGTGGTTGTGTGTCATCATGACTTCAAGTGTTTGTTTCTCGTGGACATAATATTGGGAAAGTTCACAGTTTCTTTTTATTTGAAACTAATAAATGTCCCTCTAGATTTAAGGTAAAGTCACTGTTAGAGGGGGTATACACAAGATTGAGCTGCTCTGGCCACAGAATCTTAACTTCTGTGTGGGCGGCAGGAAACAGTCTCCACTGCTCGCTTGCTTCACCGTGTTCTTGAGACACCACACAGGTCGATATATTGACTAAGGAGTCTGCTACCAGCCTCTGGATTCAGCAAAACTCAGACCAGGTGCTGCTTTTAATATGTTAGTACCACTGTCCCTGAAACAAGAAGGTTGTACCTCCTACTTCAGAACTAATTTATAATCTATTTCCACACTGAGCACAATACATAACAAACACCGAGTTCAGCGCGGTAGGCCAACTGTTAGCTTCTCATGTAATAACATTCACCAGTATTCCTCTCCCTAATGATTACAACGCCTCTGCAATTTCAGCTGTAAGTCCTTCTATACACTAAGATAGGTGTCATAGTACTATTGGCAATCCCATGCAGTTATACTACTCTCCGACAAGTTTTGTTCGGTTGGAGCAATATCTAGGCTTTGCCTCATGTTTGCTACTGAACCACACACATATACAGACATAAATTATCAATTCACATTCAATTTTCATCTAAAAGATATCAAATATTTCTAGCTTACCACAATTCATGGAAATAATACACAAAATACGTTGACTGGCAATGAGTTATGGCACAATTCCGATCTGCCTCTGTCCCAGGCTTTCATAAGAAAAATATGAGCTGGATCTCAACGCACTTGCTTCTCAGTAAGTTTATTTTAAAAATGTGGCACTGAACAGACGCTCCTAATTGACTATATCAAATGGTCTAACCAATAAGACCATGTTTACAAAAGTATTTGAAAAAAAGTACCCTTCCTACCGTTTCCCGTAACAACCAAAAATAGTATCTGCAATCGACTAATCATGTTTAGGCTTACATATTCTTCTAGCCAATGAAATCGGATTTAACTTGTTGGCCTATTTCCCGTAAAATAGTGGTTTCAAAACATGCCACTGAGCAATTATGATTTGGTGCTGTCAGACAACCTCACTATTTTATTTTGGCTATAATTTGTTAATTCCTAGACTATTTGCGTAACAC
Source organism: Oreohelix idahoensis (assembly GCA_024509875.1). Classification (NCBI taxonomy): domain Eukaryota; kingdom Metazoa; phylum Mollusca; class Gastropoda; order Stylommatophora; family Oreohelicidae; genus Oreohelix; species Oreohelix idahoensis. The sequence goes on along the minus strand of JAMPIV010023002.1, from coordinate 172,120 downwards.
TTAACATATTCTTTGTCAGCACGTCCTAAGGAACCCAAATATATAAATTTAATGGGGCTAAGTGGCTGCGTTCAAAATATGTATTTTCTTCTACCTCCTGTTCACTTCGATACGATGGGGTGTCATCTGTACTGTCAGGATTTCAGACGTAAAACAGTATAATGTCATGTTTCCTAATAAGCATTAAACATGTTTTTTAAAACCTAACCGTGTATTGGTAGTGTTTTTTTTCACTGTCTATTTGAAAAAAAGTTAGTGCTTCATGCCTTTCGCGTTGGGGGTGGCATTAATATTAATCGCGAGACTGTGGTAGTATTGCATGCGTTCCTCCTTTTCTCTCTCTCTCTCTCTCTCTCTCTCTCTCTCTCTCTCTCTCTCTTCTAAGCTCGTCTGTCTTTTCTTTTACTTAGTGCATAAAATGACATGAATGGAATATTAATCTAGGTCATTACGCAGTGTGTCTATCTCAAGGTTTTCTAAGAAACACAGTACCGGTTTTATTTTTTTGAAACGCGTGTATGCTGCTGTAGGCTTTACTATCAAACGTGAAAGCGTTACAATATGCAGACGAAATAGAAAAAGGGGGATTTTTGTACGCCATTGTGACAGCACTGGTCTTTTACCATTCTTCTTTCCTTTTATTGAATTAATTCGTTAGGCTTTACATTTACTTTTTAATTTATATATGTGGATTTAGAATGTTTCACGACAAATTCTCCCCACTTAAAACAGACGTTATATGTCAGTCTATAATTCTATATACACATAGAGAAATTTAAGTCTATGCCTGGTGATTTCTTTGATTTTCATCGCACGGATGGCGGCTTAGAAAATCTGCATCAACGTTTCTCTGATTTTATTTTGATCATGGATTAATGCAGGTGGGTCAATTCAAAGTAAGCACTACTGACGAAGGTTGCCTCAGACCTCTGCAATCCAAGAATCCATTTCAGTTATATTACTGAACAGCGGCAAGTGTTACTGCTTGTCTTATTGCTGCTTAGCAATCAATATTCACCATTTTTCTTCTCTGAGTCTGTTCAACGACATGTCCCGAGAATATTAGATGTTCCTCAATTTGTACGTTATGAGGAGTTGATCTATATGGTGATATCTGAGTTGTGTAGGGGATCCAATAATTTCCTGATCAGCCTTAATAAACACTCGGACTATCCTCAATTCAAAAAGGCAACAATGGAGACACTCTGCTCCTCCGAAATGTTCACAGCCAACAATTGGTCTGATCTCAGGCGTGATTGAATGTGGAAACACCCTTCTAATAATATATTTATAATGTTCTATAATGTGCCACTCAAATGGAGGCCATATTCACCAACTATAGTTCCGCCTACCGACAATCTGGTGAATTAAGATAATATGTGGGGAAATGAGTTTCTGCATCAGAAATCAATTCGCCCTTAGCATTGCTATAAGATGTGTGGGTTATCTCCATCCAGGGTCCGAACACTACTTCCCCTTGGACGGTGTGGGGTCGGGTGACTACCAATGTCACCAGTGCCCTTTTAAGGCTAAGTTAATAGCCATATTGTGAAGCGCTGTGAGCATTTTCCGAATTGCTCACTCGTCCACTGCCCACTGTTCTTCTGTTAACAATTTGTTTCGGTTTTAACTTAGGCGGATCATCTTCAATGTCAATGTCAGCCAGCTCCCTAAATGCGGCTTCAAACTGTTCCTGGGTTGACTGGTCTGAGTTTCTATTTTCTCTGGATGCCCTTCTCAGAGTTGCGAATCTAAATATTTTTGGTGAACACTGTTGGGGGGAAGGTGGATACCTATCCTCTATGTCAACCTTATTATTTTTATTTTCCTTGTTATTGTTAGGCCCATATGTTTCAGAATGCTTGGCTGGCATCTGATTATGATTTTCCCAACTTGGGGACTGTACCTTGCTACATTTTTCACAGGCCCCCACAAATTGTGCAATATCAGCAGCTACTTGGGGCCAGTAGAATTTTTCCGATGTCCTTTGACGGGTAGTCCCATTTCTCTGGTGTCCACCGTCTGGTACAACATGAGCTTGTGCCATCACTTTTTCCCTGTAGGGGGTTGGCAATACCAATTGTCCCTGTTCTTTGGATCCTGCTCTAGCTTTCCTGAAGAGCAGTCCCTCCTTCAAATAAAATTGTCCTTTCTTAGGGTGTGCATGGCTTGTTGGCAATTTACCAAAGCAAGGTTTTAATGTTTTATCTTTTTCCTGGGCCTTTCTCATCTGCTTATGAGAATAAACTAGTGGTGGTTCCTCCTCCGTTCTACTAGGGGTCGACCTGACCTGAAGCGTGGCCATTACCACAGGTTTTACAGGGCTTCCTAGAAAAACATATTTGCTTCCTAACACCAGCGGGTAATTAGGATCGTCACACACGGCTGCTCTAATCACTCCTTCCACGTACCTTGTCTCTACATTGATCTCGGCTACGGGAAGTGTCATGGTGGATATTCCCTTTACGGCCCCTTGTATCTCCACTTTCTCTGTGGTATACTGTTCAGGGTGCACTAGGGTTGCACTCACAACTGAGTCATATTCTAAACCTGAATCGTAAAGGCACCTAACCTTGGCACCATTACATGTCACTTCTTCACAGATGGGGGGATGTTGAAGATTTATATGATTCTCTGTCAGTTTCTTCTTCCCCTTGTCCACTGTTACCATGCATGCCGCGTGATATGGAGGAACTTTCCTACCACATTCACTAGTATTATGATTATGCATCCTGCATATTTGACAATATTTTCCTTCCTGTCTGAAGGGTTTCCTGTTATCATATTTCCTTTCATTGAAGTGTGAGGTTTTATTTTTATTATCATAACGTGGCCTATCAAAGTGGTGCTTACCTTTGTTTTGATCTCTATGATCGAATTCATTAAAGTTTTGTGGTGCCTGATAATTGTCTACCTGCCTCTTCTTATTACCTGTTACTTCTGCTTGAGCTGCTTGATATCTTTCAGCAACATTTAGTAACTCACCCAGCCTCTCTGCACCTTGTTCCATGAGAAACTTTCTCAGGTCTGGAGCCATGGACTCTCTTAGTTGTTCTATAAGGATCATTTCCTTAAGATCTTGGGTTTTCCCCAGAGAAGTCCATTTCTCCAAGTATGTCTCTAACCGTGCAGAGAACTGGTGATAGGTTTCACCTGACAGTAGTTTAGCATTCCTAAATTTTTTTCTATAAAATTCACCATTCTTTTCATATCTTAACAAAAGAGCCTGCTTTAGCATGTCATAATTTTCTTGATCACCTCTGCTCATTTTGGCGAAAACTTCATAAGCTGCACCACGAAGCCCTTGTGATAACTTTAAGCTCCACCTTTCTCTCTCTAACCCATACGTGGTAGCTAATAGTTCATATCTATTTAGATAGCTCTCGATATCATCGTCTTTCTCAACAAAATGATCTAAATGAAAGTTCATAGCTGAGGTTGAGGCTCCCTGACTAGTAATGGCATCAGAGGTAAAGGGACTGGCACCATTGTCAGGAGCATGGCTTTGAAACTCAAACTCCCTTAGTCGTAACTCGTGTTCCCTTTGTAATCTCTTCTCCTCCTTTTCTGCTTCCCTCTCTGCAGTCAATCTTCTTTCTTCTGCCTCCCTTTCTGCAGTCAATCTGTTTTCTTCTCTTTCTGTAGCTTGCCTTCTTTCCTCGGCTTCCCTTTCTGCCCTTTTTTCTTCTAATTGGAGCCTTTTAATCTCCCTATCTGCCTCCAATGCTTTAGCCTCTTTGTCAGCCTCAATCTGCAGTCTCTTAATTTCTTTTTCAGCCTCTAACTTTCTTTCAGCCTCTTTTTCTAATCTTTTTTCTTTGCGTTCAATAAATTTGTCACATTCAGTAGTGACATAAGCAATCATAACTTGCCCGTCCATTCCTAACTCTTTCGCAGTCTGCACAGCAGCAGATCGAAATTTTGCCAAGTCGGCCATTTTCTACCAGGCAAATGTATACACTATTTAACCAAACAATTTTATCTATAAATAATTATCTAAGGACAACCACAGGCACTGAGAGCTCAACCTTATTTTTCCACCCAAGAATACCTTTTTAATTTTTATAATTTCCCGCAGTGAATTACTCCCAATATATATGCTAGGGGAAGGTTCAAAATCCCGGGAGCGAGACCCCAATATATGTGGTAAAGTGGGATGATATAAATATTTATAGGGGACTTAGTGTACTGACTGAGATCAGCTGTGAAGGTATCTGTATCTAATAGTGTGGTGTATTACAGATGACCTTACTTGCTACCACATTTATACCTCAGTCAGACCTATTCTGGAATATTGTGATGACTACGTTGAATGTCTAGGGTTATGATAATGATGAAGTGTATGTTCACAACAACCAACAGACAGATACACAATTTAATTTAATCCACAATACTTTACAACACTGTGACACTCACATACATAGAACACTCTATAAGACTATCTTAAATGAGTCAAGTGTTAAAGTTTAAAAATATATATGTATTAATTCCTTCAAATATTAGGTATCCTGATTCAACTACAAAGTGAACCAGGAATCACAATCAAATGTAATCACAAGTTATATGTACACAATTTATAGATAGAATCTTTGTATTGACATATATTATTATTGCAATATGTGTGTAAGTTGTGCTGTAGTACTCTGAGGTAATACTGGCTTTTCAAGCTAGGTGGTTGTGTGTCATCATGACTTCAAGTGTTTGTTTCTCGTGGACATAATATTGGGAAAGTTCACAGTTTCTTTTTATTTGAAACTAATAAATGTCCCTCTAGATTTAAGGTAAAGTCACTGTTAGAGGGGGTATACACAAGATTGAGCTGCTCTGGCCACAGAATCTTAACTTCTGTGTGGGCGGCAGGAAACAGTCTCCACTGCTCGCTTGCTTCACCGTGTTCTTGAGACACCACACAGGTCGATATATTGACTAAGGAGTCTGCTACCAGCCTCTGGATTCAGCAAAACTCAGACCAGGTGCTGCTTTTAATATGTTAGTACCACTGTCCCTGAAACAAGAAGGTTGTACCTCCTACTTCAGAACTAATTTATAATCTATTTCCACACTGAGCACAATACATAACAAACACCGAGTTCAGCGCCGTAGGCCAACTGTTAGCTTCTCATGTAATAACATTCACCAGTATTCCTCTCCTTAATGATTACAACGCCTCTGCAATTCAGCTGTAATTCCTTCTATACAATAAGATAGGTGTCATAGTACTATTGGCAATCCCATGCAGTTATACTACTCTCCGACAAGTTTTGTTCAGGTTGGAGCAATATCTAGGCTTTGCCTCATGTTTGCTACTGAACCACACACATATACAGACATAAATTATCAATTCACATTCAATTTTCATCTAAAAGATATCAAATATTTCTAGCTTACCACAATTCATGGAAATAATACACAAAATACATTGACTGGCAATGAGTTATGGCACAATTCCGATCTGCCTCTGTCCCAGGCTTTCATAAGAAAAATATGAGCTGGATCTCAATGCACTTGCTTCTCAGTAAGTTTATTTTAAAAATGTGGCACTGAACAGACGCTCCTAATTGACTATATCAAATGGTCTAACCAATAAGACCATGTTTACAAAAGTATTTGAAAAAAGTACCCTTCCTACCGTTTCCCGTAACAACCAAAAATAGTATCTGCAATCGACTAATCATGTTTAGGCTTACATATTCTTCTAGCCAATGAAATCGGATTTAACTTGTTGGCCTATTTCCCGTAAAATAGTGGTTTCAAAACATGCCACTGAGCAATTATGATTTGGTGCTGTCAGACAACCTCACTATTTTATTTTGGCTATAATTTGTTAATTCCTAGACTATTTGCGTAACACTTAACATATTCTTTGTCAGCACGTCCTAAGGAACCCAAATATATAAATTTAATGGGGCTAAGTGGCTGCGTTCAAAATATGTATTTTCTTCTACCTCCTGTTCACTTCGATACGATGGGGTGTCATCTGTACTGTCAGGATTTCAGACGTAAAACAGTATAATGTCATGTTTCCTAATAAGCATTAAACATGTTTTTTAAAACCTAACCGTGTATTGGTAGTGTTTTTTTTTTCACTGTCTATTTGAAAAAAAGTTAGTGCTTCATGCCTTTCGCGTTGGGGGTGGCATTAATATTAATCGCGAGACTGTGGTAGTATTGCATGCGTTCCTCCTTCTCTCTCTCTCTCTCTCTCTCTCTCTCTCTCTCTCTCTCTTCTAAGCTCGTCTGTCTTTTCTTTTACTTAGTGCATAAAATGACATGAATGGAATATTAATCTAGGCCATTACGCAGTGTGTCTATCTCAAGGTTTTCTAAGAAACACAGTACCGGTTTTATTTTTTTGAAACGCGTGTTTGCTGCTGTAGGCTTTACTATCAAACGTGAAAGCGTTACAATATGCAGACGAAATAGAAAAAGGGGGATTTTTGTACGCCATTGTGACAGCACTGGTCTTTTACCATTCTTCTTTCCTTTTATTGAATTAATTCGTTAGGCTTTACATTTACTTTTTAATTTATATATGTGGATTTAGAATGTTTCACGACAACCCTCCAGCATGAGAATGGAGGTAGAGGCAGCCATTGCAGCTTTAAGGTGGCTGTCTGAAACATCATTAACAAGGGCAGTTGCTGCATCAGACTTTCAGACCATGTTTCGGAAGGTCCAAAATGGATGGCTACGGAATGAATGGAAAACGTCGATAGAAGCTTCGAATCTTCAGGAACTGGCATGGATCTCCTGTCCTGGTCATGCAGAGGGGTACGCGGCATGTGATAGAACTGACAGACTAGCTTCAAGAGCACCGGTAGTGGGTGCAGTGGATATGGACATGGGAGAGTTACTGAGGACAATTAAAGATCGCCACTGCAATGGGTGAAGCATCAAGGCAAAGATTGCTGGAATTTGGCATCAAACGTAAGACTAACAGGGATGGACTTTTGACAGGATGCATCCACCATATATACAACCAGCGCGCAACAGGAACAATTAGCACTCATACACTTCGACATTTACTGAGGGGAGACTGCGCACGTATGGTTTGCCCGGAGTGCAGTGACGTCGATTTTGATCAACAGTAAGAATATCTGAGGAGACAAAGACAAAATATAACTGATGTTCCCCAAGATACGTCGTAAGGGGCGGCTAATAGGACGTTGTGTATGGGGCTGGCAACCTCGACGTGTAAAACAAACATAGACCACCACTGCTGGAGGACGTGAATGCTATGGTAGAGGTTTCCTGCAATATGGGCCAACTGTAGAGATAGTTCCATGCTCCCTAAGGAGCAAATATGGCAGTCATAATGAATTATGCATGCCCCCCCTTTCAGGTATGTCGTAGTATGAGGGTGTGAATGAGGCTGGTAAATTCAACACTAAAACAAATTGCTACATGATCGACTGCTGCAAAGAATAGGCTACATGAAAACTGTTGGCGCAAACTTTCTGCATCACGACCTCCCCAGCTGCTGTGGTGGCTGCTTGCTCCGTAAGGAGCCAGGTGGGAAATGAATGAGGTCTGTATGTAATCTCCGGTATGTCCTGACTCGCCTCGTAAAGTGTTGAGTGTGTGTGTAGCTTGTGTGTGTGAGGGATGGTTAGGTGGGGTGGGGTGGGGGGGGGGTTCACGCGTCTGACAGCTCCTATTTCTTATTTGTATCAGTCATGTAATATCCTGTTTGGGACCCAAAGATGCAGCAATAGAGAATGCAGTCAGCGACCCATAGCTTGACTGCTTGCATCAGGATCAGCGAACCAGAGCTGGTCAAGTCCGTACTCCACCTCCACGTGGTGGTCCTGGAAACAGTCTGCAGCAGTGCAGTCTGGCTGAGCGAGTACGATCGAAGAGGGAAGGCAAACCCGGTCCCAAAAAATGCCGTGCAGAAGTCGGATGTGTCGACCGAAAGGTGCAGATATCACAGCTACGGCGTAAACAGACACAACGCAACCACCGTCCTTTTCAGGGCGAACGAGGAAGAAGAAGAAGAAGATATCCTGTTTCTCTACTATCCACTAACGTCATCAGACCTAATGGTCTTTTATGTTTGGACCTGCGCCCTAATATAACCGACTAGGTTGAACGGGATGCGCCTCGCCACAATGAGGCAACACTTTAAAAAAAAAAAATCCTGTTTAGTTCATCATATAGCACGGCGCCGCCACTGCATTTGGTTCCCCCGTGAGGAAGTCTACACCAGTGGTTCTCAACGTGCGCCATGCCTTATTTCTATTGGGCCACAGTAAGATTATAAAGTACCTTTTTTCCAGCTAACAGCGACTGTGGGGGGAAGGGGCCTCAGAGATAAATGAGGCTCAGATAGGGGTGGGGGCATGAGCAAAAAAACGTTGAGAACCTCTGGTTTACACCAAAAGCACTCCATATTCTGCCTTAACGCCGTTTTCTAATAGTTCTTTTCCACCCTCCCTTCCACCAAATAAACTAATAATATTCCAGCCTGAGTATTTGTATGAGGATGTTCAGACAGGGGGGAGTTAAATTGGCCCCTGTGTCTGAATGGGTGGCCTGATTATTGATCTGAACGGCTTATTTCTACATCTGACCTGCGTCATCACAGCCTCCCCCGATTTGTGCCGCTCGGTTCTCATTTACTCTTCCTAATGTTTAAACCAGTGTCCCATTGGCAGATGGTTAAAGCGCTGGCTACCGCGGCAAAGGTACCTGGTCCGAAACAAGGTGGCGTCACGCTTCAGTCTACTCAGCTGTAAATGGGCATCTGACTTTGCTCTTGAGTTAGGGAAGGTATAGAGGAAGGGAGCTGATCGCCCCACCTCTCGAAGCCGGACCTAGTATAGTCAACGTCGCTAAACTTCTCTCCCCTACGGCCGTATCTGTTATGGGACTACATTCACCTGTTAGTGTGTAAACCGATCTTTCACATTCTCACTTCCGACCTCCTACATTTTAAATTTAATTTTAATATTTGCAGGTGATTTATCTGTCTTTATTATTGTAACCAAATGCTGGGGTTATTTATAATATTGTGTGTTATTTTGCACACTCACAATGTCGGATTCCCGTGGTCGTCCACTTTTCTGTGTGCGTCTGTTAATAGTTTGGAACTACGCTTTTTGTCATCGTCACGCTTTCGTGAATGATATTAATCAGCGTTGTTTGTCATAGTATAAACATATTTAAACAAATTAAAAGGGGAAACCCGAGGCCTGTAAACCGTAAATAAATAAATATTACAAAGTCAGCGACGGAAAACTCAGAACTGTGCCAGGTCTACGTTAAAAACATTGAGCTACATCCAAGATCTTCCTTGATAAAGTCTATTCCTTTCTCAGCTTTCAAAGTATTTGGAGTAAAGGCAACCTATATGTAATTTTCGGTAGTCTCTCGGCGGCAAAGGTGCCGTGTTCGATCCATGGTATCGACACGCTCCAGTCTGCCCAGCTGTAAATGGGTACCTAACTTTGCTCTTGAGTTAGGGGCGGAAAGGGCGGCGATGAAGGGAAATAGTTACTCCCACCTCTCGATGTTAGTATAATGAAGTCTCTAACACTTCACTCCCCTGCGACAGTATCTGCAATGGGGCTGCCTTTACCTTTTTATATGTAATTTTAACCGATGGAAAATTTAAACTAAATAATATTTAACCAAATGTTATCTCCACCTCAGAAAAAATCGAGTTCCTATCTCATAAAGTTCACGATTAAGATGAATTTTTCTAAACTAGCTTGTGAGTTTTCTCCGGGAATGCGGAAGTACATTTAATCCAATGGATGCAGCGCCTTTAATTGCCGACGTAATTTGGCTAGACCGACATTTCTCTAGCTGTAAAATTATTTATCTTTTTCATATCCGTCACTTAGAGATCTACCACTTAAGTCATCTTCGGTGGTCCACCGGTAGATCGGGGTTTACCTTGTGGCGATCCCTGGTCTTAGTGGGTTTTTTTTCTTTTCTTTAACGGACAAATTTTTACAGTGGCTACATTGTGTTGGACTAGGCATTTTACCGACCCCAAGAAAATAACTTCAGATGTCGTCCCATCTCATCTTCCATTGTCTTTTTGTTTAGTCCTTGTTTTATTACCTTTATCTTAAACTGTTTTGACAAAACGGTTTCACGAGCTTATCTTCTTGTGTTCAAGTGTTGCCATTCTGTGTCATTTTACAGCCCTTTGGACCTGTTCCGCCAGGGCAAATATTCCGGTTGGCCCCTTTAGTTGCTCCACGGAATCGTTGCATGTCTGCTTACGTTCAAAGACGGTAGCTCCCGTTGTTAATTATTTAGGCATTTGCTTTCTGGGAATAACGCAATTTGCTGATACTATTTTAACGGCAGAGACTTCCGCTGGCCATTCCTGAGGTCACAAATTTCGACGGATTCACTTCTTAGCGTCAAAAATTGTCTGTTGATTCTTCTTGAATAAAATATTTTTGAGGATCCTCCTTTAATTTCAAGGAATTCCGCAGATTGTCATTTAAGGTCAAAGCACTTTGCGTTCGTGAAATCAACTGTTAGTTAAAAGAATTTCTCATAAGTTTCTCATATCTTGATCATATAATAACAGAAGATGGCAGATGAAATAGAAATCAAGAAGAGAATAGGAATGGCCAAAGCTACATTCAACAACATGAGACAAATACTGACATATAAACAGTTAACTTACACATTCAACAACATGAGACAAATACTGACATATAAACAGTAAACTCACAGATTAAAACTGAGAGTCATCAAATGTTTTAATTATTCTTCATTACTATATGGTGTCAAAACATGGACAATGAACAGATAGTAGGAAGAAAGAATTGAGGCTCTCGTGATGTGGATATGTAGAAGAACGGGACACATCTCATGGAAAGAGGATAAACCAAATAAAGAGGTCATAGAAAACCTGGGGATGAAAAGACAATCAATGAAGGAGGTCAATATTAGACAGCTAAAATATTTTGGTCATATTGAAAAAAAAAAAAAACGTAACACCTTGCTGAAGACCATAATGGAAGGCAGAGTTAAAGGCAAACGTGCAAGAGGAAGACGTCGCTATAAGTAAGAAGATAACACAAAGAGAATGTTAGGAAAGGGCCTATCAGAATGCACCACCAAGACAAGAAACAGAAGACGTTTGAGATCCATTACAGCCGACCTTCGTTGTGGAGATGGCAGTTGATAATGATGAATATGATAATCAACTGTTAACGTCAGGACATTCGCAGATACCTCCTTAACGTCGCAGAATTCCTCGGAACTTCTCTTCACGCCATATAATTCAAGGAGTACCAGTTAACACCATATAATTCCGCGGAGCACCTCTTAACGTCATTGAATACCGAGGAGTATCTCTTAACTCTGTATAATTCCATGGAGCACCTTGTAACGCCGTACAACTCTATGGAGTACATTTTAACGCCGTATAATTCTACATAGCACCTCTTAACGCGATATAATCCCGAGAAGCTTCTCTTAACGCTTAATAATTCCGAGAAGCACCTCTTAATGCGGTATAATTCCGCAGTGCGCATCTTAACGTTGTAGAATTCCTCGGAACTTCTTTTCACTCCATAAAAATTCAAGGAGCACCTGCTAACGCCATATAATTCCGCGGAGCGCCTCTATCGTCGTATGATTCCGCGGAACACCTTAAAATCGTAGAATTCCTCGGAACGTCAACACTGTAATTCCATGGAGCACAGTGCAACGCTGTATAATTCTACGGTGCACCTCTTAAGGCAGTATAATCCAGCGAAGCACCTCTTAACACGGTATAATCCCGAGAAGCACCCCTTAACGCGGTATAATCTCGAGATGCACCTCTTAACGCGGTATAATCCAGAGAAGCACCACTTAACACGGTATAATCCCGAGAAGCACCTCTTAACGCGGTGTAATCCCGAGAAGCACCTCTTAACGCGGTATAATTACGAGAAGCACTCCTTAACGCGGTATAATCCCATTAACAAAGGCAGTCATTGTATCAGACTCTCAGTCCTTGTTTCGAAAGGTTCAAAACGGTTGGCTACGGCATGAATGGAAAACATTCATAGAAACTTCGAATCTGCAGAAGCTGGTGTGGATCTACTGTCCTGGTCATACAGGGGTAGGCGGTAATGAGAGAGCTGACAGACTAGTATCAAGAGCACCTACAGTGGGGACACCGGACAAGGATAATGGAGAGATACAGAGAACAATTAATGATCACTGTTAGAGAATGACACTGCAATAGATGAATCATCAACGTTAAGACTGTTGGAATTTGACATCAAACGTAAGGCTAACAGAGATGTACGTATGAGAGGGTGCATCCATCGTGTATATAACCAGCAAGCTACAGGAACAGTTAGCATTCACACTCTTCGACATATACTGAGAGACTGAGCACCTATGGGTTTGCCTGGAGTACAGTGATGACGATTCTATATAACAATAACAATCCCGAGAAGCTTAACAGCTTTTGGCTATTTGAATCATTCCAGTGAGACTGTCTTAAAGACTTTTTTTTTTAAATCGCATTGTTTGATTGTAATACCTGTACTTTCCTCTTAGCTTTGTACTCCCTATTTTCTTCGCAGTGGATAATAAGGGTTGATTCATATAAAATGAATCCATAATGGCTAGCTATAAATCACGAACCGTTGAACAGATGTTGATAATACGGATAGGATATGCATTGTTTCATGTTGAACAAATTGACGTCACATCATGTGACCACCGTCCTCCACCATGCATGCTGTCCGTAGTGTATGTCTGCAGAGAAGCTACTTTGCACAAAACGCTATAGAAGTCCCGTCCCCCCCCCCCCAGACCTTGTACAGGCAGAGGCAGATCCCTTAACGATAAGTAAAGTAACACATTCCCGTCATGATGTGGACAGCATTCCCAGAGTTGGTTGACAACATGTCAGAAGCGTAGGACATGGATACAGAAAGGACGCGCGGAATTCCTTAAAAGATACACATAGTCACGCGGTGGAAACACAAACGTACACACATGCAGCAACATGAGCTGTAATTGGAAGGGGGGGAAATATGCTCAAAACGGAAGAATGGATAGAAAATCCACATCTCAATGCCCGCTGGAAAATTGTCAAATAAATTTAAAGCTAAGGTAGAAGCACTAACAAAAAACAGTAGCAGTAATTACATTGGAAAACATGGAAAATGCTAGAGCCAAGGTGGTGCTGCTCACAGATCCCAGTAGGAAGTTTAGATAAAATCATTTCTTAGATCATTCACTGATGCAAACTGTGCACAGGAAGTAAAGATACGCGTCAGCTGTAGCAGCATTGAACTTGGATCTAAATGTATAACTCACGCGATAGTCATGTCTGTCATACCATCCAGACACCTCTGAAGAAAATGCTTGATGCTGATCATTGTTTTGACAACTTTGTGCGAACATACGTATATAGTGACATTAATACGTTTGAAAACATTGGCATTTATTACATCTTTGATGTAGAATGAGTTTCTTATAATCATTAACATGGCGACATGCAATACATCCTTGATGTTCGTCTTTTTTTTTCCTAATAAATGTATGTAACCACATTGTTTGTCATCAGTTGTTACAAGTGCGGCCGACTGTGACCTGTGCGTTTGCATCTGTGTGAGATAACACTACCACTCTCGTACTTCAGGCGCTATAACATCAAGTAGCATTTGCTGTCCGGTCTATGAATCCTTTGGTTGTTGTTATTGTTGTTGTTTAACTAGGGCTGCTGAGCTTCTCGCTCTTTAGCAGCCAATGCCAAGTTGAAGACTCCTTGGTATTATCTACACCAGCGGTGGCCAAACTACGGCCCGCGGGCCAGATCCGGCCCGCCAACCAGTTTTGACCGGCCCGCCAACCTGTTTTGGCCGGCCTCTTATTGTTGATTGAAGCCACACTCTTCACAATAAAATACCACACAAATGTATGTTTGAAATAAATAATTACATGTCATATTACAAAACAAATTAAAACAACAGATTCATTATATTTTTTTTACAGTATTTCAGTTCGAAGACATCTTGGCAGAGGTGCAGTACAGTAGTTTGCCGTGGCTTTCTATACGTGGTTCATTATATATGTAAAACTAAATATCAGAACGTTATTTTTTAAGGATTTTATAGGTCTGGCCCTCGGGTGTTACCCTTTACCATAATCTGGCCCTCGGCCAACCTTAGCTTGGCCACCACTGATCTACACTGTAGATCTGGGCTTTTCCTTGGTGTTTCTGTCATTCTGAAACGTGTTTAAAGAGTTTAAGTCAGGAGGTCCAGTTTCTCCAGCTTGGCTTGCATTTAAAGGATCGTCACATCTGGTCCCAAGCTAGCAGCAAGAAGTGCGTGGCATACTGTGCATTCCCCGCCATCCAAGGGGGTTCTCCAACTATGCAGAGCTAAAATACTGTACTCTGGTTCTGGGCTCTCCCAAGTAATTGTCACGTCCTGCACAGAGCCACTTCTCAGCTTCCCCTGCCTATCACTGGGTCCATAGTGAGATCCGTCTGCATGCAGTCAACCAAGTCAAAGCCAAAGAATTACACTTGGGGCTCAAGTGACTTCTCCAAGCTTAATGTGCAGTGCTGGGTTCTCAACAAGTTTCTCCACAGGGGGAATCCCTAGACGTGTGTAGATGATTTCGAGAGTCAGTGAGGATGTAATTAACCTCACAGACATAGGTTCACTTCCACGTACGTATATTGTAGCATTGTGCATAGCTGGTGGTCATATAAGGATGACTTCAGATATGCCTCCATGCATGAGTCCTTGCGTAAAACTGATATCCGTAACAACCAACACTGCTACTCACTGCAGAGGTGCGGCGAAGATAAAAACCTTGCAGAAGCAGAGCAAACCTCAGCGTTTTTGCAGTTGCAATCCATCATCCTTCAGGTCGCCTATATAGAAATACAACCGTCATATCTATTCATCTGCCAAGAGTAATTCTTGAGTAAAGGTTCACTACCTTTGTAAATCTATCTGTTACTCTAAATCTATGGCCAAACTTCGCACCGCTGCGGCAGATTAAGGGACAAATGTAAAACTTAGACATGTAAGAAATTATGTCTACAAAATAGCCAACGAATCGGGCAATGAGGGTCATCCTCAGGGCAAAAACACGATACAGTTGTTTGAAGCAAGTATCTGCGATATATATGGTTAATGATTACAGCAATTCTCCACCCTCCCCCCATTTGTTATTTACACATATTGATACAGATAACTGTTTATTTCTGGTTATATCTCTCCATATCTGTTTTTCATCTTAATTCCTTTCTGCCGTATTCGTGTTGTTTAGTGTCGTGAAACATTCTAAATCCACATATATAAATTAAAAGGTAAATGTAAAGCCTAACACATAAATTCAATAAAAGGAAAGAGAAATGGTAAAAGTACAGTGCTGTCACAATGGCGTACAAAAATCCCCCTTGTTTTCTACTTCGTCTGCAAATTGTAACGTTTCACGTTGATAGTAAAGCCTACTGCATCACTACACGCTTTCTACAATAAAACGTGTACTGTATTTCTAAGAAAACCTTGAGCTAGGCACACTGCGTAATGACCTAAATTAATACTTCCATTAATTTCATTTTATACACTACGTTAACATAAACGGAAAGACAGATGAACTTAGGATAGAGAGAGGGAGGGTTGAAAGCAAGAACGCATGCAACACTAACACGCGTCTCGCGATATACAATTAATGCCACCCTCCCCGCGCGAAAGGCCAGAGGCACTAACTTTTTTTCAAATAGACCGTGATAAAAAACACTACAACTACGAGAGTTAGGTTTAAAAACCTGAAAAACGCTTATTAGGAAACATGACATTATACTGGTTTACGTTTGAAAGCCTGACAGTACAGCAGACACCCTAAAAGTTTGGAAGTGAGGAGGTGGTAACAGCACGACTATCCTAGAAGAAAATACATATTTTGAACGCCGCCACTTAGCTCCCTTAAAACTTATATATTTGGGTTCCTTAGGACTTGCTGACAAAGAATATGTTAAGTGTTACGCAAATAGTCTAGGAATTAACAAATTATAGCCAAAAGAAAATAGTGAGGGTGTCAGACAACACAAAAAAATAATCGCACAGTGGCATGTTTTGAAACCACTATTTTACGGGAAATGGGCCACCATGTAAAATCCTATTTGATTGGATAGAAGTAAATGTAAGGCTAAACACGATTAGTCGGACTTCAAATACTAATTCTTTGTTGTTAGGGGAAACGGTAGTAAGGGTACTTTTTTTGAAAAGCTGTGTAAACATGGCCCGATTGGTTAGACCCGCCAATATAGTCAATTAAGAGCGTCAGTTCAGTGCCACATTTTAAAATAAACTTACTAAGAAACAGTGCGTTGAGATCCAGATCATATTTTTCTAAATAAAAGTCTGGGACAGAGGCAGATCGGAATTTGTGCCATATTCATCGCCAGTCAACGTATCTGTATATTATTTCCATGAATTGTGGTAAGCTTGATATATTCGATATCTTTTTAATGAAAATTGAATGTAAATTGATAATTTATGTCTGTATATGTGCGTGGTTCAGTAGCGAACATGAGGCAAGGCCCAGATAGTGCTCCAACCTGAACAGAACGTGTCGGAGAAAAGAAAACTGCATGGAATTGCCAAATAGTACACTGACACCTATCTTATTGACTAGAAGGAAATAATGCTGGAATTGCAGAGGCCTAGTAACCATTAGGGAGGAGTATACTGGTGTAAATTGTTTCAGATGAAGCTAGCAGTTGGCCTACCGCTCTGAACTCAGTGTTTGTTCTGTATTGTGTTCAGTGTGGAAATAGATTATAAATTAGATCTGAAGTAGGAGGTACAACCTTCTTGTTTCAGGGACTGTGGTCCTAGTTATTGAAGCAGCACATGGTCTGAGTTTTGCTGAATCCAGAGGCTGACAGCATACTCCTTGGTCCAGATAGCGACCAGTGAGGTGTCTCCAGAACACAGTGAAGCAATCGAACAGAGGAGTCTTTTCCTGCCGCCATCACGAAAGATAAGCTTCTGTGGCCAGAGTAGCTCAACATTATGTGCCCCCTCAAAAATTGACATTTGATTAAACACAGAGGGACAATTAATTGGTTCAAATGACAGGAACTGTGAACTTTTCCCAATACTATTTCCCCGATAATCAAACACTTGAAGTCATGATGAAAAACAACAACCAAGCTTGAACAAAACCAGTATTACCTCATATTACTACTGCACAAATTACACACATAGAATAATAATAATAAACTATGTCAATACAAAGTTTATATATATAAACTGTGTACATAATACTTGTAATTACATTTGATTGTGATTCCTGGTTCACTGTGTAGTTGAATCAGGATACCCATCATTGAAAGAATTAATACATATATTTTTAAACTTAAACACTTGACTCATTTAAGATAGTCTTATAGAGTGTTATATGTGTGTGAGTGTCACAGTGTTGTAGAGTGTTGTGGAATAAATTAAACTGTTTATCTGTCTGTTGTTGTTGTGACTTACACTTCATCATTTTCATAACCCTAGACATTTAACGTAGTCATCACAATATTCCAGAATAATTTTGACTGAGGTATTCTTCTTCTTCTTCTTTCGTTTGCTTGAAATATATTGTCTATATCTGCAATGTTGTTTCTTGTATAAACTTCACTGTCTTTTGTAGTTCATACAGAAGTCCATATAGTTTTGCTTCCAGTGTTGTTTCTCTGGGCCAGTGGGTTTGCCTCAATATATCATATTCGGGGCAATCTTGAAGTACGTGCTCCGCAGTCTGGGGTGCCTGTCCACATGTACACATGGCTGAATTGCCAATCTTGAATTTTGTATACATGTGGCTGCGGAGGCGGTTGTGTCCTGTTCTGAGGCGCAGAATGATTATTTGTTCTGATCTGTTCATAGCTTGGTAGTCATCCTGCGTTGGTGTTGGTGGCTTTCGGATAGATTTGATCATCCTTTTCTTCTGATGGTACGTGACTGGTACATTCGGTTGCTCGTCTGCAGCACCTTCTTTAGCCAGTCTGTCTGCTCTCTCGTTTCCTGGTATTCCACAATGAGACGGTATCCACTGCATGGCGACCCTGCGCTGGTTGCACAGTTCAGAAAGTAGGGCTTGTATACCTGGCAATTTTCTGGACTGAAGTGCTTGGAGTGCTGATTTTGAATCTGTCAGGAATACTGCAGGCTGTGGACCCAGATTGGTGTTCAGTAGTTTCTCAGTTGCCACCTTGATTGCCTGGACTTCTGCATCATAGTTGTTACAGAATTTCCCCGTTGGTACTCTGACCGTATCCCTAGTGTTGTTTGGGTATTCTATGTACACTCCTGCTCCTCCATTCTTTACTGCATTCTGTGCTGACCCATCCGTGTATACTCGGACCCAGAGGTCCTGTGGGTATTCATCATCCAGGAAACTGAGAGTGACTGTCCTACGTTGCACGCTGTTCTGTTCATCCCTGTCGAATATTCCTTTCACTTCTGTGTGGATGTGTACTGGTAGTCCATGCTCCTCTCTCCAAGGGGTTTGTTCTGGCACAGACTTTAGGGGGCTGTTAACTTCAGGCAGGTCTGAGGTTTGTCTACGAAATCGTTTGGCCTGGTGGATAAAGCTGCTTCTTTTCAGTCGCCCCATTGCTAAGTTTTGGAATCTGTCCTTCATTGGATGGCTCGGCATACAGAGGAACTTTTCTGCCTGTGTTAGCACTTTTGTGTCTCTGCGTTCTCTCAGTGCTTGTATCCTCCCCATTTTCTCCATCTCCACTATAGGCGTTGATTTCATTGCCCCCGTGATGACCCTAAGCGCCTGGTTTTGCACCTTATCTAGCTCTTGTAATGTGGTGTTTGATGCTGGACACCACGCAGCTGACCCATATTCCAGGTGTGGTCGTATGCCCTGCTGGTAAACTTTACTAAGTATTTTCCCGCTGGCTCCCCATGTGGTTCCACTTAGTTTTCTCAGGATGGCTAACTTCCTCCTGGCCTTTGTTGCTGCCTTGTTGATATGCTGCTTCCATGTCAGCCTATCATCAAATGTAACTCCGAGATAGGTGGGTTGTTTATCTTCTCTCAGGAGCTCTTCGTTTATCTTGATGACACCAGCTTTTTGTTTGGGAGAGAGGGTGAAGAGCGTAGTGCTGCACTTGTCTGTGTTGATGCTGACACACCATCTATTTGCCCATAAGGTTAAGGCATCTATAGCTCTTTGTAGCAGTTTGGTGGCCACTGTTGCATGCTCATCTGTGCACCATATTACCAGGTCATCAGCGTACATTGCCACTTTCATTCCATGTGGTAGTTCAGCAACCAGGTCGTTGATGTAGACTAGGAAAGGTGTGGGGGACCGAACCCCTCCCTGAGGGACGCCATGACGCAGTAGAATTTTCTTACTCTTGAGGCCATCTAGTTGTACTCGGGCTCTTCTGTTATGCAAGTATGCTTTCACCCATTTGTACATCTTACCATTCACTCTACAATTTCTCAGTTTCTTCAGAAGCCCTTCTTTCCAAACCTTGTCAAATGCTTTCCTTAGATCTATCCATGCTGCTAGTACCAGTTTCTTATCTTGGAACGCATCCTCAATCTCTTGGGAAAGGTAAGTTGCCTGATCTTCGGTGGAATAACACTGCCTAAAGCCCGCCTGCTGTGGTACAAGAAGGTTTTCACTTTCAAGGTACCACTGTAGCCTGAGGTTGATGATACGTTCCATTGTTTTGCAGAGGCAGCTTGTAAGGCTGATTGGTCTGTAGCTGGAGGCAGTGGAACTGTCTTTTCCTGGTTTTAGGAGTGGTATCATGATTGCTTCCCTCCAGGTCTGTGGAACTCTGCCTGAGTTCCAACAGATATTGAAGATCTGCAGCAGCTTTGTTTTTGCTGCAGTTCCCAAGTTCTTAATCATTTCATTGGACACTCCATCAACTCCTGGCGACTTTCTCATTTTCAATTTGGATATTGCAAGCTCCAGTTCTCTGATTGTAATTGGTGCCTCCATAACTTCAGGTATGGTTCCATCTCGTCTTGCGTATTGTTGTTTCTCACGAGTCTCCTGTTGCTTCTCTGGGCTAACTTCGATGTTGTTGTCTTTAGCAAAGGAGTCTGCAAAGTGATCAGCTGCCTGTTTTCCCATGGGGATGTTTCCATCTTTGTACAGAGCAATCCTTGAGTTTCTCCCTGTACCATCATCGTTAAGTTGTTTTACCAGCTTCCACAGTTTCCTCGTATCTCTTTCGAAGTTCAAGGACTCTGTTTTCTCCTTCCAACTTCTTCGCCTGGCCTGCAACTTGGCCCTTTGAAATTTGGCCTTAGCTTGCTGGTAGTTATTGTGGTGTTCTTGGCATGGACTGGTCTCTGCCTGCTTTCGAGATGTTTCCACGTCGTTGTGCAGCTGCTCTAGTTCACTATTCCAATATGGTTTGTAGTGCTTACGAGCCCCTCTAGGTATTGTTTCACGAGCAGCCTGTAATATGCATCTGCTGAATTCATCGACTAGCTTATTGATGTCTTTTTCTACAGTCAGATCTCTAGCCAGTATACTAGTACGGTGCTGGTACATTGTCCAGTCTGCCTTCTTGTAGTTCCACCTAGAGAGAGTGCTGCTGTCCTTGACAAGTTCATTTTCCACAATTAGGAAGACTGGCCGGTGGTCGCTGCCTCCAAGTTGTTTCCCTACAATGCGTGTGGTGTTCCACTCCAGGCCAGGTGAGTGGAATGCCAGGTCTGGTGTAGAGGTGGTGTGCCATGATCTCGAGTAGAAGGTTGGTGGGTCAATTGGCTGGTTAATCAGTATAAGCCCATTGTCATCCTGCCAGTTTTCAAGCTCCTCACCTCTCCTGTCCATGTGATCATAGCCCCAGCTCTGTGAGTGGCTGTTGAAGTCTCCGCATACAATCAGTCTTTCTTTTGCTGGGATTGTATCTAGTGCCAGTGGGCGGTCGCTCGGACAGTAGTAGTTGAGCAGGTGGAATTCTGAACTTTCTGTCCTGAGATGAAGCATCTGGTATTCCGCCCCCTCCATATATGTTTCAAGCTGACATGCACTGATGTTATTCCTCATGAGTGTCAGTATTCCACCCTTTCGCCTGTCTATTCGGTCAGATCGGTAGCCTCTGATTTTGAAGGCTATGTCCTTGTTGAGGTGGGTTTCTTGCAAGCAACATACATTTATTTGCTCTTCATTCAGGATATTTTCGAGCTCTAATTTTTTGATGTAGCCGTCGTTTTTACTATTGACGCCTTCAGCATTCCAGTGCATTATTTTAAATGGTCTTTTCTTTGCTTGGCCAGTAGCTCTATTCTCATGCCTCCTGGCTCCACGGGGCAATTGAGAAGGACCCCCAGTAGTAGGGGTTGGGCCCTTCCGAGGCAGAGGGCCCGGCACTGCGCCTGCCTGGGTGTCCGTCACAGGGCGAGTGCCATAACGTTTTGCAGATATAGACATACTTCCATAGCGCATGTGCATGGCATCCTGATTGCTGTGGTGCGCCTCTTGGCTGGTTGCCTCCGTCTTCAGCACCTTGACTTGCTAGGGCAGACTGTGGTCTTGCTCGAGTGTAGGAGGGCCTGGCCAGTCTTGGTTTTTCAGCCGCTGATGGCTGTACTTGAGCCCCATCTCCACGTAAAGGAGCTGGCCTCGCTGGGGACTGAGGTATAAATGTGGTAGCAAGTAAGGTCATCTGTAATACACCACACTTATTAGATACAGATACCTTTGTGGTAAAGTGGGATTTTATAAATATCTATAGGGGACTTAGTGTACTGACTGAGATCAGCGGTGAAGGTATCTGTATCTAATAGGTGTAGTGTTTTACAGATAACCTTACTTGCTGCCACATATTTATACCTCAGTCAGAATTATTCTGGAATATTGTGATGACTACGTTATATGTCTAGGGTATGTATATGATGAAGTGTAAGTCACAACAACAACAGACAGATCAACAATTTAATTTATTCCACCACACTTGACAACACTGTGACACTCACACACATGAAACATTCTATAAGACTATCTTAAACGAGTCACTGGTAAATTTTCAAATATCAATATGTATTAAGTACTTTTCATTAATATATATGAGTCCTGATTCAAATACAAAGTGAACCAGGAATTCACAATCAATTTTAATTACAAGTTATATGTACAGAATTTATCAATATGAATCTTGTAGTGACATATTTTATTAATCTTATCCTATGTGTGTCAGTTGTGTAGTAGTAATATGAGGTAATACTGGTGTTGTTTTTTTCAAGCTATGTTGTTATTTGTCTTCATGACTTCAAGTGTTTATTTCTGTTGGAACTAGTATTGGAGATGTTCTCAGTTCCGTTCATTAAAACAATTAATTCCCCCTCTTATTTTAATACAATGTCAGTTTAAGGGGGTATACATAATGTTGAGCTCCGCTGGCCACATAGGCTTAACTTTCGTGATGGCGGCAGGAAAGGACTCCTCTGCTCGATTGCTCCACTGTGTTCTGGAGACACCTCACTGTTTGCTATATGGACCAAGGAGTATGCTGTCCGCCTCTGGATTCAGCAAAGCTCTGACCAGGTACTGCTCAATAGCTTTAGGACCACAGTCCCTGAAACAAGAAGGTTGTACCTCCTACTTCAGAACTAATTTATACTCTATTTCTACACTGAGCACAATACATAACAAACACTGAGTTCAGAGCGGTAGGCCAACTGTCAGCTTCATCTGAAATAATTTACACCAGTATATTCCTCCCTAATGATCACTACGCCTCTGCAATTCCAGCATTATGTCTTTCTAGTCAATAATATAGGTGTCAGTGTACTGCTTGGCAATTCCATGTAGTTTTACTTTCCTCCGACACCTTCTGTTCAGGCTGGAGCACTATAGAGGTTTTACCTCATGTTAGCTACTGAACCACACATATATACAGACATAAATTATCAATTTACATTCAATTTTCATTAAAAGATATCAAATATTTCAAGCTTACCACAATTCATGGAAAAATAAACAGTTTCGTTGACTGGCAATGAATGGGCACAACTTCCGATCTGCCTCTGTCCCAGGCTTTTATTTATAAAAAATATGCACTGGTGCTCAACGCACTGTTTCTTAGTAGGTTTATTACAAGATGTGGCTCGGAACAGACGCCCTGAATTGAGTATATTGGTAGCTCTAACCAATCATGCCATGTTTACCTACTTTTCAAAAAATATTACCTTCTCACGTTTCCCCTAACAACTAAACTAGTATTTGCAGTCCAACTAATCGTGTTTAGTCTTACATCTCATTCCCGCCAATCAAATAGGAGTTAACATGGTAGGCTATTTCCGTAACGTAATGTTTTTCAAACACGTTATAAAAAAATTTTATGAGCAGAAATGATTTCATGCTGTCAGGCACCCCCACTATTGTATTTTGTCCATAACTATTTTATTAACAGACTAAAGGCGTAACACATAACATATTCTTGGTTAGCAAGTCCGGCCGTACAATAATATATAAGTTAAAGTGAGCTACATGGCGGCGTTCAAAATATGTGTTTTCCAAAGATAGTCGTATATTTGTTCTTTATTCCTTTTCGTTGTTTAGAACCGCCACCTGTCCTGCCTTTTCCACTGTTATGTCATACTAAAGTCAGGAGCTTAGATGTAAATCAGTAGAATTTCATATTTCCTAATAAGCATTTTTCATGTTTTTAAACCTGATTCTTGTAGTAGTAGTGTTTTTTTTTTCACTGTCGATTTGAAAAAAAAAACTAGTGCTTGTGGCCTTACACGCGTGATGGTAGTAATTGTGTATCGCGCGACTGTGGTAGTATTTCCTGCGTCCCCGCTTTCAGCCCTCCCTTCTTTCTATCTTTAGTCCATCTGTCTTTCGTTTTAGGTAACGTAGTGTATAAAAAGACATGAATGGACTTTTAAATCTAGGTCATCTTGCGTATCTCAAGGTTTTTCTTAGAATTGGAGTACACATTTTATTGTGTTGGGGAAACGCGTGTATGTTGCCGAAGGCCTTTACTATCAACGCGAAACGTTACAATTTGCAGACGCAGGAGAAAACAAGGGGGATTTCGAGTACAGTCATTGTGACAGCACTGTTCTTTACCATTCTTCTTTCCTTTATTGAAGTTATTTGTTAGGCTTTACATTTTCCTGATAATTTATATATGTGGATTAGAATATTTCACGACATCTCCCCTCTTAAAACAGACATCTTATGTCAGTCCTTTATTCTATATACACATAGATAAATGTAAGTCAACTTGACTTTACTCTGCTGTTGTGCTATCATGGTTTTATGTAGTTGGGTCCATTCAGAGTAGGCACTACTCATGAAATCTGCCTCAGACCTCTACAACCAATAATATCTTTCAGTTATGTTACTGAACAGCCGCAAGTGTGACTGCTTGTCTTAATGCTGCTTCACAACCCTTATTCACCATTTCTCTTCTCTGAGTCTGCGCAATGACATGTCCAGAGAACATTAGATTTTCCTCAAAATGTACGTTATGAGGAGATAACATATACTTGGTGATAGCAGAGTTTTCGTAGTGGATCCCATAATCTTCTTATTAGCCTGTATGAAACATTCGGAATATCCTCAATCAAAGAGGCAACTCAGGGATTCATTACGTTCCTCCGAATTGTTTACATCCAACAATTTTGTCTGATCTCAGGTTTTACTGGAATCTGATAGTAGCCTTTACTCAGATCCACTTTTGAGAAATATTTAGCTTTATTTAGCCTGGCAAACAACTGATTTGTATCCGGCAATGGATCCACCTGTCCTTCTGTAATAGCATTCAGTCTCCTGTAATCTATACAGAGTCTATGTTCTCCAGAGGGTTTCCTTAAGAGTACAACACCGGAACTATACGAAGATTCACTGTGTGAAATAATTCCTTCCTTCAACAAATAGTCTATCTCTTCCTTCAAAGCTTTCTCCTTAGCAAAAGGAATCGAATATGGTTTCATACAGACAGGTGTGGGGTCTATCAGTTTCATATCATATTCCAATAAGTTTGTATGCCCAGGTCGGTCTGTTAACACCTCTGTATGAGTATCTAGAACCTGTTGCACTCTCTCTTTCTGAGTTTTCGTTAAATGTGTACTGATTTTCACCTGTGCCGCTGTCTCACAGGGGTGTAATGGATATTCAAATGATGAAAGTGGTTCCTTTTTCATCTCCATGGCAATGGACAAGGTCAACAAGTGTGTCTCTTCCTGATGTTCTCTTTCCAAATATTTCTTCAGGAGATTCACATGATAGATTTTTTCTTTCCCCTTCTTATCTATCTTATAATTTGTTCTAGACACCTTCTCTAGAACTGTATATGGACCTTGCCATCCAATTTGTAACTTATTCTGACTCCCGGGGAGAAGAAGCAGTACCTTCTCTCCCACAGCCAAATCTCTGTCTTTCGCCTTCCTGTTATAATAGGCAGCATGTTTCTTCCTGGCTTGTTTCAAATTTTCATTGGCAAGTTTCCAGCCAGTTTTTAAACGAGTGGTCAGCTCATTCACATATTGGTATGAGGATGTAATATTTTCCTCTGCCTTTTCATCAGTCCACGTTCTTAACAGCGTTACATATGGACCTTTAATTTTGTGGACCTATTTGTCCATGCACCGGTATGGTCTCTTCCACTCGAAGCGCTATAGTGATGATTTTTCTTCCCAGAATTATCATGCACAAAACGACCGCTACCAATTCTTCTCTTGGGGCTTTCTCCCCACTTAAAATTCTTGATGAGAGATTTCCTCTCTACATCCTCTTCCTCCAGTTTGTTTAAGTCCGATTGAGGGATTTTCGGCTTATCCTGGGGTAAGACATCTTTTTGCACTCTCCGCATAGTGGCCATTGTAAAACAGTTAAGTGAAGCTTGTCCGTGAAAAGGGGCTTCCCATTCCATTTGGTCCACTTTATCAAATATATTTTTCTTTTATTATCAGGCCTAATTTTGCCCCTTGGCGTGTCCAGGTCCTGATCAATGTTCCCACTTGTGGGTGTTCCCTCATGTGCTATGCTACACCTTTCTACAAAATTCTCAATGTCCCATCTTGCCTTGGGCCAATAATAATTGTGAGCCACCTTTTGAATGATGGTACCTATTTTCTCATGGTCCCCATCTGGTTTCACATGTAGGCTCCTTATTAATTCTGTCCTATATCTTTTAGGAAGTACCAGCTGTCCTGACCTTTGGATCTAGCTCCAGTCTTCCTATACATCAACTTGTTTTTCATGTAAAAATCTCCCTTGCCTGGAGTTGTATGACAAGTTGACAATTTCCTGAAACAAGGCTTGAGGGTCTTATCCCCAGCCTGTGCCTTCCTCATCTCTTCTGGAGTGGTATCCAACATAATATCCTCCTCCTGTCTTGAGGTCGACCTGACCTGAAGGGTGGCCATATACACAGGTTTCCTTCTGCAACGGTCAGTGTCATGATTGTCCATCTGACAATTTTTACACCACCTTTTCCCTTGGTTGAAAGATTTTCTTTCATCATATTTCCTTTCATCGAATTGTGGGGTTTTATTTTTATTGTCATACCGTGGCCTATCAAACTGGTGCTTACCTTTGTTTTGATCCCTAGGATCAAATTTATTAAAGTTCTGTGGTGCCCTAAAATTATCCACCTGTTTCTTTTTATTACCTGTTACCTCTGCTTGAGCTGCTTGATACCTTTCAGCAACATTTAGCAACTCACCCAGCCTCTCTGCACCTTGTTCCATGAGAAACTTTCTCAGGTCTGGAGCCATGGACTCTCTTAATTGTTCTATAAGGACCATTTCCTTAAGATCTTGGGTTTTCCCCAGAGAAGTCCATTTCTCCAAGTATGTCTCTATTCGTGCAGAGAACTGGTGATAGGTTTCACCTGACAGTAGTTTAGCATTCCTAAATTTTTTCCTATAAAATTCTGCGTTCTTTTCATATCTTAACAAAAGAGCCTGCTTTAGCATGTCATAATTTTCCTGATCACCTCTGCTCATTTTAGCAAAAACTTCATAAGCTGCCCCACGAAGTCCTTGAGATAACTTTAAGCTCCACCTTTCTCTCTCTAACCCATATGTGGTAGCTAATAGTTCATATCTATTTAGATAGCTCTCAATATCATCGTCTTTCTCAACAAAATGATCTAAATGAAAGTTCATAGCTGAGGTTGAGGCTCCCTGGCTAGCAGTGGCATCAGAGGTAAAGGGACTGGCACCATTTTCAGGAGCATGGCCTTGAAACTCAAACTCCCTTAGTCGTAACTCATGTTCCCTTTGTAATCTTTTATCTTCTGCTTCCCTTTCTGCAGCTAATCGCTTGTCTTCCCTTTCTGCAGCCTGTCTTCTTTCCTCGGCTTCCCTTTCTGCAGCTAATCTTTTGTCTTCTCTTTCTGCCTCCAATGCTTTAGCCTCTTTGTCAGCCTCAATCTGCAACCTCTTAGCCTCAGCCTCAATCTGCAACCTCTTAGCCTCAGCCTCAAATTGTATCTTCTTAATTTCCTTTTCAGCCTCTAACTTTCTTTCGGCCTCTTTTTCTAATCTTCTTTCTTCCCGTTCAATATATTTGTCACATTCAGCAGTGACATAAGAAATCATAATTTGCCCGTCCATTCCTAACTCTTTTGCAGTCTGTACAGCAGCAGATCGAAATTTGGCCAGGTCCGCCATTTTCTAACAGGTAAATGTAAATAATATCTAACTAAACAATATAATCTATAATTATTTATTTAATGACACCACAGGCACTGAGAGCTCAACCTTATTTAATTCCACCCAAGGATACCTTTTAATTCTTATAATTCCCAATATATATAACAGGAGAAAGTTCAATATCCCTGGAGCGAGACCCCAATATATGTGGTAAAGTGGGATTTTATAAATATTTATAGGGGACTTAGTGTACTGACTGAGATCAGCTGTGAAGGTATCTGTATCTAATAGGTGTAGTGTTTTACAGATAACCTTACTTGCTGCCACATATTTATACCTCAGTCAGAATTATTCTGGAATATTGTGATGACTACGTTATATGTCTAGGGTATGTATATGATGAAGTGTAAGTCACAACAACAACAGACAGATAAACAATTTAATTTATTCCACCACACTTGACAACACTGTGACACTCACACACATGAAACATTCTATAAGACTATCTTAAACGAGTCACTGGTAAATTTTCAAATATCAATATGTATTAAGTACTTTTCATTAATATATATGTGTCCTGATTCAAATACAAAGTGAACCAGGAATCACAATCAATTTTAATTACAAGTTATATGTACAGAATTTATCAATATGAATCTTGTAGTGACATATTTTATTAATCTTATCCTATGTGTGTCAGTTGTGTAGTAGTAATATGAGGTAATACTGGTGTTGTTTTTTTTCAAGCTATGTTGTTATTTGTCTTCATGACTTCAAGTGTTTATTTCTGTTGGAACTAGTATTGGAGATGTTCTCAGTTCCGTTCATTAAAACAATTAATTTCCCCTCTTATTTTAATACAATGTCAGTTTAAGGGGGTATACATAATGTTGAGCTCCGCTGGCCACATAGGCTTAACTTTCGTGATGGCGGCAGGAAAGGACTCCTCTGCTCGATTGCTCCCCTGTGTTCTGGAGACACCTCACTGTTTGCTATATGGACCAAGGAGTATGCTGTCCGCCTCTGGATTCAGCAAAGCTCTGACCAGGTACTGCTCAATAGCTTTAGGACCACAGTCCCTGAAACAAGAAGGTTGTACCTCCTACTTCAGAACTAATTTATACTCTATTTCTACACTGAGCACAATACATAACAAACACTGAGTTCAGAGCGGTAGGCCAACTGTCAGCTTCATCTGAAATAATTTACACCAGTATATTCCTCCCTAATGATCACTACGCCTCTGCAATTCCAGCATTATGTCTTTCTAGTCAATAATATAGGTGTCAGTGTACTGCTTGGCAATTCCATGTAGTTTTACTTTCCTCCGACACCTTCTGTTCAGGCTGGAGCACTATAGAGGTTTTACCTCATGTTCGCTACTGAACCACACATATATACAGACATAAATTATCAATTTACATTCAATTTTCATTAAAAGATATCAAATATTTCAAGCTTACCACAATTCATGGAAAAATAACAGTTTCGTTGACTGGCAATGAATGGGCACAACTTCCGATCTGCCTCTGTCCCAGGCTTTTATTTATAAAAAATATGCACTGGTGCTCAACGCACTGTTTCTTAGTAGGTTTATTACAAGATGTGGCTCGGAACAGACGCCCTGAATTGAGTATATTGGTAGCTCTAACCAATCATGCCATGTTTACCTACTTTTCAAAAAATATTACCCTTCTCACGTTTCCCCTAACAACTAAACTAGTATTTGCAGTCCAACTAATCGTGTTTAGTCTTACATCTCATTCCCGCCAATCAAATAGGAGTTAACATGGTAGGCTATTTCCGTAACGTAATGTTTTTCAAACACGTTATAAAAAAATTTTATGAGCAGAAATGATTTCATGCTGTCAGGCACCCCCACTATTGTATTTTGGCCATAACTATTTTATTAACAGACTAAAGGCGTAACACATAACATATTCTTGGTTAGCAAGTCCGGCCGTACAATAATATATAAGTTAAAGTGAGCTACATGGCGGCGTTCAAAATATGTGTTTTCCAAAGATAGTCGTATATTTGTTCTTTATTCCTTTTCGTTGTTTAGAACCGCCACCTGTCCTGCCTTTTCCACTGTTATGTCATACTAAAGTCAGGAGCTTAGATGTAAATCAGTAGAATTTCATATTTCCTAATAAGCATTTTTCATGTTTTTAAACCTGATTCTTGTAGTAGTAGTGTTTTTTTTTTCACTGTCGATTTGAAGAAAAAAAACTAGTGCTTGTGGCCTTACACGCGTGATGGTAGTAATTGTGTATCGCGCAACTGTGGTAGTATTTCCTGCGTCCCCGCTTTCAGCCCTCCCTTCTTTCTATCTTTAGTCCATCTGTCTTTCGTTTCAGGTAACGTAGTGTATAAAAAGACATGAATGGAATTTTAAATCTAGGTCATCTTGCGTATCTCAAGGTTTTTCTTAGAATTGGAGTACACATTTTATTGTGTTGGGGAAACGCGTGTATGTTGCCGAAGGCCTTTACTATCAACGCGAAACGTTACAATTTGCAGACGCAGGAGAAAACAAGGGGGATTTCGAGTACAGTCATTGTGACAGCACTGTTCTTTACCATTCTTCTTTCCTTTATTGAAGTTATTTGTTAGGCTTTACATTTTCCTGATAATTTATATATGTGGATTAGAATATTTCACGACAACCTTCACAGCTGATCTCAGTCAGTACACTAAGTCCCCTATAAATATTTATAACATCCCACTTTACCACATATATTGGGGTCCTGTCCGGGATTTTGAATCTTTCCCTATTATAAATATTGGGGGTAATTCACTTCAGGGAATAATAAAAATTTAAAAGGTATCCTTGGGTGGAATTAAATAAGGTTGAGCTCTCAGTGCCTGTGGTTGTCTTTGGATAATTAATTACAGATTGTATTGTTTAGTTAGACATTATATACATTTACCTGTTAGAAAATGGCGGACCTGGCCAAATTTCGATCTGCTGCTGTGCAGACTGCTAAAGAGTTAGGAATAGACGGGCAAATTATGATTGCTTATGTCACTACTGAATGTGACAAATTTATTGAACGCGAAGAAAGAAGATTAGAAAAAGAGGCTGAAAGAAAGTTAGAGGCTGAAAAAGAAATTAAGAGGCTGCAGAATGAGGCTGAGGCTAAGAAATTGGAGGCGGATCGTGAGGCGGAAATAAAGAGGCTCCAGTTGGAAGAACAAAAGGCAGAAAGGGAAGACAGAAGATTGGCTGCAGAGAGGGAAGCAGAAAAGGAGGAGAAGAGATTACAAAGGGAACATGAGTTACGACTAAGGGAGTTTGAGTTTCAAGGCCATGCTCCTGAAAATGGTGCCAGTCCCTTTACCTCCGATGCTACTGCTAGTCAGGGAGCCTCAACCTCAGCTATGAACTTTCATTTAGATCATTTTGTTGAGAAAGAAGATGATATTGAGAGCTATCTAAATAGATATGAACTATTAGCTACCACGTATGGGTTAGAGAGAGAAAGGTGGAGCTTAAAGTTATCTCAAGGGCTTCGTGGGGCAGCTTATGAAGTTTTTGCCAAAATGAGCAGAGGTGATCAAGAAAATTATGACATGCTAAAGCAGGCTCTTTTGTTAAGATATGAAAAGAACGCAGAATTTTATAGGAAAAAATTTAGGAATGCTAAACTACTGTCAGGTGAAACCTATCACCAGTTCTCTGCACGGTTAGAGACATACTTGGAGAAATGGACTTCTCTGGGGAAAACCCAAGATCTTAAGGAAATGGTCCTTATAGAACAATTAAGAGAGTCCATGGCTCCAGACCTGAGAAAGTTTCTCATGGAACAAGGTGCAGAGAGGCTGGGTGAGTTGCTAAATGTTGCTGAAAGGTATCAAGCAGCTCAGGCAGAGGTATCAGGTAATAAAAAGAAACAGGTAGATAATTTTAGGGCACCACAGAACTTTAATAAATTTGATCCTAGAGATCAAAACAAAGGTAAGCACCAGTTTGATAGGCCACGGTATGACAATAAAAATAAAACCCCACAATTCGATGAAAGGAAATATGATGAAAGAAAATCTTTCAACCAAGGAAAGAGATGGTGTAAAAATTGTAAGATGAACAATCATGACACTGACCATTGTAGAAGGAAACCTCCTCATTGTGCTGCTATGACATCTGGAAAAAAGGGAAAAAAGGTCAAACCTGAGGAACTACAGGAACCATACCACCCCCCAGTGTGTGAAGATGTCATCTGTAATGGTGTCACCATAAGGTGTTTATATGATACAGGTTTAGATTATGATTCCGTTGTGAGTTCTCACCTGGTGCAGGCAGATCAATACACCACAGAAACAGTGGAGATTCAAACTGCAACCAAGGATGTAGCTACCATGACACTTCCCGTCGCCCGGATAAAGGTGAAAACGCGATATGTGGAAGGAATCATAAAAGCAGCAGTGATAAATGAGCCAATCTACCCTCTGATATTGGGGTGTAGATATGTCTTCTTGGGAATCCCAAGAGACCTGTGATATTGGCAACAGTGCAGACCAGATCACAGTCTAAAAAGGAGGAGGATAATCCAATAAATACTCATCCAGATGAGATGAGGAAGGCACAGGCGGAGGACAAAACACTCAAGCCGTGTTTCAAGAAGTTGCCCAAATCTCATACACCTCCAGGCAAGGGAGAATTTTATATGAAGAACAAACTGATTTATAGGAAGGCTGGATCTGAATCCAATGGTCACGGACAGCTGGTCCTTCCCACTTCATATAGGACTAAAGTGTTGGAACTAGGGCATGCGATTCCCTTCAGTGGTCATATGGGGATCAGCGCAACAGGACAGCGAATAGCTTGTCACTATTTCTGGCCAGGAATAACTGAAGATATCAAACGATATGTAAAATCCTGTCCAGAGTGCCAACGAGTAGCACCTAAGCATTGGACTGCACCAGCAACTCTGGGGGAAATGCCCATAGTGGGAACACCCTTTGAGAGAGTTGCCGTGGATCTTGTGGGACCTCTCACTCGAACTAAGAGAAGGAACAGCTACATTCTGACTCTGGTGGACACTTGTTCTATGTGGGGAGAGGCGGTAGCCCTGTCATCGATTGATTCTAAACATGTGGCAGAGGCATTACTCACAATTTTCACAAGGTTAGGCTTTCCCAATCAAATCTTGACTGATAATGGCTCTCAGTTCAAGGGGAAACTAACAGAAGAAGTTTTCAGGATCTTCCAGGCCAAACACTTCCATTGTAGTGTGTACCATCCCCAAGGGAACGGCCAAGTGGAAAGATTTAATGGCACGTTGATGTCGATCCTGAGAAAGTTGGCACACGAAAAACCAGATACATGGGACCAGTACCTTCACGCCGCCCTCTTTGCTTATCGGGAGGTACCCCATAGTTCAACCGGTATGGCCCCGGCAACATTATTATTTGGAAGGCCAATAAAAGGTCCACTTGAAGCGCTGTTAAGAACGTGGACTGATGAAAAGGCAGAGGAAAATATTACATCCTCATACCAATATGTGAATGAGCTGACCACTCGTTTAAAAACTGGCTGGAAACTTGCCAATGAAAATTTGAGACAAGCCAGGAAGAAACATGCTGCCTATTTAACAGGAAGGCTAAAGACAGAGATTTGGCTGTGGGAGAGAAGGTACTGCTTCTTCTACCCGGTAGTCAGAATAAGTTACAAATTGGATGGCAAGGTCCATATACAGTTCTAGAGAAGGTGTCTAGAACAAATTATAAGATAGATAAGAAGGGGAAAGAAAAAATCTATCATGTGAATCTCCTGAAGAAATATTTGGAAAGAGAAAATCAGGAAGAGACACACTTGTTGACCTTGTCCATTGCCATGGAGATGAAAAAGGAACCACTTTCATCATTTGAATATCCATTACACCCCTGTGAGACAGCGGCACAGGTGAAAATCAGTACACATTTAACGAAAAATCAGAAAGAGAGAGTGCAACAGGTTCTAGATAATCATACAGAGGTGTTAACAGACCGACCGGGGCATACAAACTTATTGGAATATGATATGAAACTGATAGACCCCACACCTGTCTGTATGAAACCCTATTCGATTCCTTTTGCTAAGGAGAAAGCTTTGAAGGAAGAGATAGACTATTTGTTGAAGGAAGGAATTATTTCACACAGTGAATCTTCGTATAGTTCCAGTGTTGTACTCTTAAGGAAACCCTCTGGAGAACATAGACTCTGTATAGATTACAGGAGACTGAATGATATCAAAGAAGGACAGGTGGATCCATTGCCGGATACAAATCAGTTGTTTGCCAGGCTAAATAAAGCTAAATATTTCTCAAAAGTGGATCTGAGTAAAGGATACTATCAGATTCCAGTAAAGCCTGAGGTTAGACCATACCTAGCTTTTAGTACCTCAGAGGGACACTATGAGTTTAACAGATTGCCATTTGGATTGAAGAATGCGCCTAGTGTCTTCTCTAGAATGATGAGAAAATTATTGGACCCTCTGAATAATCCATGCATCACAAATTTCATGGATGATATCCTTATAGCAACAGAAACATTTGAGGAACACATTGACTCTCTGAACATGCTGTTTAATCGACTTAGAGAAGCGAATTTAACAGCCCGACCAACCAAATGTTGCGTTGGATGTAAAGAATTAGAATTCTTGGGACACACAGTCCATCAGGGAAACATGACCCCTGACCCCAAGAATTTAGAGAAACTAAAGAAAGCCCCGAGACCACAAACCAAGAAAGACGTGAGATCCTTTGTCTCATTATGTGGTTTCTACCAAAAGTATATCAAAAACTTTAATTCCATATGTGCACCGTTAACTGATTTGACACGTAAAGGAAATCCAGATCGAATTACATGGACACCACAATGTGAATTGGCTTACCAGGAATTGAAGGAAAAGCTCACAAGCAAACCTATTTTGAAATTACCTGACTTAAGTCAAGAATTCATTGTAAGGACGGATGCCAGTAATATTGGGTTAGGTGCGACTCTGCTACAGAAATCAGATGCATTGGATGGGGAATTAAGCCCAGTGGCATATGCTAGCAGAAAGTTGAATAAAGCTGAAACCAACTACTCAACTAGCGAAAAAGAATGTCTTGCAGTAATATGGGCGATAAAGAAATTCAATATTTATCTGTATGGGAAGGCATTTAAGTTGCAAACGGATCACAAACCCTTGTCGTTTCTAGCGCAGGCTAGACATGAAAATTCTAGGTTACTCCGATGGTCCTTACTTATGCAGCCATTTGAGTTTAGCATAGAGTATATATCTGGAAAGACAAATCTGGGAGCGGATTTTTTAAGCCGCCATCCGTGTGATGAGAATCACCGTAAGCCCCAGAAATAATAATAAATTTCTCTATGTGTATATAGAATTATAGACTGACATATAACGTCTGTTTTAAGAGGGGAGAATTTGTCGTGAAACATTCTAAATCCACATATATAAATTAAAAGGTAAATGTAAAGCCTAACACATAAATTCAATAAAAGGAAAGAGAAATGGTAAAAGTACAGTGCTGTCACAATGGCGTACAAAAATCCCCCTTGTTTTCTACTTCGTCTGCAAATTGTAACGTTTCACGTTGATAGTAAAGCCTACTGCATCACTACACGCTTTCTACAATAAAACGTGTACTGTATTTCTAAGAAAACCTTGAGCTAGGCACACTGCGTAATGACCTAAATTAATACTTCCATTAATTTCATTTTATACACTACGTTAACATAAACGGAAAGACAGATGAACTTAGGATAGAGAGAGGGAGGGCTGAAAGCAGGAACGCATGCAACACTAACACGCGTCTCGCGATATACAATTAATGCCACCCTCCCCGCGAAAGGCCAGAAGCACTAACTTTTTTTCAAATAGACAGTGATAAAAAACACTACCCATACGAGAGTTAGGTTTAAAAACCTGTAAAATGCTTATTAGGAAACATGACATTATACTGGTTTACGTTTGAAAGCCTGACAGTACAGCAGACACCCAAAAAGTTTGGAAGTGAGGAGGTGGTAACAGCACGACTATCCTAGAAGAAAATACATATTTTGAACGCAGCCACTTAGCTCCCTTAAAACTTATATATTTGGGTTCCTTAGGACTTGCTGACAAAGAATATGTTAAGTGTTACGCAAATAGTCTAGGAATTAACAAATTATAGCCAAAAGAAAATAGTGAGGGTGTCAGACAACACAAAAAAATAATCGCACAGTGGCATGTTTTGAAACCACTATTTTACGGGAAATGGGCCACCATGTAAAATCCTATTTGATTGGATAGAAGTAAATGTAAGGCTAAACACGATTAGTCGGACTACAAATACTAATTCTTTGTTGTTAGGGGAAACGGTAGTAAGGGTACTTTTTTTGAAAAGCTGTGTAAACATGGCCCGATTGGTTAGACCCGCCAATATAGTCAATTAGGAGCGTCAGTTCAGTGCCACATTTTAAAATAAACTTACTAAGAAACAGTGCGTTGAGATCCAGATCATATTTTTCTAAATAAAAGTGGGGACAGAGGCAGATCGGAATTTGTGCCATATTCATCGCCAGTCAACGTATCTGTGTATTATTTCCATGAATTGTGGTAAGCTTGATATATTCGATATCTTTTTAATGAAAATTGAATGTAAATTGATAATTTATGTCTGTATATGTGTGTGGTTCAGTAGCAAACATGAGGCAAGGCCTAGATAGTGCTCCAACCTGAACAGAACGTGTCGGAGAAAAGTAAAACTGCATGGAATTGCCAAACAGTACACTGACACCTAACTTATTGACTAGAAAGAACTAATGCTGGAATTGCAGAGGCGTAGTAACCATTATGGAGGAGTATACTGGTGTAAATTGTTTCAGATGAAGCTAGCAGTTGGCCTACCGCTCTGAACTCAGTGTTTGTTATGTATTGTGTTCAGTGTGGAAATAGATTATAAATTAGATCTGAAGTAGGAGGTACAACCTTCTTGTTTCAGGGACTGTGGTCCTAGTTATTGAAGCAGCACCTGGTCTGAGTTTTGCTGAATCCAGAGGCTGACAGCATACTCCTTGGTCCAGATAGCGACCAGTGAGGTGTCTCCAGAACACAGTGAAGCAATCGAGCAGAGGAGTCTTTTCCTGCCGCCATCACGAAAGATAAGCTTCTGTGGCCAGAGTAGCTCAACATTATGTGCCCCCTCAAAAATTGACATTTATTAAACACAGAGGGACAATTAATTGGTTCAAATGACAGGAACTGTGAACTTTTCCCAATACTATTTCCCCGATAATCAAACACTTGAAGTCATGATGAAAAACAACAACCAAGCTTGAACAAAACCAGTATTACCTCATATTACTACTGCACAAATTACACACATAGAATAATAATAATAAACTATGTCAATACAAAGTTCATATATATAAACTGTGTACATAATACTTGTAATTACATTTGATTGTGATTCCTGGTTCACTGTGTAGTTGAATCAGGATACCCATTATTGAAAGAATTAATACATATATTTTTAAACTTAAACACTTGACTCATTTAAGATAGTCTTATAGAGTGTTATATGTGTGTGAGTGTCACAGTGTTGTAGAGTGTTGTGGAATAAATTAAATTGTTTATCTGTCTGTTGTTGTTGTGACTTACACTTCATCATTTTCATAACCCTAGACATTTAACGTAGTCATCACAATATTCCAGAATAATTCTGACTGAGGTATAAATGTGGTAGCAAGTAAGGTCATCTGTAATACACCACACTTATTAGATACAGATACCTTCACAGCTGATCTCAGTCAGTACACTAAGTCCCCTATAAATATTTATAACATCCCACTTTACCACATTTAGACCAGAGGAAGACCTGATTCATCGGCACGTGGGTTTTTTTTTCTTTTTCTTGTGCATCTACAAAACATCTGCTGGCATTAGTTAAATATTCAGTTGCATCTTTTAATGTCCACAGCAACTAGTATATAACAAGCTGTAACTATGAAACAACTTGCACAAGATTGGCGGGACCTTTATGGTGCCGTTAAAATAACCCTTCCGTTTCTACTCCCCCATTTTAGTCACACATCCTGTGATCGGTTCTGTCTGATGTGTTGGAGACCGCTGGTCTGTGATTATTTCATTGATCATTATCATCTGCGCATTTATATCTGAACCTCGTCACTTAAGTACAAAAAATGTTTTTATGTTCGTTATTACGCCATTTTACCATCGTGTCTTGCTGTCTCATTGCCAGTAAAAAAAAAAATCTTTCTTCTGCGTTTTCTTTGTCAGCATGGCATACACAAAGTTGAATGTGGTTTTCACTCCCCACACTTCCACCCGTTGCGTTGACAGATCTGTTACTAATACGTCCTGTGACTGATATTTGCTGTGACGGTTAATTATCTTATTACAGTGTACGCAAAGCTGGCCATTGTTGCCGTATCTATCTGTTTGTCTGTCTATCTCTGTCTGTCTATCTTTATATGTGTCTGTCTATCTGTCTGTCTGTCTATCTATCTAAAGTGCCAATCATTCACTAGCAGACTGTTCAAATATTTCACCAGTTCTTATTATTTGCCACACTAATCTCGTTATGTTTCAAATCATTGTCTAATTTACTGTATGGAAGATTTAGATTCTGTTTGTTTGTTTGTTTTCCTTCTGTGTTCCCTTTTTTATTACGTTCTTTCATGTTTTTTTTAAACATGCTTAAATTTGATTACGATTGGATATTATGAATGTATGTGTGACAAAACGGGGCAGCCCCCATCCATCTTTGTTTCTCTCCGGCAGTATCGGTACATTTGTGGTACTGATTTGTAGTATGTGCTCTCAAGTATCGCTTTTTTATTTCTTTCTTTCGTCGTTATTTTTCTGCTAAGTAGCAGATATTTGATTTTATCAAATCATTCGACACTCCTCTCTGTGATGTCACCTGTTTGTTACCCGGCCATCCTAGATTGCGGTGAGCAACTGAGATAAGATAGTCGCCGACGTGTTTAGATTGAACCGCTGATAAGACGACTCGTTTGGTAACCTAGATGGGCAGACACGAAGTTTTGCGTACTCATACGACAGATAACGAGATTACTGTCTGTATGACACATGTGGGCAGACAAGTGTGACATAATCGCTTCCGGACCAACTTGTTATGACAACATTACTTTCGAATAAAATAATAAGTATTACAGCTTACACATGTTGTCGGAGTCGTGACCTTTGCACAATTTTTCCATGTCGGAAATATTTTGAAAGTACCACACCCGACCTGTTTGAATATAATTGGAACGTTTATTAACTCCACATCAAACGAAGGCGTGGGAAGGCAGGGAATATAGTCTGACCATTTCACAGTTTTATTTCACTGAATTTCACGCTCGCCAAGACAACATCAGACCTCGCCAGAGTGAAGACTAGATTCATAATTCCTTTTGATAACCGGTCCTTTTATTGGAGAACCAAATAAGACTTACAAAGCACAGGAAATCTCTACATTTTAATAAGGAATACCGGGACTAGGAAACTGAAGAAACACGGAGTCAGAGAGGGAATCTATTGTCAAATTAAAGACCCCCCAAACGCGTGTAAGAGACCGACTCAACTCTTTAATTCTTTTGAGTGACAAGTCTGTAGCCAAGATTGGGTAAGTTGTGATTTACATTTCATATTTTATTACTAACATGTGAACTAACACACACACACACACACACACACATATATATATATATATATATATATATATATATATATATATATATATATAGATATATATATATAGATATATATATATATATATATATATATATATATATATATATATATATAACCATGTGAATTTTAATGTGTGAAAATTGCTACAGGACGCCCAAGTCATTTGAGGCTGGCAGCCTCAGTATCTAGACTGATGATTCATGAACCACCACTGCACGGGCTGGTGATAGCTTTATTGATAGTGTCGTAAAGAGAACTAAAAGCATAAAGTAGTTCCAGGTTCCCAATGTAGCAGGGAGGGAAAGATGAAAGAGATGATGTACATTCTAAGAATAATACTTACAGTTTCAAAGCTTTTCACTCAGTGTAAATGTAAACGAAAAAACATATTCATGTTAAAATTAATAGAAGTTTCAAACTTTTCAACAAGTGTTAATATAAAGGAAACATAAATGAATTTATATTGTGAACACTTTTCAAACCGGGGAGATGTAAATGTAAAACATATTATATCTGTACATTTAACCTTTTCATTTAAATGTAATGTAAAGATAAAGCTATTCAGTTTAAATGTAAAGAAAGTTTTATCCCGAGGGATTAAATTTAATTCTCATCCAGGGTAAATTCTGACATGGGATGGTAGAATAGAAGAGGGGGGCACATAACTATGTGTCGGAAAATGCCATACTCAGAAGAGCGTTTCGTTTCTATTTCTATTACCAGTTATTGGTGGTACCAGCAAAAAGGACCATTGAAGCCTATAATAGATACTCTTGAGTCTTGGCCACTGTTGGACCACTACTGCGAAGCAGGGGAGGCAATACCGTCACAGTATGCTATTGTAGCGTAAGCTTTTGCACGCCACATGGTAGTGAGAATGAAGATGTTTGGAGTGCCTATAAGTGCGTCACTAGTTTATGTCACTATGCTAGTTCGCATGAGACGTGTTAATGTTTGACCGAGTAAAGGGGGCATTTTGTTGACAGTTTTTCAGACTGATGAGCTGTGTTTACGTGCGTTCCCAGTGGAACTTATTTGAGATAATGTCTAGGCCTGGAGTGGCCATCGCTAGTGTTCTCTAATCATTGTATCATTAGGAGTCTTGGAGAATGTGTATTGAAAATACCGTATTATTGATGTATCAATGTTCGTATGAATAAATGTGGCTGTGTTTACTGAGGCGTTCGACTCAATGTACTTACAGTTGGTTCGTTTGAACCCATTTTACAAGTTATTTTTCAAGCTCCATAGGCTCGGGATTTTCTAGACAAATGAGTTATACTTACAGAAACAAGCACGTGTTCAATTCAAATTCGCCACATATTTATGGGGGCTCGTCCAGGATTCTCTAGACAAATGAGTTATACTTACAGAAACAAGAACATGTTAAATTCAAATTCGCCACAGCTATTTTATTACATTTATAATGTTGCATGCCTAAATAATGCTTAAAGTACACGTGGG
Organism: Oreohelix idahoensis; assembly: GCA_024509875.1. Taxonomy (NCBI): domain Eukaryota; kingdom Metazoa; phylum Mollusca; class Gastropoda; order Stylommatophora; family Oreohelicidae; genus Oreohelix; species Oreohelix idahoensis. Next base: position 131,371 of record JAMPIV010023002.1, on the reverse strand, counting down.
AATGAAATGATACAGTATGCAAGATTACAGAGAGAGGAAGGGCAGAATGTTAGACGGGTCTGCGTGTCCAGTTCTTAACCCTTTGAAAATAAAGTTCGTTCTGTTTATCTGTATGTCTGTCTGTCTGTCTATCTATCTATCTATCTATCTATCTATCTATCTATCTATCTATCTATCTATCTATCTATCTATCTATCTATCTATCTATCTATCTATCTATCTATCTATCTATCTATCTATCTATGTGTTTGTCTGTCTACCTAGCTAGCTAGCTAGATGTCTGTATGTATGTCTGTCCGTCCATCCATCCACCCACTCAACCACCCACCCACCTACCACCTATCTATCTACCTGCCTGTCTGTCTGCCCCAGACCCCGCCTGTCTGTCTATCTACCTGTCTCTCAGTCTCATTCATTCTTTTATACCCGTGTTTGATTATGTGTATCAATATTATGGCTTAAAATCATAAAACAAATAAAGAAACAAAAATTTATGTTAGGGATACACTTTTATTATTGGTACCAAATGCGCTGAAAAGCAGGAAATAAGTGTACCGCACATTCTATTCAATAGAATAAAAAGGGATTTCCAGTTATCGTAAATCGGCATTTCGTCATATCGTTCACACATTTATATTTTTGTGCATTTGATAACTGTAATAAAAATGAATCCATGAAAGGTGTTTTTTTTTTTTCCTTTCTTCTTCTTTCACCTTTCAGCTCTCAAAGGAGCATAAGCTTTCAACAAATTTATGCCAAGTCTTCCAGTTCCGTGCTATCAGTTCAAGGTCACGCGTCTTATTGACGGATGTATGAACAGTCTGATTTTCTGTCCTGCAGTGTGGTGATATTCATGTATCTTTATGTGGAAACATGCTGCCTTCTATAGCAAGTTGATGTGAAGCACAAAAGTTTAGGAATATTTCTCCATTTTCGGTCGTTGTCCCAAGTCTGTGTTTTCCCATGATGTCTTCAAAGCCGCTGGTATATGTTCCTATGGCTGCATTTAGGTTAGCCATTAAGACTGTGTAAGGAGTACACGGCGCAGTCAAAACGGCATGCACACCATCATTGCAGGCAGACGCTGGAACTGGGTTGGCCATGTACTCAGAAAGGGACCCAGACACCATCACCAGAACTGTTATGCTATAGACCCCAGAAGGACGGCGAAAAAGAAGCAGACCAAAGACAAACTGGCAGAGAACAGTGAAGGCTGAGATGCAAAGCATGAACCAGAGTTGGGGCACGGCACGAAGGATGGCCACAGACCAAGCAAAATGGGGACTGTTTGTTGCTGCTTTACAAGACGCCACTAGGCGCAATGGCCACTGACTGCTTTGTCAGTCAGGGGTTAAGGATCCTAGAAGAAGAGATTAAGATTGTACTGTGTTTCGTCTTCTTTCACCTGTCAGCTCCCCAGGGAGCATAAGCCTTCAACAGACGTCTGCCAAATCTTCCTGTCACGTGCCATCAGCTCAAGGGCTTTTCATGTCTTCTTCATCCCCTTCATGTCTGTCTTTAGTTCTCTTGTCCACGTGTTCTTTGGTCTTCCTGTACCTCTCTTACCCTGGGGATTCCAGAACAGGGATTGTCTGGTAATGCTATCACTACATTTTCTCAATGTGTGTCCTTTCTATTTCCAGTGTCTTCTCTGCAAGAGCATGTGACTACTTAGTGCAGGCTTCCTGCAAGGGGAGCAGCCGCGGTTGTGGTTCCATGGAGTGTAAGGACCACAGAGGAAAACGGTGATGATATTTCTGGATGTAGACTTTTCCCAGCGATTAAATCTGTCCTGTCCACAAACTTACTGTCTCACCAATGCTCATATTTTGTGTGTGTCTTTCCTTAGATTCATTCTTCTATAAATTCTTCTGGTTCTCTTGCAAGTCGTCCATCAAACTTCACTTCATAGCTACTTATGAGTACACAACAAACAGTATTGATCAATATTTCATTTCAGAACTCAGATGCCCACGTCCCTCCCCACCGCTCACGTCCTCTCTCTGTCTCTCTCTCACACATACATTGTGTCCTTGAATCGGGTGTTTCTGCTGCCTTTTCCACTTAAATAATGTGCGTTCTTAATGTCCAGTAGCGGACTGCATTGCATTAGATGCCAGGAACACAACACCACTGAGTGACAACATTAATTTAATTCATATTGCCAGTGTTGAATTCGCCAACATTCGACTTATGTTCAGCTAAAACATAAAAAGGATAATTGTGTGTGTTTGTCATGAATAAATCGTTATCTTAACGTTGTTCCTTTTGTGCTTTCTTCCACTTGTTTGAAGCATAATCCATCCTTATGCTCTCAGTGCCGTATGGCAACAAAGAGGGGAGGAATAACTCACCAAACTTTTCAAACAAAACAGCATTAAAACATCGTAAGAAGTAAGCCTAGATGGGACCAGGGATAACGCAGAAACTGAACAATCCGATTTGGTTCGAATACCGACAGAGTACTTGTTTCCTGAGACAGTTGGTTTGCTTTCATCCCAGGTGTTCGGTGTTCATAGTTTCCCGCCATATTGTGAGTGATCATCCTTTTTATTACAGGCTTTTCTTTAACTTGCAACGTATGTCACTCTCTTGTCACCTTCAAATCTTGCAATCGATTTTTCAATCACTTCCGGATGAGCAATAGCTCTGAAACTTGGCATAGTTGTGTATTCCCCGTGACAATACAATAATCAGTGGTAACAATAATAAAATTAAAATTAATATTAACTTTTTGGGGGGTATTGTATCATCAGGGAAATGGGCGATAACTGCAAATAATCTAGGTGTATTCTATCCAACAAGATTGTCTCTCTTGAGAAAATATTGAAACTTCTTCCCCCCCTTTCCACACACACACACTATCGCACGCGCGTGCACAGTGTGACAGACTGGTTTGTGCGTGTATTTTGTGTGATCTCTCACACCTTCAGCCACTCTGGCAGTATCACTTTTTCTTCTTTTTTTCTCTTCCTGTCATTATTCGCTTGTTATTTGGCATTTCATTTTGCCCTTTCATTCATTTTACTCTTCAGGCTGGACATAGCATGGTGGAGTCTCTAACACGCCACTCCCCTGTGACAGTCTTTGCTACGGAAGTATTTACTATATGACTGTCTTTATCTGGTTTACCACTCCTCAGACGTATTTACATTCCGCCAGCTGAACTGTGGTATTATCGTAACAATACCCAGTCGTCAGACCGGTCACCCGCTTATCTCTTTGAATCCGTTTGACCACCTGTGGAAACGTGTCAGTCAAACATTTGACCCCATGTCGTTGATCGTGTTGACACAAGCTTGTATTGTGCGTACGATGAAAGAAGACAACACTGTCTGACCAGACATCTGTCTGGCGGAGGCACGCAGATAAATAGGATAATTAGATAATCTGTCGGGCAGACATCTGGGCGGAAGACATTACGCCAGGAAAACACGGTCACAATATTGTGATAGACAGAGGTGTGGCCGGAAGTCTTATATAACGATATGACATCACTGTTGTAAGAGGCCACGCGTGTATATTAAATTTAATATTTTCAAATGCTCGTGGGATGAGTAATGATAAACTTCCCCACCCAAACAATGCTAGATATATTTGATTGGTTCGCCAGAATCGACAATGATTTGATTGGAACATTGGGCAAAAACACAGCTGGGATTTGAAACTAAGGATTGTGAGATATACTGTAGAAATCAGACACAGAACAACACAGACTGCATCGCAGCGTCAACTAAACACCTCCTATAAGCCAGAGGAAAGAGGAAAGGACTTATCATTCCACAACTATAAGTACCAGAGCTAGTATTGGGCAACTTTGGAATTCAGAAGTAAACCCGCCATTTTAATACAAGACTGGAAACTTGGGAATTTTATCACAAGTCAGAGAGGAATTCTAACCACAGTTTTCCCAGGCCAGGAATTCGCAGAACACCAGATGTCAGAGGAATAACTCATATTTCCAGACCTTAGTGATCTCGAAGCTCTAATACAGAGCTGTGTCCATTCTAAATCTGTGCCAGGAGAAGTGTGTATTCCCAAAATTTTTGGGTAAGTGTAAACAAATTATTTACTAATGTAAATTCTACAGGTTTCTTGTTAAGTGGTTATATATGAGGCTGGAAACCTCAACATATGAAAATGGTATATGCATGGACCTCTACTGCAAGAGCTGGTGATTGTTTCTGACTAGTCGTGCGGGAAATCCGACAGCAGAGCGATCCCAGACTCCGACGGGAGTAGCGACGAGTAATGAGTGATGATTACATCACATGGGCTTAAAGTGCATAGAATAATTTTGTGAGATTTATATACCTTTTTAATTGTAATTCAGGCAAATCATTATTCATGCACCACAGACGCAATTTCCTAGTTAATACCCAGAAGGATGTTGGTGGATTTTCATCATATTCCCTGAGTTACATTGTGTGCTCGGGAATTTAATTCTTTTGAGATGTTAACATTTGTGGGTGGAGCGCATGACAATGGGCCTGTTAGTTTGCGGAGAACAAATGTACTCAATAGAAGGCATTTATTTCTTTCTATTTGTCACAATTTGTGGTTGCAAGCCACCAGACGACTGTGGTAATAACGCCGCTAGTGTGAGAGAAGAGCATCACCACCAACCGCCAAAATCTGACACATTGAGTGAAGAAGTGCCCTCATCACCAAGAAGTGACGAAAACCTCGGCTGCAGGACTCATCTGGAGCTAAGTTTGTTTGTGAAACAGGCTACAGCAAAAATCAAAGACATTCTAAACCTCAGTGAGGAAACCTTAATTTCAATTTTCACCCAATTTTCCATATTTATTTTCCCATGTTAAAAGACTAATTGACTATTAAATTTCTTGTATGTTATTTTAAACTAAACAAATAATTGTTTATTCAATTTATATGTATGAAAACAAACGTATGAGCCAGTCTTTCTTGCTAAATACACATATATAAATATAGAGCCATTACTTATAAGAGGGCATTCGTTGGATTACTCCAACTGGGGGCTTGAAGGGGCCCGAATCATTGCATAAACCCTTCACAAAAGGCGACGGGCCAGATAATAAGTTAAAAAATTTGCTCAGCCCTTAAGCAGCGTTTGTTCTTGACTTCTGGAAATATCTTGTGAAGGCTCCACTAAGGTAGAAGCCCCATTCATCTTCTATCTACATCTTTGTCAAGAGTAATCTTGCACGAAGATAGATACCTTGGGCGACCTACTTTTAGATACGCTTGCGTTGTGACCATTAGTGGACCACTACTGCAAAGCAAGGGGAGGCATCCCGTGACACACAGACGTACACACAACTGACAACTACATTTAAAAAATGTATTTACAACTCTTATCAAATTTTTTTTTAAACAGTAAAACAAAACAAAAAATATAAACTTTCCGTGTAATATACTGAATAATGAAATCCACCTCCTGTGCTCTGGACTCGTTTATCGCAAACTGATAATGTCATTAGCGGATCGATTACATTTGACTTAAATTTTAACCAAAATAAATGTTACATTAAATTGACAAAAAGCCTGAGGCGCTGATTCTACATGAAATTAACCTGATTTGTACTTCATTACACACTTATGGATAAAATATATGAGAAGCGCTTAAGCGCCCCACGCTTTTTGTTAATTTGATGTTACATTTTTTTACTGCAAGCTATAAACACCTTGAAAAATTATTTGTGGCTTTTTAGTGCATTGTGACGAAACGGGGCGACATCTATCGATCTTTGGTTCTCTCCGGCAGTATCGGTACATTTGTGGTACTGATTTATATTAGATGCTGTCAATTATCGCACTTTTCTTTCTTTCCTTCTTTATTTTTTTCTGCTAAGTAGCAGATATCTGATTTTATCAAATCGCCCTGTAGGTGATAAATGCCACATTTGCAAGGAGTGCTGCCCAGATTTGTGGTTATAAGCGCGGCCGACTAAAACTTACATCGGTCTACGCTATCGGCTTAATTCATCGATAAGACCCGGGGTTTGCGCACTCATACGACAGATGACGAGATTACCGTCTGTGTGTCACATGTGGGCAGACAAATGTGATGTAATTGCTTCTGGTCCTTGGTTAAAAAGTAATCATGGATTTATTACATTTTAGACAATATGAGTCTACAAATGTGTGTGTGAGAGTGTATACAAGTCAACAGATGTCCATATATGGTAATACGTGACCTTTGCAGACACGCACCTTATTTCACGTGGGACTATTTTGAAATATCACAGCCTATCCTGCATGATTTGAAATGATTGGATCTTTCTGATTAGATTCATAACATCACTGGAGGGAATATAGGCTGACAATTTCACAGTTTTATTTCTCTGTGATTTGCACGCTCGCCAAGACATCAGACCTTCGCCAGATGAAGAACTAGATTCATAATTCATAATTGTTATCCGGACCTTTTATTGGAGAACCAGATAAGTCTTATAAAGCACAGGAAATATCTTTCAAATTTTAATAAGGAACAACCGGGACTAGGAAATTGAAGAAACACGGAGTCAAAAGGGGCAATCTATGTTAAAATTAAAAGAAATTCCAGACACGTGTTGTAAGAGAACGATTCGTCTCTTTTATTCATCTGTGCGACAGGTCTGTCGCCAGGATTGGCGTAAGTTGGATTTACATTTCATATTTTATTACTAACATGTGAACTAACATATATATGTATATATTACCATGTGAATTTTATTGTGTGAAACTCTCTATTGGATGTCAAATTCATTTGAGGCTGGCAACCTCAGCGTATAGAATGATGATTCATGAACCACCACTGCACGAGCTGGTGATTGCTTTATTGATAGTTTCATAAAGATAACTAAAAGCATAAAGTAGTTCCAGGTTCCCTATGGAGCAGGGAGGGAAAGATGAAAAGAAATGATGTCCATTCTAACCATAAGAGTGTAAATGTCCCTATAAACATATTCACTTTAAAATTAATGTAAGGTTTCACGCTTTAAACCAGTGTAAATGTCCATGGGAAAATATTCATTTTAATTAATAGAAGTTTCAAACTTTTCCACAAGTGTAAATGTAGATGAAACACGAATGAATTTAAATTGTGAACACTTTTCAAACAGCGGAGATGTAAATGTAAAACATATTATATCTGTACTTTTAGCCTTTTCATTTAAATGTAACGTAAAGCTAAAGCTATTCAGTTTAAAGTTTTATCCCGAAGTTTTATCCCGAGGGATTAAATTTAATTCTCATCGAGGGTAAACTCTGAGTTAAGTGGGATGGTGAAATAGAAGAGGGGGGACACATAACTGTGTCGGAGAACGCCATACTCAGAAGAGCGTTCTTTTCTATTCTTCTATCACAGTTATTGGTGGTACCAGCAGACGTACTATTTCTGGAACAAGACGGGATCAGTGGCCTACGCTTTAAGACAAAGGCCGGACTGTGTAGACTTTCCTTGAAGTTTCTTGGAGACGAGCTACACCCGACAACCTTGACCAGAGACGAGTGATCAGTGTGAAAAGACAGAACCGTCATTGGCAGCTAAGTTCAAACATATGCTGCCACCTGAACTTCTTAACCCTTTTCGCAATCCCCAAATACGAGGATGATAGCTTTTCTTTATCCATAACTATTCAAATTATTTTAAAGCTGTTACAGCTAAAGTAATTATTAAATTTTGTTATTTGTAATGTTACAAATTTAACTTCACTTTGATCATTTTAAAGTTACTGCATGTTTGTCTCAGTCAATTACTACACACATTCTAAACAGAGCTATACTTGAATAAGAGAATTCCACTGAGTAGATCAGGGGTGGGGGCTTAACGAGCTGATAAATAAGTGCTTGAATTTTTCACAAAAGTGGTCGGCAGGTACAGAATTAACGTGCTTAGCGACAGCCAGCATTGTTTTCGCTTACCTGAATTTCTTGTGAAGACTCCCATGTGATAGAAGCTTTACTACTCTTCTATCTACATTTCTGCCAAGAGTAATGTTGTGTACAAATAGACTCCATTGAAGCCTATATTAGATACTCTTGAGTTTTGGCCATTGTTGGACCACTACTGCAAAGCAGGGGAGGCAATACCATCACATGCATTAAAAGCCTGTGTTTAAAATATTGTTGTTTATATTTTGTATTACCTTCTGTCTTGTAGGTTCCTGTTCAGTAGGTGTCTAGCAGTAATTAGTTCTTATTGGCGTAGTATATTATTTTCTTTTGTCTTCCCTTGTACTTTTTAATTATTTTTTGGGGTCCTCGCTTGTACTTCATGATGGTACTCTTTATTGGTGCCTGTTTTGTTATTTGCTATAATTCAATGCACGTGTGTTTGTGCGCGTACGTGCGTGTGAATAAATGAACTGCGAATATAGATTGAGTTTCGAATTGCGGGCGTCGGATGATGAATGGTGATGTGCCGATTAAATCAGTATGTTTCTTCAGCTAGGTCATTCTTTTGTTTTAAGCACATCGCTAGTAATAACCAACTATTTTGTGAGCCTAACATTATGAGTTTACTCATCAGAGCATATTTTATTCAAAGATGAATTTTGCTGCGCGGAAATGTCATCCGTTCAGAACAACTAATATTCAGTTATGGCTTAAAATCATAAAAAAGTAAAGGAAAACAACAAGATTTAGGGATCCACTTTTATTATTGTCACCAAATGTTGTTGGAAATCGTAAAGAGTAGGCCATACGGCCGGTGCCTTGGCAAAATTTACAAAATTAGGAAAACCTACCCACCACAAACATACGATCGTATTTATAGAATGTGTGATTCCTGTATACACACTTTGAGATCCTCACCTGTGATACTGAGTTCGTGCACTGTGCTGAGATCCACCTTGTGTGATCTAAGAGAGGAGATTGGAGCACTGATGAAGTTATCTTTGTGTAATGAAGACGGCCCTTAAACCGAAACCAAACCAAACTATATGCACTAACATACAGAAAATTGAAGGAGTGTCGTCGACCAGGGACTGGCGGCTCCTGAGCCAACCCAGCTCTAATGGGTACCTCCGAAAACGGCGAGTATCTGCCTGAATGGCGAGGGTCACTTGTCTCTGTACAAGAAAATAGGATACTCACGTAAAAATCAATGTCAGGTTAGACATTAAAAATAACCTGAGATTTCGCCTCGAGTATTAGCGGGTGTACGAAAAAAAAAAAAAAAAAAAACAGAAAATAAATATTCCATACATTCATTTTGCGTAGTATAAAAGTTGATGGCTGGTTATAATTAATCAGTAATTAAGTCTATCGACTCTAGTCAACAAAACTGCATAAGACCGTTTCACTATGTATACCTTTATAGAAAGATGAATAGCAGACGACGTAACATTGTGCAGACTACGGGACTTTCTTATTTGTATTAGCCGTAGCCATCTCTGACTTCATGGTTTAAGTCTTATTATTATGTAGTGATGGTCGTCTCTCACGTCATGTTTTAATTATAATTCGTAGGTTGTGATAGTCGTGTTCTTGTTTTAATTATAATTGTTAATTTCTTATATAGTGATAGAAGTCTCTCGCTTCATGTTTTCATCATAATTCGTATGTAACGGTAGTCGTCTGTGTTTTCTTGTTTTAATTACAATTCTTATGTAGTGATTGTCGTCACTTCCTGTTTTAATTATATTTTTATGTAACGATTGTCGTAGATTTGTGATAGGTGAATTAAGACTTAAGTTTGGTCCCTTCTGAATAGCAATAGAAGCAAGTAATAGCTCAATGAGATATAAGTAGAAATAGATTTCACGAGTGAGATGGAGGTAATATATTAGAGTCGGTCTGTGACCCTCGAGATGATTTCTCTCAGTCAGCCTATCATCTACAACAGATTAAGATTTGTCAGACCGTCTAGTATAATATATATATATATATATATATATATATATATATATATATATATATATATATATATATATATATATATATATATATATATATCTCACATACACACACATATAAGTGACTACAATAGACACACAGACGTGAAACTATGACAAATGAAAATATAGATAATTGGGAACGAACTGACCGACACACTGGAATAAGTTTAAGTGAATTTTAATTATCAGACTAAAATTCCATCACAACACATAAAATTACATCAAACATATACAAATAGTCATAAAGTCAATGACTTGCTACAAGAATGATAGACCCATTGGTATGATCCTTTCCCTCGATGTATAGCCCACAGTCCTGTTAGAAGAAAAGTGATAGTCCCAAAGAGTCACGGATACATCTGCTGTAGTCTAATAATTTTCCCTTTTAAAGGTATGAACAGACTTAGATACTCTAATCTATCCTAAGGAAAATATTGTTAGCAACAAAAAAACTTGCATAAAGAAATACAAAGTGGGTGAAATTTGGTATACCATAAAAGAGTCACTCGTTCCTGCTTTCTCTCTGTTCATTCATCAGGGCCCTGACATACATTCTTACCTACAATCGTGCTGTTGTTCGCCGTCTGGGGCAAACTTTAGGACACCCACACACTTTAATCTGTCTTTCTTTTAATGAAGCGGATCCCAGCTCTGCAGATTTTGGGTTCATCCAAAGTTCCGGGGACCGTCCTCTTCATGCGAATATTTTGCAGACTAAGGTTAGTGTCACTTGAATCACGAGGTAAGAATTAGTTTTAAGCGGGTTCACAGTGTCAGAATAACGAGGTTTCCACTACTTAGGAAAAATGTCAGGTTTGTAACTTCGATCAAAGGTAAAATTCTTGGTCACACCACCCTTTGTCAACAATGTCGGAAAGGTTATGGATTGTAATATTTTACTTGCCACACGGGCTGAAATTTACTTGAGGTTTTTCTCATGAAGAATTAAGTCTGGCTCAATAGGCCCGTTACTTCATTTAATCTTAAAGTTCATGAAATGGGTACTCTGTCGTTCTGGATGCCAACGCAATGCCAGACAGGTTTACTTTATACACCCAAGTCTTTAAGATAAAAATGTTTTAGTTCTTCACAGATATATCTCAGTACTTAAACGCTGGCAAAGTTGGGCTACCCCAGTTTCACTGAATAAAGAGAAAACAACATATAAAATACTTATACATACTATTCCTCGGTTACAACTTACATTATAAACTGCAAGCGTAGAGCTTGCCTTATCGTTTAAATCTCCCGTGCTATAAGTTATATTAATAAAATCAATCATCATGAATTAGAAATACATACGTATTTCGTCAATACTCAATGATGAATCAGTGCAGTTATAAGTTAGTTTAAAATATTCTCGACTAATTTCTAGCAATTTAATTAAATTCATTTACAGCTGCATGAGTTTAAGCTAGAAATTATAATTTATTTTGCTTTCCACTGAAACACGTCAGCTAGAGAATATAACAGACTTACAATTTAACTACTTCTGCACAGAAATCTAACTAGTAAAATGAAATAAGCGGTTATCACTGAGTCACTCAACACTGCTAGATATATGTATATTACCTCCACACAGAACTACAGGCGATCGCACAAACTTAGAATTATACGCTGATATATATTTGAAGTCTAGAAGCTGGACAAATTGTCGAAACAAACTGAGAAACTTCGCTATACAGCTTATTCTTTTACACGAGCGACCTGTCTACTGCGAATCTGGAGAACTGAATGAAGTCAAGTTTAAACTCCGAGTAAGATATCTGAAAACCCGACAAAGGATCCCACGTTATTTCGAAAATCCGAAAATAGTCTCCCCTTCCCGTCTTAACACTTCACATACTTAGACGCTGGCCATAACTGCCAAAACGCGTCTTCACACCTCTACGACATGTCTCATTTCTGAGCGCTTGCAGATTGGCGCCTTTCTCACCTCCCGCAGAGAAACTCCGAAGAAAAACTCGTGTCAGCTTGAAAATGTAGACAAATGTCTGCTCTCTATGTCTGACGAGGCGAATTCTCACACTATTTCGTTACATCCAGGGACTGACATATACGTAATAAAATGCGTTTCTAAATGAGAAAAGAAACAGGCGAAAGTTTGAATGGGAAAGTAATATTTTGTCGCAAACGAACGAATGCGAAAAACAGGAAAAGGATAAAAGAGCGATAATAAAGTAGAGGACATGGGTAGAAAAGAAAAGAATATAGAAAATTTATTGATCATAAATCTCTATGCGACAACGATAGTCGTCTCTTCATATTTTAATTATAATTGTTATGTAGTGACATGATCTCTTCATGTTTTAATTATATTTGTTATGTAGTGACATGATCTCTTCATGTTTTAATTATATTTGTTATGTAGTGACATGATCTCTTCATGTTTTAATTATATTTGTTATGTAGTGACATGATCTCTTCATGTTTTAATTATATTTATTATGTAGTGACATGATCTCTTCATGTTTTAATTATATTTGTTATGTAGTGACATGATCTCTTCATGTTTTAATTATATTTGTTATGTAGTGACATGATCTCTTCATGTTTTAATTATATTTGTTATGTAGTGACATGATCTCTTCATGTTTTAATTATGGTTGTTCGTCCATCACGGGTGATGAAGACCACTCTGTTCATCCAATTATTTAAGAATATGTTAGGTTAGTCTATGGGTACGAAGGTGACTGAAGAGCCCGATGCGGGCCTGGAAAGATCTTGGACAGTGTGGGCAGGGAATGTTTGCTTCATGTGAAGGTTTTATTTCACGGTCCTTTCTAGCTTGTCTCCGCTGTTCTGCTGCTGCTCTTCTGGATGATTCGCATGCTGCTGCACCTTTACGAAGAGATGTGCGCCAAGCAGTTCGGTCTTGCGCAGCAGCTTCCCATGTGTCTGGGTTTATGTCAAAGGTTTTCAATGACGTCTTTAACGTGTCTTTGAAGCGCTTCTTTTGGCCACCATGGGAGCGTTTACCCTTCTGCATCTCACCATAAAAGAGTATCTTTGGCAGTCGATGGTCTGGCATGCGGACTACATGACCTGCCCAGCGAATTTGTGACTGCATCAGAATAGTATCAATACTAGGGATACCAGCTCTGTCAAGAACGGCGGTATCCGGGATCTTGTCTTGCCATTTGATGTTCATTATCTTCCTGAGACAGACTGTATGGAAGTGGTTTAGCTTCTTTACGTGGCGCCTGTATACAGTCCATGTTTCACATGCATATAGCAGCACTGGAAGCACCGCAGCTCTGTACACCTTCAGCTTTGTCTGTAGACTAATGCCACTTCGATGCCAAACGTTGGTGTATAGTCTGCCAAATGTGCTGCTGGCTTTGGAGATCCTGGTGTTCACCTCATCATCAATGACAATGTTCTGGGATAGTGTGCTACCAAGGTATGTGAATCTGTTCACAACATTCAGTTTCTCACCATTAACCTTGATGACTGGCTCAGTATAAACTGTGCCAGGAGCTGGTTGGTACATGATTTCTGTTTTCTTCGTGTTGATGGTAAGCCCAAAGTTGGCGCAGGCTTCGGAGAATCTATCCACACTATGCTGCAGATCAGCCTCTGAGCCAGCATTGAGGGCACAATCATCAGCAAACAGAAGATCTCTGATGGTGTGTGATTTGACCTTGGTTTTTGCTTGAAGCCTCCTAAGGTTAAACAATTTTCCATCAATACGATAACTAATGTCGATTCCTGTGTCCCCGTCTCTAAAAGCATCAGTCAGCATAGCAGAAAACATGATACTGAACAGAGTCGGTGCAAGTACGCACCCTTGTTTAACTCCATTTGAGACGGGGAAAGGCTCTGATAGCTCACCGTTTTCCTGAACTCTAGCCTGCATTCCATCATGCAGTTGCTGCACTATTGTGATAAATTTCTTTGGGCAGCCGTATTTTGCCATGATCTTCCATAGACCCTCTCTACTGACCGTGTCGAACGCCTTTGTCAAGTCGATGAAAGCTGTGTACAGGTCACAGTGCTGTTCTTGGCATTTTTCTTGTAGCTGTCTTGCAGCGAACACCATATCTGTGGTTCCACGTTCTTTCCGGAATCCACACTGACTTTCAGGTAAAAGACCTTTGTCAAGATGAGCCGTAAGGCGATTCAAAAGGATTCTGGCGAATATCTTCCCAGCGATTGATAAAAGAGAGATGCCTCGATGATTGTTGCAGTCTTGGCGATTACCTTTACGTTTATATAGATGTATAATTGAGGCATCTTTGAGATCGTGTGGGATGGTTTCACTCTGCCACATTTGCTGGAAGATCATATGAAGTTTCTCTATCAGAACTGCACCGCCATCTTTATAAACCTCAACAGGAATTGAATCGGAGCCAGGGGCCTTTCCACTAGACAGTTGACGAATCGCTTTTTTAGTTTCCTCCAGAGTTGGTACATCATCTAATGCTTCATTTATAGGAATTTGGGGCAGGCGGATGATGGCTTCGTCGTTAATAGATGATGGCTGGTTCAAGATATTATTAAAATGTTCAGCCCAGCGTTGGAGAATTTTTTCCTTGTCTGTAATTAGTGTTTTTCCATCTGCATTAAGGAGGGGAAATGATCCTGATGATGTTGGACCATAGACCGCTTTGAGTGCAAGGTAAAAGTTTTTCAAGTCATGGCTGTCAGCAAAGCCTTGGAGCTCATCTGCTTTATTACTCAGCCATGAATCCCGCATCTGGCGTAGTTTATGTTGGACGATTCTACGCATGTTGTTGAAAGCGTCTTTCTTGGATGTAGATTTTGGATCATTTAAATATGCTTTATGGAGATGGTGTTTCTCAGCCAACATCTGCTTTATATCATCTGAGTTCTCATCAAACCAGTCATTTTGTTTCTTGATGGAAGGACCCAGGACCTCTGTAGCAGTGTTGTAGATCTGCTCACTTAGGGCTGCCCAATTTGTTTCCACACTTTGGCCGTCTAGCGAGATAGATTTGAGACGGTCTTCTAAGGTGTCAGTAAATGACTGTTTGATTTTTGTCTTCTTTAGTTTGGTGACATCCAGCCTCTTTTGAGTTTTCTTCCCCTGAGGGCGCCTGGCTGGTTGGATACGAATTTTAAGTTTAGATACAATGAGGCGATGATCAGTCCAGCATTCGGCACCACACATGGACTTGGTCACCCGGACATCTTGCCTGTCCTTCTTCCTAACAATTACATAGTCAATTAGGTGCCAATGCTTTGAGCGAGGGTGCATCCAGGAGGTCCTGTTGCGGGTAGGAAGTCGAAAAATGGTGTTGGTGACAAGGAGGTCATGTTCTGCGCAAGTCTGGAGGAGACGAAGTCCATTACTGTTACAGCGACCCACGCCGTACCTACCAATAGTGCCATTCCAGGAGATGTTATCTGAGCCTACTCTTGCATTAAAGTCACCAAGAATGATGAGCTTATCTGCTTTAGGAACTGATGCAATGACTGCATGTAGTTCTTCGTAAAACTTATCCTTGACATCATCCTGGTTTGTCATAGTTGGTGCATACGCGCTAATGATGGTGGCATGTTTTCTTCCATAGAACAGAGGGATCTTGACCGTCATGAGTCGGTCATTTATTCCCTTTGGGGGCCCCGCTAACTTGCTGACAATTGCTGTTTTGATTGCAAATCCAACCCCTGCTTCTCGTCTTTCTTCAGTTCCTCTTCCGCTCCAAAAGAATGTATAACCTGCACCCTTTTCGCAAAGTTGGCCCTCGCCTGCAAGTCGAGTTTCACTCAGTGCTGCTATGTCAATGTTGTACCTGGCCAGTTCTCTCCCAATCAGGGCAGTTCGTCTCTCAGGTCTGTTTGCGTTAAAGTCTTTGTCAAGTAAAGTGCGCACATTCCATGCGCCTAGAATGAGGGGGAAAAATCTGTCCTTTCTTTTTCTTATATGTCGACCGCCGAAGTAGGGTACCCACCAACCGCGGTAAGCTGGTTAGGTAATGGTGAAGCAGGCAATGTTTAGGGCACCTTTTCTAGCCCCTTCCTCATGCCATGGAGGTGAGCAGTGCTTTCCTAAAGAGGGCTGCTCAGACACTCAGGGGGCTGCCGAATCCCACTGCTGCTCCGATCAGTGGAAGACGACCATATGGCCTGAGCCGCCTGTGTGTAGGTCTGCGACTACGACTGCCAGCGTACCCACGCCTGCCGCTTCGCCGCTCGCCCATCGCCACAGGACTTGTTGTGAGTGGATGGATGAATGGATGAATGGATGAAAGAGTGACTTGCGCGGTGATTTGGATTAAAGTGAGGAAGAGTTGCGCAATTCGTCGACCTCACTCTCTCGCCTGGGTCCATCTCAATCCAGTGGCAAGACAAGTCAAGACGACTGGAGATGAAGTCAGGTGCAGTGGATGACCAGGGCTTTCTACGTGCCTCGCCGTGCTCCTTACGCTCCACAGCGCGTTGCTGGTAATCGCCGTCATGCCCGTTGAACCAACAGGTGGTTTCTTCCGCGCAGTCTATCGAATCCAGTCTTCGCATGCATGGGTAGGCAGACCCTAACTCACCGAAGGTTTATAACCATTCGGCTACCCTCACCTAGTTTAGCCGGCCTGTCAAAGCCGTTGTCCGGGGGTGGCCGCTGTCGCATGCTGACAGCTACGAGGAGCCACAGGTGAGAGCTGGATGCCAGGTTTGGACCAAAGGTGGCTGAGCTGCCCTAAAAAGGGCATGACAGCTCCTTCACCAGAGGTACTACCAATACCTGACTTCCCAACACCCCCTGTTTTAATTATAATTGTTATGTAGTGACATGATCTCTTCATGTTTTAATTATAATTGTTATGTAGTGACATGATCTCTTCATGTTTTAATTATAATTGTTATGTAGTGGTAGTGATCTCTTCATGTTTTAATTATAATTGTTATGTAGTGGTAGTGATCTCTTCATGTTTTATTTATAAATCTTATGCAGGGGTAGTCGTCATTTCATGTTTTTAATTATAATTCTTATGAAGTGATAGTCGTCTGTCAATTCGTGTCTTAGACCGAGTACCACAAATACATACTTTCTGAGAGTAGGAAAGTAGCACATCCCAAACCAAGTAGCAGTTTACCTTCGACTCTTGAATGTGCAAATGACTGGGAGACGGCAGTAGATCTACCTGGGCAAGGGACATATCCAGAACGCATTAGAAGATCTCGAAGACGGCCAGATAAAGTGCTACATTCCTCATCATTACACCAGATTATAATGATTGAGCTGACAGTGCCTTTTGAATCCATATTTGACGAGTAACACTCGTTCAAAGTGGTCAAGTATAATGATCTGGTCACGGACTTGAAACACGACGGGCTCACTGCATGAGTCATAGCTGTTGAGGTAGGTGCGAGAGGGGTAATTATCTGCACAAGACAACAGGAGGCTGACACTTGGGAATCATGAACCAAGTGTCCGTTTCCCCCCCCCCCCCTTTTTTTTACAGTGTAAAAAGACATTAAAGGGCCGAAACACTTGATCGATGGTGGGACTACTTCTGATGATCAGATTGCTTCCTGTTGTATCGTTCTGTATAGTTCCTATCTCTTTAATTATAATTCTAATTTATTGATAGTTGTCTCTCACTTCATGTTTTAATTATAATTCTTGTGTAGTGATAGCCATCTCTTATTCCATGTTTTTAATTATAATTAATATGTATTGATACCCATCTCTCACTTCACGTGTTGATTATAGTTTTTATGTGATGATAGCGGGAGCCGCGCTGGTGTAATGGCTTCGGCGTTGTACTGGCGACCAGGTGTTCATGGTTCAAACCCGGGCGTCGGCGTTTGAAGAAATGTTTACGGCCGGAAATTTGACTGAATAGCCTGAACGGCTCCTGTGATAAACCCTCTGTGGATGGGAAGGAGCGAAGCTCCTGACCGGGTTGGAAGGAAAGTCCTCAGGTTCCCCAGCCTCGCAATGACATGTCATTGGGCCGAAGGGTTGAAAGCCCAAGTGCTGCTGGAAAAAAAAAAAAAAAAAAAAAAAAAATGTGATGATAGCCATTTCTTACCTCATGTTACTAATTATAATTCTAGTGTAAAATTAACCGTCTTTCATCTTATTAATTTTGATTGTTTAGGTGTGCACAGCTACAATGCTTACCTCAGACAACACCTCAAGGGACATAATAACTGTATTATAAATACGATTGCGCGTGCGCAAATAGCGCCCACAGATGGAATTCCCGGCACCCGTAAAAACTGAAGACCACTGATGATCACTGGCGTGGGGGGGGGGGGGGGGGGCGCCGGGGAGAGAATGGTGGAAACTGGGTGAACTTCATGCAGCAATTTTGAACGGGCATGCAATTTTACTGTGTCACGATTGTGATTGCAGTGGGCGTGACGTCGTCGCGAGTTCGGGGTTGAAACAACGCAACTGGGGAAATACAGCTGGGAAATATGGATTGATATTTATTGTCATTATAGATGTGTTTGAAGATAACTTCGAGGGCAGCAGCCGAGGGCCTGCGGCCAGAATGCTGCGTGGCACGTAGGCGGAAAGTTCAGTTAAATTAGAAGTGTAATTAAACGCTGAAGTGTTGTCCCATTGTTTGAAAACAAGTTTCCCGGGATGATAATGATCTAGCCTAATTCGTGTCAGTGTGTTTTTGTTTCCTTCATTCTTTTTTTTTATTTTTTTTTTTAATCATAGGCCAGTGTTGTTAATGTGCTCAGACATCCATGTTCTGTATCCGTTGTTATATATATATATATATATATATATATATATATATATATATATATATATATATATATATATATATATATATATATATATATATATATATACACCACACGCCGTCTGTTGCGGTCTTCTCTTCCCTCCCTCTCCAAACAACATTGTCTTCGTTGTCCTTGTGATTTCGGAGCTTTCTATATTTTATTTTTAACTGTGAGGGTTCAAGCCAGGGTTGTGGAGTCGGCCAGAAAATTTTCCGACTCTGTAAATGTTAGAACTCCTGACTCCACTAAGAATGACCGACTCCACTATTCCAACCGACTCCACAGCCCTGGTTCAAACAAGGTTTGCATTCTGATGCTAGCCCATTTTAGTTCCTCTTCATATTTATTATCCAACTTCAGCGTCGCGTCCTCAAGTCTTGTCGTCCTGTTATCTGATGAAACCAGTGTCCCGAGTGAAAATCTGCCATGTTAACCAATCTACTACCGTGGGTGTATATGTGTGTCCCTTTCTATTTTTCAATTTCTGCAGTAACATGTTACTATTGAAAATAGAAATGATTGTAGAAAATTTGATTGCCACCTAATTCTCCCAAGCACTACACACATTATTAAAGTCTCTAATACTTCACTCGTCTCCAGTGGGACTACCTTTTATAGAAACAGCCAACGTTTAAAAAAAAAAGCAAGAATCTTTTATATCTCTAGTGCAGGCGGGGAGATCTGAGGAGAAAGGGATTGTTTACTTGACAGTTGATTAAACTAGATGTAAGGGGGGGGGGCCGCTGTGGGGCCCCCCCCCTTTCGCTGTGGGCCTTTGGGCACTGCCTGATTAGCCGAGCGCCCATTCTGCCCCTGCTGTAATAAGAAATGCTCAAACTCATCTCTGTTGTGATTTACGCTAATAAAGCTGATATACTGATGTTCAATCTCTACAGGTCATCGGATTCACGTTGCTGGCTATTGGAATGTGGGCTTGGTCAGAGAAGGACGTGTTCCGCAATGTGACCCGGCTGACCAACATCGCACTGGACCCGGCGCTTCTGTTCATCGTAGTGGGCATGTCCGTGTTCAGTATGAGCTTCACTGGCTGTGTTGGCGCTCTCAGAGAGAACACCTGTCTCCTCATGTTTGTAAGAATATGTCCTTCATTTTTTTTAAAAGCAACTGTTTATGCACAAGTATTGCCCAGAGTGCTAACAGCACTTGCTTGTCATGGCAAAGTTATCAGGTTCCGATATATGAAACCTGGTAGCGTCACGTTCCAGTCTACCCATCTGTAAATGGGTGCCTGACTCTGCTAGTTAGGGAAGGTAAAGGCAGCGATGAAGGGAACTTGTCGCTCCCACCTCAGAAAGCTGATCTCAAACACGTCAATCCCCTATAGCATTACATGCCATATAACTACCTTTATTTAGTAGTGGATATTGTCATGGGCTGATCAGAGTTTCAGATTTTCGTTCAGTTACCAGAGATTGTAAACCCTTTGCCTCTATTTGTTTTGTTTCTACTGTCTCAGCACCATAAAGCAGAAATAATCATTTTGCCAATTCTGACCTGTCCTGTGTGAGCCAGCCTACTTTCATTCAAGGTCTCTCTCACATCTGTTCAGTCCCTCTTTATGGTTCTTCTTCCCATGTTTTTCTGTCTACCTTTTGTTTTCCTTTCCCTATAGGAGAGTTAGAGGATGGTATATGTTTTTTATGCATTGTTAATACCTGGCATGGAAAGAAGTCAAGAACAGAATTAATATATATAAAATCCCAGCTTTTTTTGGTTAGTGCGTAACGCTAAGGGATGCAACTTTGGTTGAAAGTTAGACATTAATTGTATTTTTTCCCTAATATATACTCTCCCGAAAATAGTAACACCTACCAAAGAAAAATGCGCAAATGACGGTGTGCACAAAAATATATTTATAGAATGTGTCATCCCGTATACACACATTGGGATCTTCACTGCTGCTACGTAGTTCGTGTACTGTGGTGATATACAGTGGGTTTTTTTTAAAATACTTTTGAATAAGTCAAATTGCCGTTAGGTATTGGTGCTTTTGAATTTAATTCCCGTCTTATGACTGGCTTTTACACTAGTTGATAAATAATATTGGAGACCAGAAGTTATGGCGAGACATGGTCGCCTACGCCACCAGGCATGGTACTTTAAGAAGAAGAACACCTGGCCTGACCTATAAGAAGAAGAACACCTGGCCTGACCTATAAGAAGAAGAACACCTGGCCTGACCTATAAAAAGAAGAACACCTGGCCTGACCTATAAGGAGAAGAACACCTGGCCTGACCTATATAGTTGTAAAGAAAGATTATGACTACTGCACCCTCAGACATGTTGTAAAAGATGACTAATAATATCAGGTTGTGCATGGGGGCTGGTAACTTCAACATGTGAAACAAGTTACTATGGGAACCACTGCTGCAAGAGTTTGGGGTTAGGTGTAGGTTTCCTCAAAGGGGGCCATGTGTGGTGGTAGCTCCATGCTCCATAAGAAATGAAAAAAGGAGATGGTATGGATGATGATGATGTATACATTTTTAATGTCAAGCTACTTTATCTTTTGTAGTTCATTCATTCGTTACAATCCCCTAGGGTTCGAGTTGTTCACTCTTTTACCCTTGCAACAAAATTTGGGGTATTGGTTTTGGGCTTTCTTGCAACCCCAGAGAACTTCCATGACTCAGTGGGCATAACTGGTGGAGGTCACACCAGACCCACTAATTGGCGTGTGTGCAATGCCACGAGAAGGATGGTTCTCTACCCTGCAGAGGGGTCACAATGCTGCACTGTTGAAAGAAGAAACTTAGGCAGACACTGGCAGCTCTGCCCCCTCCAAACTGGGAGGACCCGTCACCGGGAGCACCAGACACAGTCTTATGCGAGGGCAGTGGTCGTAGTAGCGATCTGGGAAACGAAAGCTCACCGCTTCCCAGACTATCTTTTGTATTGAGAAAGATAGGTAAACGTAAATATAGACCTAGTTGGCGTCTGTCATGAAAATTTCATTTTTTTTTTTAAATTAGCTATGTCAAAATAGATATATTTTAATAGATGTTAGATTCATTAAGCTGTTACCATAAGTATTTCCTTCTGTCATTTCAGTTTATGGTTTCATTAGGAGTCATTTTTGTCCTGGAACTTCTTATTGGAATTCTGGGATTCATCTATAAAGACTGGGTTTGTGTGATTTAAAAAAATTTTTTTTATTTATTTAGTTTTGTAATATCTTTTGTGCTGAGACAGGTTAATAAAAGGGCACACATTCAGGAAACCTGTTGATAGCATTACCAGGCGTTCATTATTCTGGAATCCTCACGGTGAGAGTGGTAGGGGGAGACCAGAAAAAAACCACATGGAGAAGAGAACTAGAGACAGACACGAGGGGGATGTAGAAGACACAGAAATACCTTGAGCTGACGGCACGGGACAGGAAGACTTGGCAGACGTTTGTTGAAGGCTTTTGCTACTTGGGGAACTGAATGATGTGGATGATGATGTTGATGATGATGATGTTGTTGATGATGATGTGGATGATGTTGTTGATGATGATGATGTTAATGATGATGTGGTTGTTGATGATGATGTGGATGTTGATGATGATGTTGAGGATGATGTTGATGATGTTGTGGATGATGATGATGATGTTGATGTTCATAAAATTTCTCGCTCAACTTATTTTTTTTTTTTTTTGGTCAGTTATCTATCTTCACCATGTAGGTCATTTCTGGCAACTTTGTCCGAAATTTTTTTTACAACTTTGATACTAAATAAAATATTTACCAACGCACATAAAATTACCAATCAAGGAAATTTAGGCACAGAAAACCCAACGGTTTTTTGTTTTTTTTTTCAATATTTTATTAAAGTAAAGGGTTCTAAACCTTCATTGGTCCTGTATATCAGATTTCGCTTGAGTAAACCACTCAACACACTGTGCTTTTCTCCTGTGGATTCATTGTGATTGAGGGGAAAAATTAAGATATGAAAAAAAATGATGATAAGAAAACTTGTCAAAACTTGGTATTCAGAAAAACTTTGTGAGTTTCTGTGTAAAATGGGACAACCCCAGTATTTCTACACCTCCTGGTTGACTTTTTATATTGGATAAAAGTTGTAAAGATAATTTTTGGACACCCTGTGCTTAATCTTTTTTTAAAACAGCATACAAAATCTGGGATCCATTTTCTTGTGAAGTAACCAGTTTTAAAATTAATTTAAAAAAAAAAAAAAAACTTGTTAATCAAATTCCACAGCTGATGTCATAGAGAGACCCAACGAAAAAAAATGTCATGTGGAAAAAAGTTGGAGTCAGACATGTGAGGATCTTGAACGGATGACTGTAGGACCTATGATCCACAAGAATGTCAAAGAGGTGTCATTAGAAATCCACAAATAGTAAACATGATCAGAACACAAGCAGATCTTGAGTTATTATCAGCCCATGTCATACTTACTTACTTACTTACTCACTCACTCACTCACTCACTCACTTACATAATCATTCCTCTTCTATCTTGAGGTGTAGAGGTTTGGCAGAGAGAGTACCAGACTGTCTTCCTTTTGGCCTGGTTGCAGTCCAGTCTGCGGTCCTTGAGGGATTGTCTGATGTTGTCCTCTCAGCGAACTCTGGGTCATCCTGGAGGTCTGGATCCCTGGCTCTTTGGTTTCCCATATTTGTCATGGTATCCAATCTTCTCCCATTCTGCAGACATGGGCCAAACCATCGTACCAACCTGAGTCATAAATACGCAAATATGAACAAAAGATTTGACTTCGTGCAGCATGTATTCAGGCTGAATGAAGGCAGTATATCTCTTTCTGTCTCTCTCTCTCTCTCTCAAAATAGGTTTCTCATCATCCTTTCACTTTCACTAGAGAACATTACTTGTACTTATTTGTCTGCAAAATTTTGGACATCCTTTCAGCCCCGTGTAGTTCCGGGGGGGAGGGGGGGAAGGGGGGTTGGTGTCTCTGAAGAAACAAAGAAAGAATAGGACTACTGCACCCTCCGGCATGTCATATGAGGTTGTACAAGGTGACTAATATGAGGTTGTACAAGGTGACATATGAGGTTGTACAAGGTGACTAATATGAGGTTGTACAAGGTGACTAATATGAGGTTGTACAAGGTGACTAATATGAGGTTGTACAAGGTGACTAATATGAGGTTGTACAAGGTGACTAATATGAGGTTGTACAAGGTGACTAATATGAGGTTGTACAAGGTGACTAATATGAGGTTGTACAAGGTGACTAATATGAGGTTGTACAAGGTGACTAATATGAGGTTGTGCATGAGGCTGGCAACCTCATGGTCTACAACATATTGCCACAGAAACCACTGCTGCAAGAGCATGTGAATGCTTGGTGCAGGCTTCCTGCGAAGGGACTAGCTGCAGTGGTGGCTGTATGCTCCGTAAGGAGTAAAAAAGAAAATGAATGAATGAAAAATGATCTGACACCGGATTTATGGCCCAAAGAAGAAACTAAGAGTCACAGTGATACCAGTAAATGTCTGTTCAAACCAGCATGTTCCTTTTTTTGTTTGTTTATAGAATGCAGTCATAAATTAGCTTCTACTTGTTATGTATTTTCCTTTACATTCATTCATTTCTTTATACTGACACAATTCAGGTCAGGGATTCCATTCAGTCCCAGGTGAAGAATATGATCATCAACTACAGGGATGACCTTGACCTAAAGAATCTGGTTGACTGGGTGCAGCAGGAGTGGGTATGTTGCAAGAACACACTTGTAAATCTTTAAATCACAGGGAAGTTGGGCATGGGGAAGACCATTGGAAATAATGGATGGAAGGGGTGGCCTGAGTAGATAAGAGCAATGGATTGTTACTATTATTGTATATCTGCCATCAGTGGTGCCTATACCTTATAGCGGTATGGCGGCTTGTGTGCACTGACGACCCCAGAGCTATGCCATCAGGAGTTTTACTCCTGGCAGGTCCTATCAAGCTAGGCAGGTCTGCGTAGGTAGGGGTCAGACAAAAGCTGGTGCCCTCGTCCTCCAGGTTGGAGGTTTTAGCACATTAGCACAGGGCCAACACCCCTGTCTATGTAAAAAATCACAATCATTACAGAAACAGCAATAAATGAACAAGCTTTGCTGTGGGATGGACATCCGGAGTTGAGGCCCATATGACTGCCAGTGGTGAAAGATGAAAGGAAGCCACTGACATGAAAACGGACATCCAGACCGCTAAACATGAAACCAGAATTCGATTTTGGAATGTAAGAACAATGAACGAAGCAGGGAAACTGAAACAGATTATAGTGGAAATAAAAAACTACAGACTTCACATACTATGAAAAAGTGAGAGTAGATGAACTGGGGCAGGAAGAGTAAAAACAGCAACAGGGGAAACAGCACTTTACTCAGGATGAGAGGATGGCCAGCACAGTGAAGGCGTAGCGATTATCCTGAAGAAGGGTATAGAAAGATCATAATTGGAATGGAAGCCAACCAACAATAGATAAAGATGGCAATAAGCTATAAAAACTGGTTAGAGCCTTGAACAATGAAGGATCTCATTACAAACAAATCACTTTCAAACAAGTGACAATATGCTTACAGGCAAAAAAAGATGCAAATGCATCTATAGAACACTTTGCTAGTGCAAATCACATTGATGTCCCTGCTGACAGGAAGAAAATCATCGCAGATAAACAGTTGATTCATGACAACATAAAGATTGCACCAGAAGAGCATTTGATGACAAATTTGACAATAGCAAACATGGAAGAGGCAATAAGGTCACTAAAGAAAAAGAAGTCACCTGGAAAAGATGGAATAACCAATGAAAGGTTAGTAGGCCTCAGCACAAAGGCAAAAAAAAAGCTTCTGGCAGTACTAAACTACAGCTGGAAAAGAGGAATCGTCCCACAGGCATGGATGAAAGCTATAATGATACCTTTACCAAAGAAAGACAAAGACCTGTAAGAACCAAATGGTTACAGACCAATCAACCTACAAAGCTAGGAAAACTGATGGAGAGCATGATTAATATCAGACTGATGTGGCACCTGGAAAACAAACACCTATTAACCCCGCAACAAGCAAGATTCAGACAACACAGATCCACTAAAGATCAGATCACATATACAAGGTATAGCTTAGGAAATCAAAGATGCCTTCCAAGAAAAAAAAATACGCGCAAGTGGTTTGGGTAGTTTTGGAAAAAAGCTTTTGATAAAGTGTGGAAAGTGGATTGAAAGTCAAGCTGCACAGAAGTGGTGTGTGTGGGCGAATGTACAATTGGATTGGCCATTACCTTGAGAATAGAACTGCCAGAGTACAGCTATAAGGACAGACTAGTAACAAGTTTATATTAGAGCAGGGGGTCCCCCAAGGAGGAACCTGTCACCTACACTGTTCTTTGCATACATAAATGACATAACAGAAAATATTCCTAGAATAACACTCAATGCCTTCTTTGCAGATGACTTAGCCTTGTGGATCTCTGAAGAGTATATCACTACTGCACATATTCGGATGCAGAAAGCACTAACATCACTGGAAAAGTGGGCCAAAACATTGCTTATGAAGACAATGAAGGGAAAACAACATATACAGTGTTTTCCCTCTCAAATAAACCACAGAGCTTCAAACTTGTGCTTAACAGGAAAAATCTACATTTAAATGAAAATCCAAAATACCTAGGTGTTAGATATATCGCCCTCTGCCTTGGCAAAAACAAGTTGACAGAACGAACGAACAAACTTTATTTGAAAAGGGTTGAGAATTGGGCATGCAGGCCCATCTTACATTCTGCCCTTCCTCTCTCTGTCATCTTGTATACTGTATCCTTTCAATAGAAACCGGATGAAAGCAAGGCAAAGAATGGCAATTATGAAAAAACTTGCTGGAACAGCTTGGGGTGCAGATGAGAGAGTGCTAAAGATGTTATACACAAGGCGAGTGAGACCAGTCCTAGAGTATGGCACTGCAGCATGGGCAACAGCATCTAAGTCAAACTTCGATAAAATCAGCAGACTCCAAAATCAAGCAATGACAGTTAAAACGGGAGGCATGAAGACAACACCTATAAAAGAACTCGAAAAGATTACATGCCTCCAGCCAATGGAGGAGAAAAGAGACAGCAGGCCCAGCAACAAGCTGAAAAATTCAAGAGACTAACAGACCATCCAATATAAATGCTCTTAGAAGGCAAAGACTCAAGCGAAGCAACTTTGTAGAATCAACCAAAACACAAATGAGAGCAGTTTCCATAAATGCAATATCAACTATTAAGCCCATCTACACTGCACGCAAGCTTCCCGTTTGGAAACAACATTGTTTCCCTGAAATGTTAGAAAACATTCCTGGAAAAGAAAAAAAGAGCCAAACTGCAACAGCGAAAAAATAGATAGAGAAACATTACGCCCGCAACACCTGGACCCATACATACACAGATGGATCAGCAACATAGCAACAGAAAATGGAGAAAAATGGAGATGGAGGTGTCTTTCTCATCTTAAAGCAATGGTGCAAAAAAAAAGCTGTCAGTGGCAATAGGACAATTCTCAAGTAACTTCAGAGCAGAGGCAGAGGCCTTGAAAACTGCAGCAGAGGTTATAATGACAGAGGAAAGCATAGAAAGACATGTTGCTTTCTTCATCGATGCACCCTCAGTAATTGCAATGTTGAAAAGCCAAAATAATACAGACCTGGATGACCTAATAGTAGTGCTCCACAAACTATGTCAACGATTCAAAAATGTTGTGATCCAATGGATCCCATCTCATTGTAACATCACCGGCAATGGAGAGGCTGACAGATTAGCAAAGGAAGGTTGAAAGCTACCTCAGTCTGATGCAAGCATAACTTTTGAGAAGGCCAAGAGTTTTATCAGATACAGAAACAATGGGATGCAGAACATCCAGGTCACACACAAAATGATGCATATTGCCAGCTCAACAGAAGAGAACAAGTGGTAATCTTCAGATTCCGCATGGGCCGCAACAGACTGGGATACCATCTATTCAACAAGTTAAAGATGGGAACTACCGATAAGTGTAAATGTGGCACTGATAAAATGACTGCAGAACATCTGCTTCAAAAGATGCCCAACATCTGCAGAAGAGAGAAAGCACAAATGGCCGACACCAGTACCATTCGTAGAAAAGCTCTACGAAGATGAAGATAGCCTCAAACTGTCTACTGCTTTCTTTGGAAACATTCAAGTAGATGTCTGAGAGTGTACGAAGAAGAAGAAAGAAGAAGACTGAGAGGGAGATTCACCAACATCACCGTAACACAATACTATGCACCAACAAATGACATTGACACAGAGGACAAGGATGTGTTTTACCAACAATTACAAAAAGAAATGGAATGTACACTAATGTATGATCTTATCGCAGTAATTGGAGATCTCAATGCTAGGGTTAGAACACAAAATACATACAACAAAAGAGTAATGGGAAGACACGGTAGCGGAATAGCAAATGAAAATGGTGATAAATTAATAGGCTTTTGTGGTATTAACAACCTTGTCAGTACTTGCTAAAATAATGGTTCAGTGTCTAAACAGTACAGTTAAGTTACAACACAAGATCTAAACAGTACAGTTAAGTTGATCATGGCATAGCTAATGAGTATAGATGAAATTATGGCATATGGCTAAAGCAGTATTTATTAAAATCATGGCATATGACCTAAACATTACATCAGAACATATTATTTATAACTCTATTTTTTAAGTATTTCCAGTAGATTTCCCGTGAAGGAAAACCACGGTTTGGTAAATTTGAAATGTTCCTAAAATTGTAACTTAATTTTCTTAAAATCTTATTGATAAAGTAAAACAGTTTTTAATGCAAAGAAATATACTTAAGACAGTTTGGTTTCAATGCATTCACATTGATTGTGTATGCGCGTGTGTGTGTATGTGTAAACAATTTATTGCTTCTGTACGTGTTTTAACATACATATATATTTTTAAGCAGTGAATTCACAGTAATCTGCCTCCTCCCTCTTCTAGCATGAAACCATGTGTGAGGATCCTTTTAAATGCATGCCAGGCCAGAGTAGAATACCTGGGAAAGAAACTAAAGCTAATGATTCCAACCGGACACGTTTCGGAATGGCAGAAAACCCACAGAAAAAAGCCTAGATCTACTGTACAATGTAGATGATGCCAAGGCTTCTTCAACTTGGTATTGGCTGCAATAGAGTGCCAAGCTCAGCAGCCCTAGTTAAGCAACAACGAAATTACATTTTTTTTTTAAAAAGTCATACTTGTAAAGGGATAAATGAAATCTGATGAGCCTTAGCAGTGATGAACTTTCATTGTTCTGTGATCCCCCAGTTGAACTGTTGCGGAGTCCAAAACTACAGAGACTGGGAGTCCAACATCTATTTCAACTGCTCATCTCCAGGTGTGGAGGCTTGTGGGGTGCCTTATTCTTGCTGTAAACCAGACGTGCAGGTAAAGTTGGGGGCTGGGGTAGGAGCAAGGAGTGTTATAGCTACTTATTTCAGATATTTTACCCTGTGTCATTCCAGAGAGGTCTCTGGTGAGACAGAGAAAAAGTAGAACTACTGTGCTGTCAGGCATGTTGGACAAGGCAACCAATATGAATTTGTGCATGGGACTGGCAACCTGACCATGTAAAAAACATATTGCTACAATAATCACTGCTGCGGGAGCATGTGAATGTTTGGTGCAGACTACCAGCTGCAGAAGTGGCTCTGTGCTCCATGGGTAGCGCAAAGGAAAATCATGATTTTAAATATTTTACTCGCATCTTCTTCTTTGATCCTTAGCCGCCGACCGTCAAAGTTTTTACTCGCATATCTGATCCTTAAGTGTAAAGATACTGAGTTTGTAAATTCTTGACCATTCATTTTCTAGCTGATTTCTAACTTTTCTCTCAGGAGAGGTGTAATGTGGCCACAGGGTCATTTATTTTCCTTTGACTGCTTAGAATATCATAGTGATAGGCCTTTTTATATCATAACAAGAGAAGTTCCTTAAACATTTCTGTGACACTGACCTTCATCAGGGGATAGAAAAGTGAAAACTACACAAATAGGTAATGAGCTAATATAAGTGTTGGTGTAAAGAAGAAATGATACTACAGATTAATGAAAAATTTAACACACTAAAAACAAAACAAACAAACAAAAGAAACTATTCAGTGTAAACAAATGAAAACGATTTAATAAAACATTAGGAGTTTTAACTTCTTAAAACTTTCTCTCATTCATCACCTTTCACCTACCCAAGGAGCATAAGCCTTCAACAAACTTATGTCAAGTCTTCCTGTCCCGTGCCGTCTGCTCAAGGTCTTTCCATATTTCTTCATCCCCTTCATGTCTGTCTCTAGTTCTCTTCTCCACGAGTGTTCATTAGTCTTCCTGTACCTCTCTTACCCTGGGGATTCTACCACTTCCTTCTATGCTATGCAAACACCCATTTATGAAAGTCTGTAGCTTTTTGGTTGTTGTTTTTGTTGTTCTCCATGTTTCACAGCGATACAATGGGACTGACTTGACATTTGAGTTGAAAATTCTGATTTTTGTGTGTCTTTTGGTTTCCATATATTTCCCAGTGCCGTGAAGGTTCCTGTAGCATTTTGTATTCTTATTTTTATACCATTATTTGTCCCTCCAATTGTGTCTGTACTGATGCCAAGGTACATGTGTGATTCTACATCTTGTAGTGGTTTTTCTTCCAGTACAATATTGTTCTTATTTCCAGCATTTGTTCTCTATATCTTTGTTTTCTCCTTGTGTATTTTCAGACCCACTTGCTGTGATCTCTCATCAAGTATGATCATTTTGTCCTGCATGTGATTATGGTTATCGGACAAGTGCCAGGTGCAAAATCTAGATTTTCAAGCTGTTTAGTAGAGTCCACTGGATTCCATTTCTGTTGGCTGAGGTCAATGTTCTTGGGAATGCTGTGGAAATATTAGAACCTGAATATAAGCTACAAAACAGAAAGCGTTTTTCCAGGATTAATCTGTCTGATGCATCTTTCCAGTTAGATGACAGCTCAAAGAAACTTGTTGTCATCAACTCACAGCAAACTGTGTCAATTAGCCCTTGGGATGGCTTGTGGCAGCATCAGTCTTTCAAAAATTCATAGAGCAGATCACAACAGGTTTAGATGGTTGCACTAATTACATGGGTGACTTCATAATCACAAGAAAAACAGATATGTCAGAAATGGAATGCCTGGAGAAATATAATTTTTGCTGAAGATCTCTGCCCTTCTGAATCAAGCATGGCAGCTGCAGTTACCTCAGCTTCAGTAACTTAGTTAATTATTACAGTAAGTACATTCCCAGCTACTGCTGGCTTGCAGCACCACTGAACGAGCTAAGCAAACAGAATCTACCATAAATATAATGATCTACATCTCAGGAAAAAGCTTGCAGTCCTCTCAGGTCATCTATCATTGACATC
This sequence comes from Oreohelix idahoensis, assembly GCA_024509875.1. Lineage (NCBI taxonomy): Eukaryota > Metazoa > Mollusca > Gastropoda > Stylommatophora > Oreohelicidae > Oreohelix > Oreohelix idahoensis. Next base: position 100,390 of record JAMPIV010023002.1, on the reverse strand, counting down.
ACATGACTGGTTCATTTCTGTCTGAACGTACCTATCATATTGGCACCAGATGTTCCATCAGATGGTAATAGAACTGTACTCTCACACAGGTTCCCAGGTGGCTCAAAGAAGCAATAGCATTCACATTAAAAAAAAAAAAAAACAGTAAGGGATACTGAGAGACATTACAGCCACATAGAAAAAGAAGGTCTGTCAGTCATATTTGGAGTCAAGTTCCATCAATGCTTGCGTGGACTGTCACGACCTTTTGAGCTCCAACTCATCACAAACTGTTACTTGTGATATTTTTACCAAATTACAGGCTGTATGCGTGTACTCTCCATGCAGTGATTGCAAAGATGAACAGTTCTACTGATGTATAATTTTGTGATCAAGCGCAGGCCTATTATGAAACATGCTGATGCACTTTCCAGGCTTCCGATGGGACTAAATCCAAATTATAATATGACGGAAGCTTCATGTCTTAATATTACATTGGATGATGATGATGATGTTGTCGATCTATCAGTGAACTCTAGTTTAGTTGAAACTGAAACAACTGAAGATCAGAGAATAGAAATATGTACTTCTTCTTCTTCTCGTTCGCTGTTGTTTAGAAATGTCTACACAAGAAGTCCGGTTTTCTGGATGTATGTTGCTGTGGTTGAAAGTTCTTCAAGACTCCCAAACAGCTTTGTGTGGATGTGCGTCTCTGTGGGCCAATGTTCAGTTCGCAATTGACTAAGCATGTGGCAGTCTTGCAGGATGTGTTCGGCTGTCTGTGCTGCCTGTCCACACGTACATAGGGGTGATGGGACCAATCTCAGTCTGTATAAGTGACTGTTCAGTCTGTTGTGTCCTGTTCTCATACGGAACAGGATCACCTGTTTTGCTCGATCAAGATATTGATAGTTGTCTCTTTGTTGATCAATTTTCCTGATGGCCTTGATAAGGGTCTTCTTTTCCTGGAATGTGATTGTTTGTTCTTTTTGTTCCTGTGTTGCTCCCTCTTTTGCTAACATATCTGCTCTCTCATTTCCTGGTATGCCACAGTGTGATGGTATCCACTGTAGCACTACCCTTCTTTTGATATTTACTTCGCATAGGACTTTGTTTAATTCTGGCAGTTTATCACTGTTGAGGGCTTGCAGAACTGACATTGCATCGGTAAGGAATACAACCTGCTGACATTGGCTTATTGTGTTATTTATTATTCCTGCAGCAATGCTTATGGCCTGTACTTCAGCAGCATAGTTTGAACAGAATATTCCAGTAGGTGAACAGGTGGATTCATTTTCTTTGTCTGGATAGACCACATAAACTCCTGCGCCTCCGTTCTTCACTGCTCTGGTTGCAGATCCATCAGTATATACTTGGATATATGTACTTAAAAAGTTAGCTAGACCGTGCTATGAAGCCTTACTTTGATTTTCACATGACTGTTGATTCACAAAGGTATGGCGCTGTGACAGGTAAAATCTTCTCTTCTTCTTGGATCCTTAGCCCCAGACTGACAAAGCATCCAATGACCATCACTCCTAGTGGCGTCTTGTAAAGCAGCAACAAACAGTCCCCATTTTGCTTGGTCTGTGGCCATCCTTCGTGCCGTGCCCCAACTCTGGTTCATGCTTTGCATCTCAGCCTTCACTGTTCTCTGCCAGTTTGTCTTTGGTCTGCTTCTTTTTCGCCGTCCTTCTGGGGTCTATAGCATAACAGTTCTGGTGGTGGTGTCTGGGTCCCTTTCTGAGTACATGGCCAACCCAGTTCCAGCGTCTGCCTGCAATGATGGTGTGCATGTCTTTTTGACTGCACCGTTTTCCTGGTTGGAGATGATATTCGGCCAAAAAATTCAAAGAATTCTCCTTAGGCAGGCTGTGTTGAATGAGGATAATTTGGACATTTCATTTTCTGTTACTCTCCAGCACTCCATGCCATACAAAAGTACAGAAAGTACACAGCTCTCATATAATCTTAATTTGGTGTTTGTGCTGTACTGAGAGGATTTCCAAATGTTGTTTAGATTTGCAAAGGCTGTTCTGGCTTTGTTCATTCTGTTACTGATTTGGCCGGTGGAATAAAACTGCATAATTATTCCTCATTTGCTCTTCTAAAGAAAGTCCTGCAGCTGTTACATCTCGAGCATCTTTAAGTTGCACACATGAAACAGCATGATAACGTTGCTGGTAGCCTGGCATTAATGTCAGTATTCAGTCTTTAAATAAGAAACTGTGAGGCATATTAGTTAAGTCCAGCTAGTTTTCATTGCAGATACCAGCCAGAGCTGGCCTTAGTGTTTGGCACCCGGGGCTAGTGGTTTAACATGTGCCCTCTCCCCCACACTTCTAGCTGCAAAAGTTAATTACAATCTACTGGAAGAATTGCAAATAACATTGCAGATCTATTTTAGATAATTAGAAAATAAAAACCATGATAACAGCTAAAAACATATGTTAAAATTGTGTAGCATTTTTCGTGTTTTCTTATACAAAATTTACATTGCTTGCTTTTGACCTGGGCAAATTGTGTCTCAGCTAAAGAAAGGTCTTAAGCTTCATGCCTGCTTCGACATTCCTTTTCTCAGAGTGGTCACCCCATTTGTCCTGATCTAAGGCCAGCCATGATACAAGACATGGCCTGAGACAGAATAGCAAAGTTTTTACATCACCGCATTTCCTCTTTTAAATCAATGCCCAGGTATTATATTATTTTTTATTACGTTTTCCAGGAAGAATTGAGCAATCGCCATTGCGGCTTTGACATGATGAAGCCTGATCATGTAAGTATTCTGTAAATTACACAGATTTGTGAGTTACATTGGACCTTACTAATCGCCAGCTTACACAACAGATATTCTCACCTACATTAATTAAATGTGAGTGAATGAGTTATACATTCTCTTGAAACAACAAAAGTGTAGTTTTTCAGAATGTGCTAAATATCCCTTCCTTCTTTCTTTTTCACTTTCACTTCTTATGAAGCATGGAGCCACCAGTGTAGCTGGTCCCCTTGCAGGAAGTCTGCACCAAGCAATCACATGCACTTGCAGTAGTGGTTTCTGTGACAATTGTTTTACATGATGAGGTTACTAGCCCTGTGCACAACTTATTATTAGTCACCTTGTATTCTGTCTCAGGCCATGGCTGGTATTATGGCTGGCCTTAGATCAGGACAGCTGGGGGTGATCGCTCTGAGAAAAGGAATGTCGAAGCAGGCATGAAGCTTAAGACCTTTCTTTAGCTGTGACACAATTTGCCCAGGTTAAAAGCAAGCAATGTCAATTTGTCATGAGGGTGTAGTTGCCCTATTCATTCTTGGTCTCTTGTACAACCCCTCATGGGAACTACGTGGGCCTTGTCATGATATATCTTTATAATAATAGTTTTATCTGTCATTTAGACACTTTTTAATACAGGTCTGTATCCTTTTTTTTTAAGAGGTGAGGTAGCGCAGTAGTTAGGTCACTGGCTTCCAAGCTCGGTGGTCTGTGGTTCGATCCCCAGTTGAGATGGGATTTATTAGACTGCAAATGCCTCCGGGGTCGACCCAGCCTAATGAACTGGGTACCAGAGCAACTGTGGGAAGGTTAAAGGCGGCCCACGTGATGCTGACCACATTGCCTCTAGTGTGCTGTATGGTCAAGAAAATATGGGCCTAACGCCATATTCCCAATATGCCTCAGTGGGCATGTAACGGGTTCCTTTTTTTTTTAACCTTACCTGTATCCTTTTATCTGAAATCCTCATGGACAGCTTTTTTTTTAACCTTACCTGTATCCTTTTATCTGAAATCCTCATGGACAGCTTTTTTTTTAACCTTACCTGTATCCTTTTATCTGAAATCCTCATGGACAGCTTTTTTTTTTAACCTTACCTGTATCCTTTTATCTGAAATCCTCATGGACAGCTTTTTTTTTAACCTTACCTGTATCCTTTTATCTGAAATCCTCATGGACAGCTTTTTTTTTAACCTTACCTGTATCCTTTTATCTGAAATCCTCATGGACAGCTTTTTTTTTAACCTTACCTGTATCCTTTTATCTGAAATCTTCAGGGACAGATTTTTTTCAGTTTTCAGATGTTACCCATATCGTGTACGAAAAATAGCTCAAATAGCCCAAAGTATGTTTGAAAATAATCCGACATCACCCAGTGTAGTCAGAAATCATCCACATTTTGATCCCAAAAGTAGCCCAAAGAAAGTTTTGATTTTCATAATATTTTGGTTTTCGAGTGTTTGGATAAATGGTTATAGGCCTATATTATTATTTAAATACTTGTTACTACCTATTTGATTACTATGGTTTATTGTTTCCACTGACATTGCTTGCAGGACTATGACCGAAGCACAAAGATTAACACTGTTGGCTGTATGCCTGCGGGAGAGAAGTGGTTAGAGACTAACCTTATCCCTGTAGCAGGTGTGGCTGTGGGATTGGCACTTCTGCAGATATTAGGAATTTGCTTTGCTCAAAATCTGCGCAGTGACATCCATGCCCAGCGGGCTAAGTGGACACTATGACACAGGGCCGAGGTCTAGTCAGCCGGCTTGATGGTGATTTGGATCATGGAAGGGTAGATGGCAACCAAAAAGGTTTAAACTAGCCCATGTGTGACGTGTTTGCTGTTTTGTGTACATAGAAGTGGTGGCTTGGGCGGGAAGTTATTACTGTGATTGTTCTGTACAAGGAAACGTGAACTTACAGACACTGGCTTCAATTTCAGGGAATGCGTATGCCAGTTAAAACTACTTTGTTTTTTTATTTTTATTAAACAGTAGCTTATACATTTGTTATAAAACCATTTTGGTGCTTGTAAACCTTTACTTTTATGTTTTGTTGGTAATATTATACCAGTCACATTTTGGAGAATATTAATTCAAGCTATTTATTGAGTACTTACAAGTTGATTGTAAATAGGATAGGTAATTTTTACTGTGGTTAAAAAATGATACTGAAATAAAGATACGTGGCAGAATAATTTGTATATTAATTTAAATGTATGAAATGAACATACACCAAAAAAAAAAGATATAAACAAAAGATCTCAGCAAATTTTGTAATGCTTTTTCTTTTACAAAACTGACTTCAATTCAAATTTGTCTTTTACCTTTTTTTTTAAGAGTTAATGATAAATTACCAGAATTTTGTATGGAAAGGCTTCTTTGGGCCATAGTCCTCATTCCAAAATATGGTATTCTTATGTTCACTTTCAGGCTATTTGAAAGCATTAATTTACCATTATGAGCTGTATTTCAAAAATTAGAATAACACTTTAAACTTAGTTATTGTATTTGCAAGTTCGTACTTTAGCTAGAGGTATATTTCACTGCACTTACAGTGGATAGACAACACCAGATTTCTAGATCAAATCTGTTATAAGTAAACCATAATCTATAAGTCCATAAACACTAGAGTAAAGAGAGATACATTAAAGAGAATAGAAAGGGGTGCACCATATACTCTAGAGACATTTTGAAATGCCATAACACAAATACTGGAGAATTTGCAGCCTGGAAGAACCAACAATAGAAAAACAAGAATATAAAATATACTACATAGAACAAAGAACACTATATACCCAAATTAGCAGCTTGGAGGAACCAACAAAAGAAAAACAACAAATGTAATAATCTATATAGAAGAATGAATACCAGATACCCAAATTATAACCTACATAGGGTTGAACTTACACAGGATAAACATCATATTTGTTGTGTATGGGCCAACAAAAAAATTCAATCATTTAATCAAACCTGATCTATGATCTACAATTTTTACCTGCGTGTAATATAAATTATTGATTAAACTGTACAAGAAAGTGGTAACCAAAAGGAGGCTGGAGAACAAGCAGTGCAATATCAAATATGAATGCATAAGCGTCTGCGCTAGAAGGCACAATTTAAAAATAAGACTGTTAAGTTACTTCAAGCTTTATTTTATGAAAGCCATTTTTGTTCAAATTTGTAGAAAACCGTCAATTCTGCACACTATGCATTGTTCTTATGGAAAAGTATTTTTGTTATTGGTTTGTTTGTTTGTTTTAAATGAATGCTTCTGTGATGATATCACAGATTGCTGATGAGGAAAACATTTGCGAACAGAAGTTAGCCCTCTTTGATCAAGCTGTGTATTACTACATTTGTGAATTGAAGTTAGCCCTCTTTGATCAAGCTATGTATTACTACATTTGTGAATTGAAGTTAGCTCTCTTTGATCAAGCTATGCATTACTACATTTGTAAACTGAAGTTAGCCCTCACTGATCAAGCTATTTATTACTACATTTGTGAATTGAAGTTAGCCCTCTTTGATCAAGCTATGTATTACTACAATTGTGAATTGAAGTTAGCCCTCTTTGATCAAGCTATGTATTAACTCTTTGACTCCAGACCAACGCTCTGAGCGTTGCAAAATTCAACACGCCGTGCCAGAGCAACGCTCACAGCGTGGTTTTTAGTTTATCACGAATAAACCCTAAAAATCGTCCGCTTAATGCAGTTCATATATTAAAACTCGTAGAATGACTTCCGCTACTATTTAAACAACTAATTTGACTTTAGTTAATCAGCACATGTGCGTGTTTTGATGTTATTATCACAATTTTTGTGAAGATTCGCGTGTTTACGTTTTTCGGTGTTTTTGCTAGAGAAATATGTCACGCTTTATATTTACATTTTCTAAGTCTCCTAAGCAAATAATTGTGTCAAACTACTTTGAAACATTGCTGACATTGATGATGATTGTTTGGTAGTCACAGTTTGTTGTCAAAATACGGAATATATGCAGAAAAGCTAGACACACTAGATTTAGTTGATGAGTGGGCGTAGTCATATTCTGGCCGATCAAAAAGCAACAAAACTAGACCTACCGTAACATCTAATCACTAGTTCTTGGTAGAAGATGAAGCTAGGGATACTATTAAAACATTAAACAAGAGTAAAAAAGTATTTATATGACGTTATTCTTATTTATTTGTTTGAAAATTACGTAATGCACGATTGCATAATTTATTTTTTTTCTTACAAAGAACCACGGAAAAACTGGTGCGAATAACACTAAATGTACTAATTTTGGCCATAAGCATGTGTTTTTTACTTTGTATATGGATTAACTTGACGTTTGAAGACTAAAAAGAAAGTTTTATTGTCTACGACAGTAATTTGTCTTTGGTAAGATCGTATTCTACAGTCAACTTTTTAGCGTTTTTCAATTTTACATGCAAAATGATTAAATTATACCGAACATACTTGTGTTAATACTACCACAGACATTATATATTTGAATTCTCTATCCATTTCCCTACAGTTTGGTATATAATAAGTACATGTTCAAAGGAAAATTCACAAACAAATTTAGACTAAAAGATGAACACTTCACTCTATAAAATTCTGCCCACAAAAAAAGTCTGGCACAGCGTGCAAAATAACTCTGGAATGAATGAGTTAATACATTTGTGAATTGAAGTTAGCCCTCACTGATCAAACTATGTATTGCTACATTTGTGAACTGAAGTTAGCATGAATTGTTGATCAGGCTGCTTCTTGCCTCATGTATGAAATAATGAAAGAACTGTGCATGTTATGTTACAGTAGTGTGTTGGAATTAACATTGTCTTTAAACCCCCTCTCTCTTTTCCATTTTTCTAAAGACCCAGTGACCAAAGTATGACCCATCATGTGTAACTGTACATTAACATTTATAAGAAAACACATATTACTGCCCATTGGGTCATATATGGGTCATATCAAAAGTAGATGAACGCCTTTAAGGGTTATAAAACATGTTACATTTTAAAAAGAGTGTTATAAAAATAAAATATAGTGTGAAAATTTAAAAGATCGTGGACTGTAAGGGATTCACCATTTTCAGCAGTACTTAAAACACTTAAAAATAGTTTTCTTCAGTAATCTTAATTAACTGCTTTATTTAATTTCCCTTTTAAGAAGAAATTTATAGCACTTAAATGTATATATATAAATCTTTACTGCCTGCGGACATTGTTTATGTAAGTTCCTAATTTTGCTATGGAAAATATACAGGTATTTGTTTTGTTTCTGGCTCAGTGATACTTTTTCGTGTCAAGAAATTTAAATGGGGGGGGGAAAACTGCACAGGTGGCTGCAGAAATGAGAAACTACAATTGACATGCTACGACTGTGTGGGGAAAAGAGCAAATGAAGAGGTGGACAAAACATTTAGAAGAACTTCTAAATAGACCAGCTGCATAAGATCCGCAAGTCATCCACCCAGCAGAAAAGGAGTTGTAACTGGAAAACCAGATAAGGAATACAAAAACAGTTTTAAAACTTCTAAGAGATGGAGAAGCTGTTGGCCCAGATGGCATTCAAGCAGAGGCCATCGGAGTAGACATTGACACCTTTGTAGGGATATTGTGCAGATTACATGGTAAAGTCTGGGAGAGAGATGAAATATCAGCAGAATGGAAAGATGGATATCTGGACAAGTTGCGAAAGAAGATTTGCAACAGTGTACATATCACAGAGAGATAATGTTACTATCAGTGCCAGGCAAAATATTAAACTGGGTCATCCTTGAGATAATAAAATAAGCTTTAGACAAGACTGTTGAGCATATAATAAACAAATTTTCAACAGAATAGGTCTTGTACAGATGGACATAATAGCTTGAAATTGAGCTTACCAGTTTGCTTTGGACTTTTGGACTATAAAAAAGCTATCAACAGTTTAGGCAGAGAATCACTTTGGAAACTGATGAGGCATTATTGGGTCCCCCTTAACATCATTAACTTAATACAGAAAATATATGAAGTCCTGACGTGCAGAGTTCTTCAAGAAGGAAACATACAGAACAATTTGGGATCAGAATTGGAGAGTGGCAGGGATGTCTCTTGTCACCATTTCTCTTCTTACTGATTATAGATTTGATTATGAAAATAGTGACATCGGCTTATGGAAACAGAATTAGTGGACTCTGACTAAACAGCTTTTCAATCTGGACTTTGCCAATGATTTGACTCTTCTGTCCCATATTCATAACCAGATGCAAGACTAAATAAAAATACTTGATGAAATTTCACATCAGTTGAATCTGAAAATACACTGAGAAAAGACACAGATTATGAGAATAAATGCAGCAAATGATAGCCAGAGTGCACTTGGAGTAACATCCGTATGGAAGGGGGGGGAGAGAACCAAACAATATGCAGACAAGAGCAGTAGAGACAGACTTGGAGATGAAAAAGACTTGGGATGACAGAACGGCTCGCTAAGGATGGGAAAGCTTACTGTGCAGTAGTTTAAGGTCTATGCTCCACAGTGAGCTAAAGGCTACTGAATGAATGAATGATATATAAATTTGTTGACAGACGATCTGAGTCATGTGATTGATGTGAATCTTGGGTGTTATTGAAAGTTGGGAACATGTCGTTAGCATTAGATATTGTGTCAGAAATGTGGAGGGAAATCAGCATGTGCTGACAGTAGCCTGTTTCGGTTCAGGATTGTTTCATGACTAGACCTCTCAACTGCCTCATTCTTATATACTCAACTCAATGAGAACAATTTATGTCCTTTTTACAAATTATTACCACATTTTTCATCATGTTTAATAATATGTAAACATAATAAGCTGTGTGTGCATGTGTTATCCATGAATTATCAGTACTCTGTGTTATGTCATTATGTGTTGTAAAGAATCATCTGTGGTGACTAGAAAGAAAATAATTAATGCATTCATTTTTAATCATTATTAATTTTTATGTGCTGACGCACTTCCAACTTTATTAATGGCTTGGTTTTTGGATAACTCTTGGGATAGTACAGAATATTTTGACAACAGTTGTATTCCCTTATATTTGATTTTTTTTCTAAGCGTGGAGCATTGCTTTCTGTGATTCGGGTATATTCTTAAAATCTCTGTGAAGGCCTAAAAAAGGAAATAATCAAAACCTTATTGCTCAGTGCCTGCCTGTTTGTTGGCTTTTTAGTTTATATGTTTGGAACTTGCTCATGTGGGCCTGTGTTTCTTGTGCAGACGTTCAGTACTGACTGTTTTATCTGTCTCATATGTGACTGTTTGAGAGAAAACAAAATTATAGCAGCAGTGAGGAGTTTTATCTCAAACAGTGTGATTTATTTTTACAAAGCAGGTGAGAGTGAACCATATGACTTTTCTTACAAGCAGATCAGAATGCTAGTGAAGGTATGCCTTTTTCTTACAAGCAGATCAGAATGCCACAGGTCTGTACCCTTTATCTGAATTCCTTGGAAACAGCCTTGTTTTGGAAACTGGTTTTTTTTCGTATTTCATATGTTGCCAAAATTGTTTTTAAAAGTAGCCCAAATTTGCACTAAATAGCCCAAGTCGCCCAATCCGCATTTGAAAATAGCCCATTGTTGCCAAAATAGTCAGAAATCGCCCAAATTGTGATCAAAAAGTAGCCTAAAGACATTTTTGATTTTTAGAATATTTTGGTTTTTGTGTGTTCACATAAAAGGTTATAGTATTTAAATTAGTTCTAATTTTCCTCTCTTTACAGGTCTAATTTTTTATCTTAAATCCTCAGGCAAAGCTTTGCTTCAGAAACTGGATTGTTAAGATTTTCAGATGTTGCTGTCAGGAGTTACTGTATTTTTTATTTTCAACTCACCCCATTTTTTGTCGGTTCTCTGTAATTATTGTGTTCTTTTATTTTTATTAGGGTTTGAGCGCGTAGTTATTAATTCTGGGTAAAATTTTTCTTGGATGTTAGGATAAAAATTGAACACCCGCACCTAACCTGTTTAATTGTAGGGATGGGGGGAGAAGCACGACCCAGGTTCCGCGCTGTAACCAATGATATTATTCCAGTGAGCAGCCGGTCAGACGATTACTTAAAGCTCCGTATTATTTCTGCGCGCGAGCCAGGAATAATTTTTCGCATTTTGCTTAGTAAACATGAGTCATAAGGTAGTTAAGATATCATTGGCTGAGGTCAGATTTAATTTATGTGCAGTTATATAATAAGTCAATAGGACAGCCGAAAGCGGTTCCAGAGAGAGACACGACGCGATGACTCAATATTTTGGTTATTGCATCAGCTATTTCTAGTATAAATAACAGCGTCTTAGTCGTTAGCGCTCTCTGGTCCCAAGAAATTCAGCCGTAACGAAAGTGCCAGTTTATATATCGTCTGCTCTAACGCGAGAAATTCGGTATTTGGGTCTGTGTATAACTTAATTAGCATAATAGTAAGTTCGTTTTATATAAGAGCTTAGCACGTTAGAGTTAGCTTCTTCTGGGAGTAAAATTAATTTTATTAGTTAGAGGTGCCGATAGGATAGTCTGGCGCTCTCTCTTCTTAACCTCTACACCTCACGGTAGAAGGGGAACGACTAAGTAAGTAAGTAAGAAGTGCCATCAATTGCTATCTTATACAAAAACTAGAAGTTGTGTCCATAATTTTTCTATGTATAAGCTAGCAGTATCTAGGATGTGTGTAGCGGCTTTTTGAGATAATTTAACTGTGTGAGGTCAAGTGTTTAGATAAACGGGAGCTCTGTATTAATGTAATTATCAGGGCCGTATAACGTCAGTGAGATTATTGATAAATTGTAGTGTATATACGCGGGTGGTTTGTGTATTTAATTACTTGTGTTATTTGGGCTGGTAGTCAGAAGACAAAGGGTTGAGATGGGATTTAATATTACCTAGATGGTATATATATATATATATATATATATATATATATATATATATATATATATATATATATATATATATATATTATATATATATATATATATATATATATATATATATATATATATATAATGTTAATTGATACCTTCCTGGGTCAGTCCGTAAGAAATAGGGCCGGGGAATTATACTGGGGATTTTAGCTTGAGGTGTATGGAATGTTGTGATGCCTGAGGGCCAGGCTAGCACAAAAGATTCAGGTCAGCCTGTGTCTGGGGTTTTTCTACAAGACAGCTATTTACGTTGGTGTGGGAGAGGGAGATTGGGGGGGGGGAAACAGTAGATTAGTCTGACCCGTGGGCATAAATATTTGTGTATTTCGTGTGTGTAGATTTGTGAGTAGGGGAGATGTATTAATTAGGGTGTTAATGTGTTAGGGATGAGTATATTTTTGACTTGTTGTATAGATGTTGTTACTTTTTTTGTTTTACAGCATTGTCATGGCACATAGGGGAAGTTGTAGACTGCCCTACAACTTACCACAGGATTTTGCCTTCTCAGAATTAGAAGGCTCGAGACATCGCCAGAGGTGAAGAGAACTGGATACGCGTTAGTACCAGCGCCCAGTACGTCTGCACCAGTGAAAGAAAGGAGACGTTCTCTTGCAGTGAGGGTACATGCCTCAGCCGGAATGGTTTTCTTAAATCAGGAGCTCTTAGCTCATTAAAGCACACCAATTAGGCGCGTTGCCTTGTGCTTCTAATCCGGCCATAATAACGCCGTGAGATGTGATAGGAAACTCTTTACAGAGCGATACAACAGGAAGCAATCTGATCATCAGAAGTAGTCCCCCCCATCCGACAAGTGTTTTGGCCCGATTACTCCTTTACACTCTAAGGGGGGCGGGCCCACTTGGGTCATGACTCCCAAGCGTCTCAGCTTCCTGTTGTCTTGTATCGAAAATGAGCCCATTTCACTTATGGTAGCAACTTTTATATCCACAACGCCAGCCGTGGAGGCAGTTGTGAAAGTAACAAAGAGAAGATAAATTATTCCGTTCATTCCATCGCCCTTCACACCTAAGGACACACACTGAGACACTAGCGGCAGCCGACGAGCCTTAGCCCCTGCACGCCGCAAGCCACTGAAATTCTGTTCCTGACACCCCCTATAGTATACATCGCCGGTTGCCCCAGAGTCGCAGCCCTTTCACTAGTACACCAAACAACTCAGCGTTGTGGACTTAGAAAAATTTTGGTGTTTTCTGTACCGCAGCGTTTATTGTCACGATTTCCATTGCCTTCGGCAGCAACATATCGCTGTAGTGAACCAGACCCTCTTTATCAGTATACCAGAAAGGAGAAAGGGAAAACATACCTTTCCAAACTGCAACCAAGAAAAGGGGAGTGACAGAGCAGCAACTCATCAGATCCTCAGAAGATGACAGAAGTGTTGGAGAGTCACTGAGTCAAGATGGAGTAGAGAGAGATAGAGAGAAAACAGCGAGGACCAGTAGGGTCAGATAGTATACTTAGAGGACAGCGTTTGAACTAGCGCTGTTATAAATGTCTACCAGTGTAGCATTCCAGTGGTGTTAGTGGCGTTTTCATTGCCTAAGGCGCTCGAAGCTGTGTAGACAGTTAGTTTAGGCATCATCAACAGGACAGTGTCAGTTAGTAACCTTAGTGTAGTCGGGAGTGGTGGCTCTACTTAGAGACCCTCACCCGGCATATTGTTTTATTTTTAGTTAGTTGGGTTTATTATTATTTTATGCAAGAGTGAAAGAGTGTGTGGGAATTTATTTTAATTTGTCTTTCACTCGTTCTTTTTTTCAGGTGGTGCGAACTCACACTTTATTTTTTTTACTGTGGATTGATTTGTTGTTTCATTCATTCATAATCCTCCACTCCCAAAGGAGCATAGGCCTTCAACAAACACATGCCAAGTCCTCCTGTCACGTGCCATCATCTCAAGTTCTTTCCACGTTCTCCTCATCATTTTCACCTCTGTTTCCAGCTCTCTTCTCCATGTGCTTCTTGGTCTACCTGTGCCTCTCTTGCCCTGGGGGTTCCAGAACAAAGACTGCCTTGTAATGCTATCAACAGGTTTCCTCAGTGTGTGTCCTATCCATCGCCACCGTCTTCTTCTCATCTCTTGTTCCACTGGCACTTGTCTAGTTCTTGTCATCAGTTCCACGTTGGTAACCTTGTCATACCATTTTAATCCCTCTATTCTACGCAAGCACTCATTTATGAAAGTCTGTAGCTTTTTGGTTGTTGTCTTTGTTGTTCTCCATGTTTCAGAGCCATACAATAGGACTGACTTCACATTTGAGTTGAAGATTCTTATTTTCATGTTGGATCCGATTTCTCTTGATCTCCATATATTTCCCAATGCGATGAAAGCTCCTCTTGCCTTTTGTATTCTTATTTTGATATCGCTGTCTGTCCCTCCAACTTTGTCTATATTACTGCCAAGATATGTGTATGATTCTACATCTTGTATTGGTGTTTCTTCAAGTTCAACCCTGTTATCATTACCTGCATTTATTCTCATTGTTTTTGTCTTTTCCCTGTGTATTTTCAGACCCAATTGCTGTGACCTCTCATCGAGTGTTTTCAATTTGTCCTGCATCTGATTACGGTTATGGGACAGAAGAGCCAAGTCATCAGCAAAATCCAGATCATCCAACTGCTTAGTCAGAGTTCACTGGATTCCACTTCTGTTGTGTGTTGTCGATGATCTCATAACCCAGTTTATTGCTAGTAAGAAAAGAAATGGAGACAAGAGGCATCCCTGTCGCACTCCTGTTCTTATCCCAAACGGTTCTGTAAGCTGTCCTTCGTGAAGAACTCTGCATGTCATGTCTTCATATGTTTTCTTTATTAAATTAATGATCTTCAGGGGAACTCCATAATGCCTCATCAATTTCCAAAGTGATTCTCTGTCTACACTGTCAAATTTCCTTTTCGTAGTCCACAAATCCGATGTATAGTGGTGAATTCCATTCCAGACTTTGTTCAACTATTATTTTCAAAGTGACTATCTGGTCTGTACATGATCTGTTTTGTCGAAAACCTGCTTGTTCATCTCTCAGTTTCTTGTCTATGGACTCTTTTAATCTCTCAAGGATAATCCTGTTTAATACTTTTCCTGGCACTGATAGTAACATTATTCCCCTATAATTTGTGCACTCTTGTAAACTTCCCTTCTTAGGCAACTTAACCAGATATCCTTCCTTCCATTCTGCTGGTATCTCTTCCTTTTCCCAGATTTTACAAAGTAATTTATATAACATCTCTGTAGCCATGTCGATATCTGCTTTGATGGCCTCTGCTGGAATGCCATCAGGTCCAGCCGTTTTTCCATCTCTTAGAAGCTTTACGGCTTTCTTTATTTCTTCCTTCGTTGGTCTTTCACCGTTAATTCATAGCTCTTCTTCTGCTGGCTGGATGTCTGGGGGGTTTTGTGGAGCTGGTCTATTGAGAAGGTCACCAAAATATTCTGTCCACTTCTTCATTTGCTCTTGTACATTGCTGAGCAGTTTCCCATTCTTGTCTTTTATGAGGCAACTTGTTTGCTTGTATTTCCCTGTTAGCTTCTTTGTGCTGCTATACAGTTCTCTCATATTTCCTTTGGCTGCAGCATCTTCTGCCTCTCTTGCCAACTCCTCAATATACTTCCTCTTGTCTCTTTTGATGATTTGTTGTTTAATAAACTATAAAATGTACACTGGATCAGTTCATCTTTAACTATACTGTACTTATATGCTTGTCTGTATAGTTGTGTCTGTGGACTTTAGTGAAACCTAATCTCCTTCTGGTAGTCAGAGGTGGTGAGACAGTAGCCAGTACATAAGTCACAAGTGGCGAGGGAGAGTCAATCTAGGTTCTCACCCTCGAAGCTATAAGTCTTATCTTTCCACATTCACTGTCATTTTCATCTAAATCTATCTTCTCAGACTTTCTCATAACAAGTGTCTTATCTATACTCAAACAAACTCTAAACACTTTAAAACCACTTCGTGACAGTTGCCTAATCGCTTTCGAAAATGGCCCAAATTTGCCTTAATATTCATAAATCACATAAATTGTGTTTGAAAAGTAGCCAAAAGTCACCAGAAATACGCAAATTGTGCTTAAAAAAAAATAGGTAGCCCAAAATCAACCAAAGAATCTTTTGATTTTCAGAATATTTTGGTTTTCAGGTGTTCGGATAAAAGGTTATAGACCTGTACAATGTTTTTATTTGTTTGTCCCAGTCAAAGGTTTTATGATCATAACATAGCTCTTTCTTTGCCCCAATAAGATGTTTGCCTCTTATTTTTTTTAACCCACCTTGTATCTTTTGATGGCAAGTTTTGTCTGCTAAATGGTTGATTGCTTTTGAGATGCTTTTTTTAAATACCAGGCTTTTTCTGGGAATCTTTTGAAGAATAGGCTGTATTATGATGTCAAAAGTCCTATTGCAAAAAAGTGTTTTTCTCAAACATAGTGTTGCATCGGAAATATTGTCGTCCATTTTTATCATGAATTGAGATTGTATTGTGGCCAGCTTTTTGCATACTTTCTTGTTGGTTAGGTTTTTGCATACTTTCTTGTCCTATTTTCTTGTCCTTGACTTGAAATAAGAGTACACGTTTACAGAAGAGGACATCATATAAAGGTATTTTTGAAAAAAAAATTTTAACAATAGAATAAGCTGTGCACAATTTTTTAACATTTGAATTATATTATACTTTTTAGAAACAAAAGTTAAAGGGTGTATTTAAAAAGAAAGTTAAATGGTGCATAATATTTTCACAATCTAATTTAATTATGTATATTTTTTAAAGACATTATAATCAAACATGGTAAATTAGTTAACTGTTTTAGAAAAAATATATATATATTATACATACATGTCAAAATTATTGACATTAATTTGTGCATACATTGTTTTTCTCTTATTGTTTGTGTGTTGATCAGTAAATTTTTTTTTTTTTCGCAGTTTGGCCTGAAACCTGCATCTTTAGCTTGCCTTTGCAGCTTCAATCCTTGCTTTTGTTCATTGAGAACTATTGTTCGCCCTCATGCATATATTTTACCTTTGCTGTTTTTTCATATTACATGCATAATCTAAAAATGTCCCAGTTTCACTTTTTGTAAATATTAGTTTTACTCTTCAGTGTTCAGTTATTTAAATCATGTATTTGCTAGTGTAAAGAATATGTCTATTTTGAAGTGCAGTGTTCTACTTTTCATGTTATGTGTAAAGTTATGATTAATGCCTACAAAATGAGGAGGTTTGTGTTGGGTTATTATCATCTTTCAAGAAAATCTCACCAAAAAAAAACTTTGCTGGAATTGCCGAATACAGTTTCTGAGATTCTAGCACTTGCAGGCATATTTAGCTTCTTGCATGTTGTATAATTTTGGTGACAAGTGTACAAAATGATCTTATATGATTTGAAGATTGTTACTTGTTCTGAAACTTCACTGAAATTCTAAACTTTAAAAGTGAAGTTTTCAAAACTTGACCTAAAACTTCACTGACATAATAAACTTTGAGGTTGAAGTTCTCAGAACTTGACTTGAAACTTCACCGAAGTGCTAAACTTTAAACCTGAAGTTTTCCAAATTTGACCAGAAACTTCACCAAAATACTAATCTTTAACTCTTGCAGGCCGGAATTTTTTCATCAGTATTGCCAGAATTATTTTTGTACCTTAAAGCAGTACCTTTATAAATTCTAAAGTTTCTGAGTTATTACACAACAAAGACACACATATTATACATCACAGTAAAGATAAATGAATGTAGAATTAGAATATGAAGGATTTTTAGTGATATTCTACATATAGTATTCAGTTATGAGTCATAATGAAAATACGGAACAAATTTCACAGAACACAAAAGTGACGTTCCCAACGTCGTTTCGGCTTCTAGGGGTTTTGTGGATGTACGCTACCAGCGTCGTTCCGGCCTTTAAGAGTTAAAGCTTAAGTTCTGAAAACTTGATAATAAAATGTGTCTTTAAACAGACATAACTGTTTACCCAATTATCAGGTATTAAAACATTCTCGACCAGTGTGAAGGCCATGACCTTCTTGTGATAACAGTATCTCAATATCTCAAAATAATCCTCATTTTTGTGTGGTGATTTATCACATTTCATGAAACAAAAGATAATTTAATCAAAACATGTTAATAGATGAATGAGGCACTGTACCACAACCATACAAATGCATAGTACTTATGAAACACTGTACTACATCATCACTATCGACAAATGCAATGTACTAATACTATTGTTGAAGCAAATGGACAAATGATTAACAAGTTCAACCTTACCTAGAGCAGATGTGCACATGCATATTACATGTCAGGATCATAGCAGCTGGATAAAAGTATAATATTAATTACAACACAAATAACTCAAGTGGAAAAAATCCATCAAACATGTTATCTCATAATTGAAGCAGTATGGCAAATGCATAACTCATTACATGTTAGTGAAAGAGAGTGGAGGAAAAACGTAACATATTCTTCAACCAAAGTGAGTATACACACACAAATTGTACAGATTATATGTTAAAACGCAATCAAGTTGAGTAGAAAAATGTATAATACATATTACATCATGATTTTAAAAAGTGAACAAATCTTAACAATCATTTTAGGATTATTTGAACAAGCGGTCAGGTACAGGGCCGGCCTTAGGCCGATTTATCCGATTTGACCCAATTGGACCCCGCGCTTACAGGATGGGAGGGGGGTGTACTTGTATTCCCACCACCAGCTTTGAAACAGTTACAGCACAAAGATTATTTCAAATGAGATATGGGGTAAAAATAGTATTACATTTTATTAAAATTAAAACAAAATCTATTTTTATTAGCTATATTTTAACATAAATGTGTTACAACAGAACTGTAATCCTAAGTCCACAGGCCCCCATCAGATGGTCCAAATGGGACCCTGCAATTACGAAGGCCGACCCTGGTCAGGTGCAAACACATGAAAAAATGGCCCATCATTGTTATTTCGATTACAGATTTGTCAGCTGATTCAAAAGTCAAATCTTTCAAAGAATGCTTCAGTTTTATTCCATCAGCATCATTACGACCTCCGGCGTGACGCTGACCATATCACCCCTAGTGTGCCGATGGTCAAGAAAATATGGGCCTAACACCATATTCCCAATATGCCTCAATGGGCATGTAACGGGATCCTTGACCTTTTTTATCATTATGACCTGACTGAAAAACATTTACAGATATTATCAAGTCATTGTCTTCATCCTTATTATTTTCCTTTATTACTGTTTATGGAGGATGGAGCCCCACCCACTGTAGCTGGTCCACTTGCAAGAATCCTGTACCAAGTATTCACACGTTCTTGCAGCCGTGGTTTCTATGGCAATTTGTTTCACATAACAAGGTTGCCAACTCCATGCACAACCTAATATTAGTCACCTTGTATGACATGCCTGAAAGTGTCGTATAGTCTTATTCTTTCTTTGCCTCTTCAAGGGGCTGCCAGGAGCTACACGGTGAGGGAAAATTTATAATATATTTGAAACTTAGTTCAAACACAAGTGAACAGATGTCTAACAAGCATATTAGGATTATTAGAGCATATGGTCGGATGCTTATGCATGTAAAAGAAAAAAGATCCTTTACTTGTATTTCAACCGCAATTTGTCCACTGATTCAGAAGTCAAATCTGTAACAGAAAACTACACTTTTATTCTGTCACCACCGGTATCACGTGACTGGAAAACATTTACAGAAATCTTCCAGTAGAGAAACAAACAAAAAAACATTTATGAAATGTGTTTGTGTCCTTGATGTAACCTGCAAATATTTTGAACATTTTGGTAAACAAACAACTCTCATTTAAAATGCTGCCAGGTAGAGAAATAAAAACATTTATGAAATGCATTTGTGTCCTTGACTTAGAACATTTAACCTGCAAATATTTTGAACATTTAACCTACAAATATTTTGAACATTTGAGTAAACAAAGAACTTTCATTTAAAGTGTTGCCAGGTAGAGAAACAAAAAACATGTGTTTCTGTCCTTAATTTAGAACATTTAACCTGTAAAGCTTTGAACATGTGAGTGAAAGAAGTAGTCATAAAAAAAAAGTGGTGGAACAGTTTAAAAAATTATACTAAAATCAGATCATAATGATTCCCAGTCGCAATCCTCATCATCTTCTTACAGTTAAAACATTGGTCTTCTTCAAGCAGCTTCAGTTCTGGCAAGCTAAACGTGTCTGATTAAGGTCAGCAAACATTTTATTTACATTGTGGTATACTCAGGTGTATTATCTGCAGCATATGTTCACAGGGTAATACATTCAGTGTAATATTTAATTATAATACAATATTTCAGTTTAATATCAATAATTATATACAGTGTAAATTTACAGTATAGTACAGTGGTTCCCAACCTGGGGTTTGCGTACCCCTAAAGAGTATGAGAAGCTTGTCAAGGGGGTATGGGAAATATTTGGTAAATAACTACACTATCCTGTTGAAATATTTCAGAAGTACATGTCTGTATCCTTTTATCTGAAATCCTCGGGGACGGCTGTGTTTCGCAAACTGGATTTTTTCAGTTACCATGGTGTCGCCCAAATAGCTTTTAAAAAGTAGCCCAGAGTCGCCCAAAGAAACTTTTGATGTTCAGAATATTTTGGTTTTCGGGTGTTTAGATGAAAGAATTTAGACCTGTAGTACCATAGTGTTAGTGAAAATAGTAAATAACTGTGGATTGGAGAGAGAATGATGAATACTGTTCACGGTCAATTCAAAAGCAAAAACACAAACTACAGGCTGAACATGGTGTGCGGGTATCTTTTTCAAAAATTATAACAAGAATAAAAACTGTTGGTTGACAAGAAACAGAATTCAAGGTTCTCACTAATTTATTTCACAGTGTTTTGATAAACATTTAATAAATTTATGATATTAAACAATTTTGTTGGGTTTTGAATAAAGTTTTTTTAATGAAATATTAATTAATTTTTTTAATGTCCTTATCCATGGTAAACTCTTGAATTTATTTCCTTTCATGTTGAATAGGGGGTATGTGAAGGTTTACTTAAAGACAAGGGAGTACGAGAACCAAAAAATAAAGGTTGGGAACCGCTGGTATAGTAGAATAAAGTATGTTATTTGAAGTGTATACGTATATGCAGTAACATACTGTAAAATATTTAGTTTTTGTTATTAATATTATTCATATAATTGATACTATCTTCTTCTTTATCCTTCCATTCTTGCCATTAAGCATCAACTTTGTAATGATATTCTTGAGTGTTTCATTTGACTTCCATGGTGGCATATCCTCATCTCCTGAAAGCTTCAACCATTCCCTGAGTCCTTCTTTTTCTTGATCTTCCTTGTTCCCTACTTTGTGATGACCCAGTATATAATAGTGGTTGGTCAGTCTTCATACTAACCACATATCCAAACCAGTTTATTCATTAGTCTTGTGTATATTACAATAGGTTTATGTTTCCAAGAAATTAACATTGTATAAAAGTGTATATTTACTGGATAATACTAGATGCATATTATATACAGTTTATGTTTACTGTATAATACAGTAAAGGGAACATTGACTATATATTTACAGAATAATGAAGAAGAAAAAATCACATTGTTTGCATCAAATGTTTTTTACAGTGTAAGAACAAATTTAGTTTTTACATAGCAATACTGAAGGATGTTACGTGTAAAATATGTGCTACTTTATGATTCAGACACATGGCATATCATTAGAGCTGGTCTTGGAGCAATCAGCACCCAGGGTGAGTGGTTTGACAGGCACTCCCTCCCCCCTGATACTGTGAAAAGATATTTTTTGAATGTGGTGTAATTATTAGTTTTGACAGACTTCCGTAAAGCATTCCACGATAAAGCACCTGCATAACTAAAGCAACTCCCCCCCCCCCCCCCCACACTTCTAGCTGCCAAAGTTAATTCATGTATACAGGAAAATCAAGTAAGATTCATTAATAAAATTGCAGATAGTTTTAGATTGTTATTATAAATAATAAAAACACAGCGACAACTAACATCAAAATGTGAAAAATACTCCACTCCTTGGTTTTAGTGTTTTCTTATAAAAGATTTACATTGTTTGCCTTGGCCTGGGTGAACTATGTCACAGAACAAGAAAAGTCGAGCCTCTTGATAAATAATTACTTTTTTTTTTTAAAGTCTGGTCTGGCACTTCCATGCCCTTTAGTGTCCAGGGCAATCAACCCTCTCACCTTACTCTTAAGGCTGGCTCTTTGCATGCCATCAAGAAAATCATGTCCATACTTCAGACCTGTACCAACCAATATCTCCATTACATTCTTTATATCGTCAGATGTAGTAACAAACATAGTATAGCATAAACATAAATTATATACATCATACATTTATAATGTAACACAAAAATACATCACATATAGCATACATTTATGGTAAAAGGTAAAGGTAGTCCCATAGCAGAAACTGCCGGAGGGGAGTGAGGTGTTAGAGACTTCACTATACTAGGTCCAGCTTTTATGAGGTGGGGTGACCAGTTCCCTGCCTTGCAGACTTTGCCTACCCTTACTCAGGAGCAGAGTCAGGTACCCATTTACAGCTTGGTAGACCGGGGGGCACGACTTTACCAGTTTTCAATCCCAGAACCTGGTAAATGTTTGCGAGAGGAAAGTGCTCTCACCGCTTAGCCAATCGGATGCTCATATTTATGGTACAACACATAAAATACAATCTATACAGGGTGATTGAAAGGTCACTTCCTGTTTACTTACTTACTTAGTCGTTCCCCTTCTACCGTGAGGTGTAGAGGTTTGGAAGAGAGAGCGCCAGACTATCCTATCGGCTGTCTTCCTCCTGGCCTGGTTCCATTCTAGTCCTCGATCCTTCAAAGATTGTCTAATGTTGTCCTCCCAGCGGACTCTGGGTCGTCCTCGGGGTCTGGATCCTTGGCTCTTTGTTTCCCATGCTTGTCGTGGTATCCGATCTTCTCCCATTCTGCAGACATGGCCAAACCATCTTAATTGGGACTGTTCTACTTGGGTCTGCAGGGGGTAGGATTTAAGGCCTTGACGTATCGTATGGTTGCGCACCATGTCTCTTCTTGTTACTTCAACCACCTTCCTCAGATACCTCATTTCTGAGGTTTGGATCTGGCTTTTATGGGTTGTAGTCATTGCCCATGACTCGCATCCGTATGTCAAGACTGGGACATAGGTGGAGCGGTATACAGCCATCTTCGTTTTCTTACCAACCTCTCTCTTGCTGAGGAATCCTCGATTTATGGCCTGAAAAAGTCTCCCAGCTGCTGCTTTTCAAGTGGCCAACTCTTCTTTGATGCCTCCCTTTCGGTCTATAATAGCTCCGAGGTATTTAAAGTGGTCGACCTGCTCCAGGACCTGTTCTCCCAGCTTAATCTGATGTTTTCTTTCTTCTCGTGATATCACCATGGATTTTGTTTTAGAGCTGCTTATGACCATCCCTCTCTTCTCCAGCTCTTCCTTCCAGACTTGCAGGTTGGATTGGAGATGTGCCTCTGATTTAGCAATCAGGGCAACATCATCAGCAAATGCCAGCTCTGAAATATAGACCTGTCTCATCTTCCAGTACCCCACTGAATACTTTCTTGTTCTCTCCTTACATGCCTTGATGACATCGTCCATAAGGAGTATGAAGAGGTAAGGTGATAGGATATCACCTTGTCTTACACCAGTGGTGGTCCTGAACTCTTCTGACTTATGGTTTGCTGTCGTCACATAATTTCTGCAAGACTTGTAGAAGCTCTGTATAGCATGAATCAGAGGTGCTGGAATATTCTTCCTTGCCAAACAGTCCCAAAGTTTGCTCCAGGGGACCCTGTCAAACGCCTTTTCCAGATCTATGAAACAAAGATGCATCTCACTCTTATACTCAAGGGCCTTTTCACTCAGCTGTCTGAGTGTGAAGATTAGGTCTTGAGTACTTCGGTTTGCTCGGAATCCGCACTGGACCTCATCCAATTGTGGCTCAGCGAGGCGTCGGAGTCTCTGCTCTAGGATTCTAGAGTAGATTTTACCAGGGACACTGAGAAGGGATATGCCTCTATGGTTTCCACACTGTCGATTGTCACCCTTTTTGAAAATTGGTGTTATGATGGCAATCTCCCAATCCTTTGGTATGGTCTTGTTGTACCACGCTGCCTGTAAAACCCTTAAGAGTAATAGGTCGCCTGATGCTCCCATGAACTTAACCATTTCTGGTGTTATACCATCATGCCCTGCTGCTTTGCCCATCTTGATTTTCTCCAGTGCTGCCTTCAGTTCTTCCATCTTTATGTCATCTTCACCATCATTGGTTTTCTCTTCTGTGCTAGTGTTTATCATTTCTGATGCTTCACCATGCTCACCATCCAGGAGTTCTGAGAAATATTCTTTCCATCTTTCCATTACTTCCTTCGGGGCAGTAAGCAATTTGCCTTGCTTGTCCTTTATAAATTTGAGAGGGCATTGTTTTTCCTTCCTCATGTTCTTTAGGGTCTTATAGAACAATTTCTGGTTTTCTTGTGCATCTTTTTCTAGCTTTTCTCCAAATTTTTCCCAGGACTTCTGTTTTGCTGCTAGCACTTTGTTCTTTGCTTCTGTTCTGAGTGTCACATATTCTCTATATTTTTCCATTTGTCCTGTTGTGTTTTTAGCTCCTAAGTATTGTTTCCATGCCATTTTCTTCTCTCTGATTTTCTCTTTGACTTCCTCTGTCCACCAAGGTGTCCTCTTTCTCTTGTTCCCAAGTCGGACTTCACCGCATGCTTCTGCAGCAGCTGTCTTTATGATATCCTTGAATTTAATCCAGAGGGTTTCCAAGTCATCAGGTTGTTCTTCTGTGTTGCTCACTGCTGCAGCAATAAGCCCCTGATATCTGGTCTTAATTTCTGGCTCTCTCAGCTTGTAGGTCCTAATGCTCATTTCTCCTGCTCGTTTACTTGGTTTCTTGCGTGATGTTGGACAGTTCCTAGGCTGAGCAACTCTTTCAGTTGTTCTTTTGATTGTTAGCAGGTAGTGATCACTTCCAATCTCTGGCCCCCTCCAGACTCTAGCATCTCGGACATATTTGAATGAGCTTCTCCGAACAATGGCATAGTCGATCACTGACTTCTCATTCTTTGTTTGTTCACATCTAGTGTATGCATGTATGCGCTTATGGGGGAACTTTGTGTTTGTAATGATCAGATTCTGCTCACTGCAGAATCTAAGGAGTCGCTTTCCATTGTCATTGAGAGTATCTTCTCCATATCTTCCGATAACTCCACCCCATCTAGCATGGTCATTTCCAACTCTGGCATTAAAATCTCCGAGCATGATAACTTCATCTAGGCAGTCATCCACTGTCCTTTGAAGCAGCTCGAAGAATTCCTCCTTGACCTCTGCTCTCTCATCCTCATTTGGCCCATACACTATGACCAGGTTGACTATGGTTTCTCCTTCTTTTAGTTTAACAACCATAATGCGCTCCGAGACAAAGTTCCATCCCTTGATACTATCTTTTTGATTTTGGGCCACAATGCAACCCACGCCCCCTTTAGCTCTTTCAGACATGGGTACACCACTGTAGAGCAGCGTGTTGCCATCGAGATCCATGACTCCTTGTCCTTTTTTCTTTGTTTCCGTTATAGCCAGGATTTCTAGTTTTGCTTTCCTCATCTCTTCCACCAGCTCCTCTTCCTTCCCATTTATACTTCTTGTGTTCCATGTTCCATAAGGATGCTCATATTTATGGTACAACACATAAAATACAATCTATACAGGGTGATTGAAAGGTCAGTTCCTATTTTTAAACTGTTATTTCTTTACTCCTGGTCAACTAATTTATATGAAACAAACATCACAATAAAGGTGAGTAACTGCCCTTTTTTATTACTTAAAATGATGTGTCACATTAACATTAACAACTCAGAGTGAGATCTGGTTTGTTAACTCTTACTATACGGGAGCTAAAACCGCGTTTTTACGCGCTAGTTTAGCTATCGTTACCGACGCGCGATACTTCACGGGGCGAGCCGTAAAATTGGTACTAAACCCGCGCCACTTCACGGGGCTTGCCGGATTGTAAGAGTTAAACACATGATGTCACAGCGAGCAGCTGTTTTTGCTTTCTTTTGAAGGTCATTTTATAATTTATTCTGTTTCTTATAACATAAAAATAAACCTTATTTGTCAAATGGCAATTATCACTCATTGTTTCGACATTTGTTTCTTGTATATCCAGTAAATACAAATGTGGATATACAAATGTTAAAATAGGAAGTCTTTTCAATCACCCCGTATAGCGTATATTTCTAGCGTAACACACACAAAAAACTCACATTATAACTAGTGCTTTTAATGCAGTGTACATTCACAGTGTAATATAGTAAAGTGCATTACACACTTTATCTAATGTGATAGGTACCCCAGGTGCCCATAAAAGTATGATTCCACTTGTGAACTTTTAAATTTACAATCATATCTGAGAAGCTTAGAGGTATATAAGTTAATTGGACCTCCTGTATTAATGGTGTTCTTGAAATCCTGTATTAATGGTGTTCTTGAAAACCTATATTAATGGTATTCTGTAAATCCTGTATTAATGGTGTACTTGAAATCCTATATTAATGGTATTCTGTGGGCGTTCCTGAAATCCTATATTAATGTATTCTGTAAATCCTGTATTAATGGCGTTCCTGAAATCCTGTATTAATGGTATTCTGTGAATCCTACATTAATGGTGTTCTTGACATTCATGTAGTAAAATATACTTGTTTATTTTATAACCAACTTCTGAGTATATTTTCTTTTTCTTGTCCCTTGTTTGCTCCTGAAATAGCACAAGGTTATCTCTGCATGTGACCTCTTTGCAGAAGACCTGGACAACATCATTTCATGTGCAATGGTGGTTTCTGGAGCAGTGTTTTCATTGTCAAGGTTACTAGACTCATTCACCCCTCTTCTTGGTCACCTGGTGACATACCTAGTCTGGCACACTGGTCCAGTCTTTTGCTCCCTGATTATCTTAAGTGTGTGGTTAATGATAATTAGTTTGTGGTGTATTCTTTATAGTTTGAGTATTTACTTAAATATCATGTATATTAAGTTTTGGCGAAGATCAAAATTGGTGCAATCTGTCTCAGCATTATGGGAATACTTGTTTAAACACTTTTTTTTATTTGCTGTAACACTTTTAAAATACCATTAATGTTTATATCACTTTTGTTATCAACAACTGATGTGTTTCTGTAATTCATGTGAGTGTTAATTTTTTATGTAAAAAATAAATGCATAAGCAACTATGAGCTGTGATTAAAATGCAAAAATCCTGGTTATCTTTGAACATGGGGCAGGTCATGCCAGTGTTTCCCAGAATGTCATGGTGTCTGCAACCCAGTGTTTTCAGTTATATTTGTCTTGTGACTTAGATGGTGTTATAATCTTCAATTCTGTCCTTCCTTTCCAAATTTCACATTAGAGCATAAAACAAGGATTCTCCATTTTGTTTACCCTGACACCTGCCCTGAAAGTTAAAATAATGTTCGCAGTTAGGGCTGGTACCAGGGTTGCTGGCACCCTTATATTATGTTTGAAACAAATTATTCTAGATTTACATCACATAATCAAAACAGTTCATGCTAAAATCCCTTTGCACCCTGGGTCATATCCTGAGTACTGGTACCTAAAACCAAACCTGTTAACACCTCCTATTTTTCCCAAGATTAATCAATGAATCAATCAAGATTTAATTAAGGTTTTGCTACGGGGATTTTATTTGTTGCCAGTTCCACACATACACAGGCCATCAAAAGGCAGCGTATCATAGTGTTTGGTTTCGTAGAAACATACATACAAAGAACGCAATATAACTTCATTCTAAACTTAATAGTTTTATCCAATTAAAAAAAAAGCAACTGCAATACATTGTTTGTTAAGAACCCCTGGCATAGAACATTGACCTATCTGTTTTGGTTTTGAGGACTATCTTTATTGCAAACGGACTACTCTGTCTGTGCTCCGATCTCCTCACTTAGATCACACAAGGGGGATCTCAGTACAGTGCACAGAACTCTGTAGCACCGGCGAGAATCCCAGTGTGTGTATATAGGAATCACACATTTTATAAATATTTTTGTGGTGTGTAGGTTTCTAATTTTTAAATTTTGCCAGGGCAGCAGCCATATGGCATACTCTTTATGATTTCCAACTGCTGTGGGATTTTTAACATGCGCAACTTGCACACGGGACCTCCAATTTCTTTGCCCTTATCCGAGAAGGCTAGACATCTGATCTCACTACCTAAGAGACCAGTGGCCTCATTAGGACCACTGGTTCTGAAAAATATTTTAAATAAATTTTATTCCCTCAACTGGGGATCGAACCCAGTGCCTCTAGAATTTGAGGCCGACGCCATAAATGATGATGATGAGTGTTAAGTCAGGATCTGTTGAGTTCAGTTTTCGTTGTAAAGATGGTAGCCGTAAGCCAGTGGAAGGCGTCACCGGTTCAGCTCAAATACGCGAATGGTAGTAAACAACAAACGTCAGAAAATGTTCCTTAAAATGAACTCCAACAAGTATAGTTCAACGGGTTAACAATTGGCTGCACACAAGTCGGCGATGACAGTACATATGTTTTTATTAACATGACACCAACGGAGTGCAACGAGACAATCATAGTTACAGATGCGAAGATCACACGTCGAAATGTTAATACTACTGTTAACAGTTGTTGCAGATTCTCTAACAGTCAAGTTCTCTTATATTCCAGTGACTAAGGATCACAAACGGTTACCGTATAATATTCTTCTCATTCAAGTCCATTGACCTTCTTTCAAGGACGTCTATCATGGTAACGTATTCATACTCCAGGATAAAATCTTCCATATTACATTTATTAAATTCCCAGACGTTCTTCATACATAGCGTTATATAGCATATAGTTTCACACAAAGTCATACACGATAATACGAACAGGTTAGAGATTCCAGTTGGCTAACCTCTCCCATTCTATGCCACGATTCTGGCACTGTTGTAACAATATATTAAAACATGTGCATAAGGTAATCAATAACTTCTTCCACTCGTAGGAATCCTTCTTCTACGATACAAATCCTAAAGGCAAACGACTCTGTAGATCCATTCTAGGAATAACGTATTCCCGCTAGACTAGTAGTAGAGCGGCCTTATCATACAGCATTAAAATAAGAAGTGGGGCGATAACTTACGTGACATTGCTGCTATTGGTTTCGACCTGAAGACCAATACAGATCACTAGAATAAATGGCTTTCCATAAACATGCCATTGAATACAAATATAATATAACAATCATGGACATAAACAAGTTCCATGTTGCCCCTGCAAATCATGACGTCACAAACTACTCAACTAGGTTACCCCTGCGTTCCAAAGCAACACTCTCTGCTTTGTGCACGTCAGTGCGCGAATCATTCGACCGCACAAATAATATAACTATATCAAGACTGGTGCGTACATTTGGCAGGACCGAAGACTACCCCCTTAGGTAATAAATGTACGTAACAGCTCCCTTATTACCTCCCCTTAAAAAAATTAATTCTATTAATTTTTTTCGAACTAATTACTCGAGAGAGGTGAGTCAAAAACTACAACAAGATATTAAACGCATAAAGTTATATCATATTAAGAAAAGAATATTAAATTGAAATCAATATAACTAAATGACAGTATGCATTAAAGCACACATCCACTATCGACCTACTTTGGAACGATGTGGTAATATACGAAGTAAAACAAGTTGAAAAATGAAAATGAAGAAACCATAAAAAAAAGATGATAATAAAATTCAACTAAGTTTTCAAAAAAAATTTGAAACATATGATTTCAAAAATGAAAATGAACAGCAACACTGATGATGATCAATGACAAGAGAATCAATGAAACAGAAAAAATTGAAAATACAATGTGGAAAAATTGAAGCAATGCAAAATTAAACACTTTAAGAAGCAACACACTTACTATTTTCTAACACTAGTAAGTTTGACTAGTTATCTAAAAGTGAGATATCATGTAGTGGGATACGTGAATGCACGTATTGCGAGACACTAATAAAGTTAGTAGATGTGTGATTTATGATCAATCAAATTGATTAAATTGAATTATTCTAATTCTAGTACTTAATTACCCAGAAATAAATAACTACTAATTTATTTTAAGTAATTCTAATTTCAATCATTGTGAATATTCGTTTAAACTGTTTAGAATCGTCAAAAATATGTTCTCAATGTTCCATGCGCGAAATACGTTTACGAACACGATATGTAGTGTAATATGTTCCATAACAATAACGAATGTCTATTTGTCGCTTTTAACAATGTTTCCATACTAAAAGAAATGTTACTCTAATATCACTGTTCCCGTTCTAACAAAACGTTACGACACAAGAAGTAATGTTATAACCCATACGTAAGTATATTCTGAAAGTTATATTTATACGAATACTGCAGAACTATACATAGTCTTTACAGATGTACAATCAGTGACCATGTACAAAGTTATTCATGTTTCGGTGAAGATGTTTCTCCATCTGGAAGTGGTTTAGTTTCAACACGTTCACTAGGGCATCTTGACAGACAGTCTGCGAACACATTCTGTACTCCAGGAATAGCTCGTATCTCAAAATGGAACGGTTGAAGCGCTATAGCGTAACGCGCTGACTTTGATGACTTAACGTTCCCTGTGTTCAGTGCTGTAAGAGCTTTCTGGTCAGACTCCACCACAAAGTGTGAGCCGAGGAGGTAACGATCCAGTTTAGTGATTGACCAGACAAGAGCGAGGAGCTCTTTATCCAGAACGGAATATTTCATCTCGCTCGTCGTGAGCTTTCTGGATACGTACATAACCGGAAATAAGGTGCCTCCGTATTCCTGCATCAAAACTGCCGCAATAGCGTAGGAAGAAGCATCACTGTGAAGAACAAAGGTGAGATCTTTGTTAGGCAACCTTAAAAAAGGCTTATTTGAAAAAAATTGTTTTATATAGTCTAAAGCCGTTTGGTGATCCTGCGACCACTTTATTACATTAGATGTGCCTTTTTTTAGTAACGAAGAAAGAGGTGCAGTTATAGTAGACAAATGAGGGATGAATTTAGAATAGAACTGTATTAGTCCTAAGAGCGACCTCACTTGTTTTTTTGTCTTAGGTGCTGAGATGTTTAAAATTTTAGAGACGTTACTGTCTTCTGTATACATTAAACCGCGACCTATACGGTGACCAAGAAATGAGATGTCATGAAAACCGACAAAAGCCTTTGAAGGTTTCGCTGTTAAGTTATAATCCCGTAAGGTAGAAAGTAAAGATTTTAAACCCTGAATATGTTCATCCCAAGAGTCACTGAAAAGACAGATGTCATCTATATATGTAATGACATCGGGACGATGAGACAATATGCGACGCATCATGCGTACAAAGGTAGCTGGCGCATTCATTAATCCGAATGGCATAAAATTCCATTGAAAAAAAGATCATGAGAACTAGAAAAAGAACAAATGACTATTACAAGAAAGAAATGATGACTGCATAGGCTGAGTCATCAAAGAATGTGATATCAAAATCCAATATAGTAGGTTACTATCTGCGTGACGCAGAATCGGGAACCAATTGTAATCGGAGAGAATGGTGGTGGAAATATACACCATTGTCCCGCTCGATAGCCATGCGAGCATCTCGATTGGTCCTAAAAGTAACCACGGCGTCACCATACCTGTTATTGGTATGAGGTAACAGACGCACGAACCTAACGTCTGCCGTGTGGTTGAGAAAATCTCCTAGTGCTTGCCAACTAGTTCGCTGTGGCAGATTTTGCACAAGGATGGTGCGAGAAGATGCACCTCGACCAATATAAGTGGTACCATAGTCACAAGAATGTGAACAAGGTTGATGGGTAACATTAGTCCTCTTAGGTATATTATAATATTTCTTATTTATACCTGTAGGATTATTCTTAAATGTACCATACTTTTGTACTTGATTATTATTACTTATGCCAGACAAAGGTGTAGGTGTACGGCATGTCGTAGACACCTGCTTGCTGGGCAAAGTTAAAATCTTACAGGCAACCTTATTGGTATTAATCTTCCCAACGGAGTTACAACTACTCTTATTTTTATTAGGAACATCATTTTCCTTTTTCACAAACGTAACTTTTTTCTTACGATCAGTTGCCTGCTGATCAAGTCGAGGGAAGGTATATGTCCCCCGGAATGACTTATTAGTCTTCACAGGTTGCGTTGAAACCTTAATATCATTCTTAAGAATGGAAGCATGTCGTAAAGTTTGTAATGCATTAGCCACAGTGGCGTAATGAACCCTGGAATCATTTTCACTACTAGATTCCGATACATTAGCATTACCCAACCTGTTAATAGCATGTGCATGTGACACAACTCTAGGTATAGACTTAAATGCATAGGCATCCTGTATATGCTGCTTTTCCCATTCAGCAATTTGCTGAGGGGTACACTCTTTTATACCGTGTATATGACCCAATATGACATCACTAATTGGATTCGGAAGAAGACAGGCGTGGATCTTTCCTGAAAAAAATGGTGTATTTAACTCAATAACAACCGTGGGAAATGTTTCCACGGTGCCACCAAAAGTCACACACTTGACAACCCTGCCCGTGGCACAACTTGGGTTGATCAGCGAAGTCCGGACGCCCACAGTGGTACAACCTGAGTCGAATAAAAGAGAGCATGAAATATTGTTAACAAATCCTCTGTTAAACTTAAGAGAGCCCTGTCCCTGGTGTACTGACGCAGGAGTGGCCATGCAGACTGCAGGTAGACTAGGCAAAGTATGACCGCAACGCAGCGTCGTGATCGCCTTGGGCTGGAAAAGAGTAGAGCATTCTGAACAATCTTTGACTTGGGTACAATCAAGAGAACAACACATAGCATTATGAGTTTCAGCTCCTTTACCCTGTTCAATGTTAACCTGTGTATCAGTAAAAGCAACATTAGAATGTCTACCTGTATTACTCGACGATCTATCTCGTCGGCGCGATCGATTGTGATTTTTGTCATTAAAATTGCTGCAATTGTCGTTTCTGCTGGTGTTAAAATTTGGATGAGTCCGATAATTTGTATAATTAAAGTTATGATGTTCTTTAAAATTTTTATTCCAAGAACCTTGTCTGTTTTGCGGACCCTGAGATCTTGATCTCCAGTTTTGTCTATTATAATGTCCTTGATTATTTTTAAAATAATTGTTACCAAAATCTCGCGATCTGTGAGCTTGGTTCCAAGAAACATTAAATGGAGCAGATTGTTGGAATTGCTTCCCTTTGTAAAAATTACCATTGTTAAAATTGTCATTATTTCCCTTATTGACATATCTGTCAGCACTAAAAGAGCGATTACGTGAAAAATTGTTTTGTTGTGCTGCAAAAGCAACAGGCAATTCACTCTTAATCTGTGCAATAGAGACCGCAGTCAGCGACTCATAGCTTGACTGCCTGCGTCAGGACCAGCGAACCAGAGCTGGTCAAGACCGTGCTCCACCTCCACGTGGTGGTCCTGGAAACAGTCTGCAGCAGTGCAGGCTGGCTGAGCGAGCACGGACCGCAATGGGAAGGCAAACCCGGTCCTAAAAAATGCCATGCAGAAGCCGGATGTGTCGACCGAAAGGTGCAGATATCACAGCTACGTTGTAAACAGACACAACGCAACCACCGTCCTTTTCAGGGCGAACGAAGAAGAAGAAGAAGAAGATCCATGGTTGGGTGAGCAGTGCAAAAGTTTTTTGCATGTTCTTCTAAGTTTTTCATTGATAAAGGTTTCCGTTCGTGTAAAAATGCGAGAAATGTAGGATTTACAGACGATAGTACCTTATCGCGCATCAGTAAATCGAAGAGACCTTCATACGACTTTTCAATTTTGGATAATTTGATCCATCTTTCTAATGTTAGTCGTATCTGTGACAGAAAATCACTGAAATTTCTGCCAGATTGAGGTAGTAATGTATGAAATCTTAAACGATATTCGTCTTCTGTCATTTGGAATTTTTGCAGAAGTGCTGCTCTAAGAGCATTATAGTCATTTTTCTCACAAATGCTGGTGGTATGATAAACTGCTAATGCATCCCCTGTAAGTAATCTGGATCATTATGTACAGTATAGCGTTTTATCCACGTTATAAGACCCACAAGTGGCCTCAAACATATCTAGGAAGAATATTACGTCATCAGACGGGGGATTAAATTTTGGTAATTTAAGGTGAATTTCCTTAAAATGATTCTGTCTGGATGAAGTTTGGCTTTCAAAATTTCTCTGAGAATTAGATTCCTGAGTTAACCTAAGTCTCTCATATTCTGACTGCTAATTTCAGTTCATGCTGTCGTTTTTTTTTTCATTCTCTTGCATCTCAAGCTGAAGTCGTTTTACATTTTGTTCAGCTATTAATCTCCTCTCTTCCATTTCTTTTTGTTTATTTTCCATCTCAATCTTAAGTCTTTCTTCAGCCTCCCTTTGCTTCTGTTCTGCCTCTCGCTGAAATCGTTTCTCTTCTAATCCAGCGGCTAATCTCATTTTTTTCTAATTTTCCTCAGACTCAATCCGTTTTTGATCTGCCTCAAATTGAAGTTTTTCTAGTCTTAAAGTTTCTAACTTTCTCTGTTCGGCTTCTATTTCTTGAGCTTTTTTATATTCTGCAAGGGCAAATGCTTTTGCTTCATCAGGAGCCATCTGAAGAGCTTTTGCTTGCTTAATGAAATAGTCTAAGGTAGCCATTATTCAATATTATTATGTAATAATACTATTTAAAAGTGTTACTACAACTAGTGGTCTTCGTTCCTGTTCTAGAACGGTAAAATCAATTTATATAATAGGCAATAATATTTATAATTAATAATGTAATTTATAACATGTAATGGTGTGAAAGCAATAACGTGACAGACAATAGCACAATACTGACACGACACGATATTCAAGACAAACGAAGACGTTCGCAGAAATCCAACTAAAATAAAATGTGAAACTAAAATGGAATGTCGTAAAGAATTACGATGATAACTGCGATCAAATATTCAACAAGACAATAGACACCACAGTGTAAAAAACATATGTTTTGTAAAAAACTGAACGACAGGAAAGGTGAGACGGACAATAATCACATACAAAATACATCATGAAACTAAGGTACAAGTAAAAATAACTACCAAAAACAACAATTAAAACTTGACGGAACAACTAAAACAGTCAGGTGTCACAGACTACCAGACACAGTGGACCAAAGATCCTTCTATGCTCACGCATAGGAACATTCCACTGCGGGAAGTCTGCAAAATAATGTCCTACAGAACGTCTGACGAAGAGCCCGAATTGGCTTCGAGATGGATCTCGTTCGTCAGATCAACCTCCCTACCTCCCACGAAGAATGAACAACATATAACATATAACATGGAAAATATAGATATGGACATATCACGGAAGGCACAGCTAAAAGTAATAAAGCGTATAAGGAGAACACGTTATACTTAACTCGCGTGCAGGTAAAAAATCAATGTGCCTCGTCTCCGTGTATGTACATTTGAGGATAAAATACTTCGTTATGAGTACTAGACCACAGCTCGCACGTAATAGTGACTAAGAGATGATCCCAAGATGTTGTCGCCTTGAAAGTTCAGATCTTCAGATGATCCTAAGATGTTGTCGCCTTGAAAGTTGAGATCTTCAGATGATCCTAAGATGTTGTCGCCTTGAAAGTTCAGATCTTCCATTGCTGATACTTGTATAGGGTACGTTTCCTGTGAAATTCTAGATTTCATAAACACACTGGAGCACCAATTACTGTTGAGTTCAGTTTTCGTTGTAAAGATGGTAGCCGTAAGCCAGTGGAAGGCGTCACCGGTCCAGCTCAAATACGCGAATGGTAGTAAACAACAAACGTCAGAAAATGTTCCTTAAAATGAACTCCAACAAGTATAGTTCAACGGGTTAACAATTGGCTGCACACAAGTCGGCGATGACAGTACATATGTTTTTATTAACATGACACCAACGGAGTGCAACGAGACAATCATAGTTACAGATGCGAAGATCACACGTCGAAATGTTAATACTACTGTTAACAGTTGTTGCAGATTCTCTAACAGTCAAGTTCTCTTATATTCCAGTGACTAAGGATCACAAACGGTTACCGTATAATATTCTTCTCATTCAAGTCCATTGACCTTCTTTCAAGGACGTCTATCATGGTAACGTATTCATACTCCAGGATAAAATCTTCCATATTACATTTATTAAATTCCCAGACGTTCTTCATACATAGCGTTATATAGCATATAGTTTCACACAAAGTCATACACGATAATACGAACAGGTTAGAGATTCCAGTTGGCTAACCTCTCCCATTCTATGCCACGATTCTGGCACTGTTGTAACAATATATTAAAAAATGTGCATAAGGTAATCAATAACTTCTTCCACTCGTAGGAATCCTTCTTCTACGATACAAATCCTAAAGGCAAACGACTCTGTAGATCCATTCTAGGAATAACGTATTCCCGCTAGACTAGTAGTAGAGCGGCCTTATCATACAGCATTAAAATAAGAAGTGGGGCGATAACTTACGTGACATTGCCGCTATTGGTTTCGACCTGAAGACCAATACAGATCACTAGAATAAATGGCTTTCCATAAACATGCCATTGAATACAAATATAATATAACAATCATGGACATAAACAAGTTCCATGTTGCCCCTGCAAATCATGACGTCACAAACTACTCAACTAGGTTACCCCTGCGTTCCAAAGCAACACTCACTGCTTTGTGCACGTCAGTGCGCGAATCATTCGACCGCACAAATAATATAACTATATCAAGACTGGTGCGTACATTTGGCAGGACCGAAGACTACCCCCTTAGGTAATAAATGTACGTAACAATCTCCCTCTTCTGTATTTCTTGTTCTTGCTCCTAAAAAAGCGTGGGCCACCACTGCAGTTGACCCTCTTCATTAAGCCTTCTTCTAAGCTCTTCATATTGTGAAGTGATAGGGTGGGGGGGGGGGCTAAATTTTCCTTACACTCCTGATGGCGGGAATTCAGTTTTCTTCCATCTCCTTTAATTTTTTATGTACTCATGAACACATGTCCATTTTTTCTCAAAATGTCGTTTTTTTTAAAGGCAGTACTCGGGTTTAATGTCATAATAATACAGAAATGGCACAACGGGCTAATCACCTGTTTGCCAAGTCACTTCGATTACTTGTCCGCCCATGGGCCTTGTGCACTTGGGTACCCTCTACACCTCGTTTCACGGGGTAGAAGAGGTTCCGATTATGAGATGAGATAATACAGAAATAATTAATATAATGATATATTGTCAGTTCTCTTATCACTATCACAATGTCTGTTCAGCTCCTACCCATCCCCTTAATCTCTTCTTCAAACCTGGCTTCAGAATTAGACTTTTTCTGCTTTATTCTGGTTACACACATTTCTATATCTGATTTCAGTTGATATGTGACTTTTTGTACACTTAACTGTTCATGTGTTACTTAAGCAAGTAAGCCACCTGCTGAGCTGGCTTCTCTAGTCCATTTCTCTACATAAACTGTCACACCAACTTCCATTGGGGTGCACCAGTTCTATTTCCTTCACATTACGTGCATTCTTTTATTCCAACTTTATGAAGTGAAGGTTTTGCGTTATCTACCCTTGTTATATTTGTCTCCCCTCCCTACTTGTCTGCCTCTTTGTCATGAAAACGTAAGTCCAAAATGTATATTAACAATTATGGTTTTCATAAAAATGTACATCCAAAATGTTTTAACAATTGTGGTTTTCTAATTGTTTTTTGGTGTCTTATGCAGATATAAATTTGATGTCATTCAGATCTGATGTTATAATAATAAAATAAGAATTTGAGCATACAGCAGTGATGTTCTTCTGTTCTTCGTTACTGTTGAAGTGAGTGAGAGACAGTTAGAGATCATTGCCTCAAATCTTAGTGTTTCTGTTCTAAGCCAATAATAAACACCCAGTGATGTTCCCGGGGGTATCTGAAGATACAAAGACAAAAATAGGATCACTGCTTCCTACGACAAGGACACTAATTTGAGGCTGGCAACTTCATCATGTAACATAAATTGACACACAAACCACCACTGCACGAGCATGTGGTTGCTTGGTGCAGACTTCCCGCTGGACAAGCTACATTGGTAGCTCCATGCTTCTTAAAGAGCGCAAAGGAAAATGGTGATGATGAAATAATAAACAGTGAGTTGTTGTTTAACTAGGGCTGCTGAGCTTCTCGCTCTTTTGCAGCCAATACCAAGTTGAAGACTCCTTGATGTTATCCACACTGTAGATCTAGGCTTTTACTGTGGCTTTTCTGCCATTCCGAAACGTGTTGAGTTGAAGTCATGAGCTCCAGTTTCTCCATCTTGGCTTGCATTTAAAGGATCTGGCCCCAAGCTAGGAGAAAAAGGCGCGTGGCATACTGTGTATTCCCCGCAATCCAAGGGGGCTATCCGTTTACGTAGAGCTAAAATGCTGGGCTCTGCCAAAGAATTGTCACATCCTACACATAGCCATTTCTCAGCTCCCCCTGTCTATCATGGATCTATAGTGAGATCCTCCTGCATGCAGCCAACCAGGTCAAAGCCAGAGTTATGTATGGGGCTCATGTGACTCCTCTAAGCTTAGTGCGCAATGCTGGGCTCTTGACAAGTTTCACAACAGGAGGAATCCCTGAAAGTGTGTGGACGATTTCATAAGTCAATGAATGTGGTATTAGCCTCACAGACAGAGGTTCGCTTCCACATCTATATACTATAGCATTGTGCTTAGCTGGTGGTCATATAAGGACGACCCCAGATGTGCCTCCATGCATAACCTCATCATGTAAAACAAATTGCCACTGTAGCGAAATCTGTGAGATAATTGCTAAATTCAGTAAGATTTTGCTCCTATAATAATAAATAAACCCACCCGGTTGTGTAGGCCTCTCATCATCTTCTACGTCAGGAGAGCGCTGAATTTTGTGCCGTGGTAATGCTTAGAAAATGATCCCACCGTAAAATCTAACACGCTTTCCTAGTTTTGTCCTTGAGACTTACAATTAACATTTTGCCGATCTGCGACACGGAAACTGCGGCAAGAATTAACGTAATATTTTAACTTTAACGCCACTAATTGTAGCAATCCGGACAATTTCCCGATCTGCTGCACGAAACTGCGGCAAGTATTAACGCAAAGATTAACGCTGCCTTTGCATAACCCCTCTTCGCTCGACACGCCGTGCCATGCATATATCCACGCTGTTGGACCCGCCTGATTGTATACACACACACACAGTCAGCTCTCACTCCCCGCCTAGTAGTGTATTTCTAATGTAACCCAAACAAGTTGTTTTATTTGAATAAAATGATAGAGAAGGAGGGGGGAAGATGGCCGACTTATGGAAAAAGTAAAATTGACGAGTAACAGTGACAAAACTGAAAATCCAAACGACAATGAAAATGGCCCTAAAAATCTTATGTAAAGATAGCTTAGTGTCTCCTGAGCAATAATATGTCTTAATAAACATAATAGTCCAATTATTAACCTAGATATTGAAATAATACTATATGTCTACGAACGATAATACGGACGGACTGTTGTTCTTGCTCGTTTATCCATAACGTTAGTTGGGGATGCTAGTTCAAAAAAAAAGAGGTAGGGGAGTGATTCAAATCCTATTGGTTAGTAAAAGAGTATAGGAAGGAGGGTATTGGTTAGGCAAAAAGATAAATATATTTGGCAGACTCACTCCTAATAGGTTTGGAGTTTTGTTTTGTTTTTTCAAATTTGAATTGAATAGCTAGACCCTCGCTGTGATTGGGCCGGTCTAGGGATATTGGCAAAAAGCTTTCAGAGCTTGTTGCCATTTGACACAAAAATATTAATCTGCAAGCTGCGTTGAGAACAGTAGTGCTAAGAAGGAAAAAACCTTGGCAGTCTGGACAAAGGCAAAGCTAAACTTAAATATATATTAATGCTGATGCCAGTCAACATATGTTTGTGATATTTCATTGAATTGTGGTAAGAACGAATTTATTAAAAATTGGTGTATGAGATACTGCTTTATTGGGAAGGTTACGACTAAGTACAGAGGTCCCTGTCACGTAGGGTTTATATTCATTTAATTTCCTACAACTTCTTCCTATTCTTTCACCCGAAAATTCTCTCTTTTATTATCTCTGTATTTCATTTTTTCCTGTATTTTTTTCACCCATTCGTTTTGCGAATATTATTTTCATATAATTCGCAAACTTTACCTGTTTCTTTCTCAAAACTGAGAATCGCGCTAGGACGATTACGTAGATGTCAGGGCTGCAGGGCGTCATAAGGCGTGATAAGTCGGTTCGCTGAACATAGGACGTAGCAAATCGTCTACATTCTTACCGAGCGCGCGAGTTTCTTCTCGGCATTAGTCCCGGTGAGGTGTGATACTTTACATCTGCACCGGTCAGTATCCAGACATTTGTCTGGAAAATCCCAAACTGACACGGCGCTCACTTGGGCCATGGTCAGCTGTAGTGTGAAAACTGCCCTGAAATGGAGTCAGGCTGTCTGGGATTTGAAACTGACACGCGTACATCGTGGTCAGTAGGTGACAGTTACGACACGCGTTAAGCGGACGTAAATGTTGGGAGTAGGGGAGATAATTTCGCTTGGCGAAATAAGTTTGGGCCCTTTGTCTGATTTTAAGATATTGGCCAAGTTTGAAACTTTAATTTCATTCTCGCTCATAGACTCCACAGTAGATAGGTCGCTCGAAAACAGAATAGCTGTTAGCGAAGATCTCAGTTTGTTTCGGCAATTTGTCGAACTTCTAGACTTCCAGAAATATTTTCAGCATTTTTATTCTTAAGTTGTGCGACTACCTGTAATTCTGTGGTTGAGGTAATTAATATGATAGATATATAGATTTTGTGAGTGTTAAAGTGTTAAATCGCTTAATTCATTTTAATCTATTTCTTTAGCGCAGAAGAGAAATAAAGTGGTAGGCTATTATATTTTCTAGGGAAGCATTCAGTGGAAAGCAGAATAAAATTAAAATTTCTAGCTTATAACGGCAATTGTAGCTATTTATAAATTTAATTTAACTGCTAATACTCAGTCGAGTGTATTTTTCTAAACTAACGTATAAACTCTAGAATCCAGCCTCATGAATGGTGACGGAATACGCACGTGTTCTTAATTTATGAGGATTGCTGATTTTTAAATATAACTTACGTCACGGGAAGTTTAAATGATAAGCAAAGCTCTCTGCTTGCAAGTTTAAATGTAAGTTATAACCAGTACAGATTCTGTTTATTATATTATATGTGTTATTTTTCCTCCACACAGTGAAAGTTTTGGGGGTGACCCTAACTTTACCAGCACCTAGTAGTAGTTTCCATACTTGTGAAGAAATAGACAGTCCTTATTTTGAACCACGTGGGTTTTCTCAAGTAACACTGATCTGACGGTGCAAGTTAGACAGAAATACTAATATCCCTATAACGGGTTTTCAAAGACTGTAATGATAAATACTGGACCTTGGAGCCAGATCTTAATTTCTTCTAGAAAAACTCTACGTAATCTTTCTGCCTGGTGGCGCGAAATACTTCAAGTATTAACTAACATTTCCCGACTATCTATATATATTATTTGTGGACAAATCTGTGGTGTGACTAAAGTGAATCCTATACTGAGGGAAGGCACCGACCTGACATTCATCATTTCTAGAAACCTACGCTATTGACACTGTGCTCTGCTAACTCCCGCGCCTGGAATAATTGTTAGGTGACTTAATCAGACATTTGAACAAATTTGCACACCCAAGTAGTCGTTCCCGGAGACTCCGAGTTAAATACGTCTTTTGGAACTGGGGACTTCTTGGCAGAAGACTGCATTTTTTTTGAGTCTGTGTGAAGATCTAAAATCAGTGTGTTCCAAGAGGCAGCGAGCAAAGTCGTGAGTACCTGAATGAGAAGCCATGGCGGAATGAACGAGTGTACGCTGGTTTGAGTG
This sequence comes from Oreohelix idahoensis, assembly GCA_024509875.1. Classification (NCBI taxonomy): domain Eukaryota; kingdom Metazoa; phylum Mollusca; class Gastropoda; order Stylommatophora; family Oreohelicidae; genus Oreohelix; species Oreohelix idahoensis. The sequence continues at coordinate 58,684 of JAMPIV010023002.1, read as the reverse complement.
ATATTTTTCACTATTTTATCTTTGACACCCTGTTGCTGTCCTAATTTTTTTTCAATCTGCATAATTTGTTGCTAAGGCTAGAGTTCTTGTGTTTTGTCTTAGGTTAAATCAGATTTTTTTCAAACTCTGTGCATATAATTACGAGATAAAACAAAGACAACTCTTAGAATCAAACTCTATGTATCTGTGACTCGGGCGCCATCATCTGTTCTCTTAACGGGGCCGGGCTAAACCTAGAGTTAACACCATAACGGGGCTATCATCCTTGCAACATTTCCTTGAAGTTTTGTGACTATGTGTATATGTATTTTCCTTGATGTACTTTCTTTGATGTTGTGAGCCGATTTTTCCTGATATTAAAATCGCTCTTGAACTTAATAATCGTGTTTGGTCAGCTCGTTCTAGATAATATATATATCATTGTTATAGTTTTCCCACGTCTGTGTGTTTACCTGTCGTCACGTGTATGTGCGTGCCTGTGAGTGATAGAAATATACGTAATATGTATATTGGTGTAGTCTGTCTGACGCTGTAACAACTGTTGTAGAAGATAGGTGAGAGAGAGAAGAATTCTTTTCGCTTTCAGAGACAGCCACTATATCAAATCTATCATCTCACGTGTGTGGAAATTCTATTACCTTTCACTAACTCTCACTGAGTCTATCACCCATTCAAACCTATTCAGAAGGGACCAAACCTAGTCTTAATTCTCCTATCGGAAATCTACGACAGTCCCCATCAGACTTATGCAGGGCCTGTGGTGTTGCTTACACGCAGTAAAACTGACATGAATTGTATAACTTAATATGATTTCCACAGTTACCAGTGGGAAGGCTAACCCACATTATTCTATGGGAGAGAATCATTGTTGCAGTGTCAGAGGTGTTGTAGCCAGTAGGGAAAAGAATAGGAGTACTGGTATGAGTTGTGATCTCAGATGGAAATGGTTGCAATGGGGTGGTCAGAGAGATCTGACCCTTTTTCTTTTATTGAATTATATCATGTATTAATTGTGGAATGAGATTGTAGATGTGTTATAAAGAATCATAACCTTGTTTCAGGGTTTTTTGTTCTGGTACTAAAGTTAGTGCCAGAACCCCTGGTGACTGTATCTTCATGAGAGAAAGTGAGAATTTTTGCTGATACACGCTGTCTATCACAATACACCAGGGACTGTGTCAGATTGGTCAAATAAAAGAGAATTTGGCTGATACACGCTGTCTATCACGAATCAACCATTGAAATACAGGAGAGTGGCAGCATTGTACTACTAACAACATAAAGATAAGTGCCCTTGTGTTAGCACTCAAGAGTTCATTCAACTATATTGTACTAACGAGGCATAAAATAATAGACTGATATATATATATATATATATATATATATATATATATATATATATATATATATATATATATATATATATATATATATATATATATATATATATATATATATATATATATATATATATATATATATATATAAAATAATAGCCCCTTCAGTCATAACTGACTATGGGAATGCGCCCCTGAGGTGACAGCCCTCAGCTGCTTATTTTCCTGGTGCTCCTTTCGACGTTTTCTCCTCACCTCTGCTTCTTGTGTGAGCCTCTCTTCGCCCAACCTGAGGTGGCGCCGTAAATAGCATCGCCACTTAGTGCGATCGGCAGCTTTATCCTCCCATGTTGCTGGATCCATGTCCAGTGCCCTCATATCTCTCTTGCACACATCTTTGAACCTCAGCTGTGGTCGCCCAACTGTTCGCGACCATCATCCATCCGGCGAACATGGCCAAGCCAGCGAAGTCTGCGCTGTCTAAGAAGCGTATACATACTTTGAAGGCCAGCACGTGACAACACCTCGACATTTGTCACTTTATCTTTCCACGAGATGCCGAGGATGCGGCGTAGACACCGCAAATGGAAGGTATTGAGCCTTCTTTCTTGCTTAGCATAGGTCGTCCAGGTCTCGCTGCCATATAGGAGTGTGCTGGTGACGCAGGAATTATATACCGCAGCTTTGGTCTTCATTGTGAGTTTAGAGTTTCCCCAAACACGCGGTGTGAGGTGGGCAAAGGTAGCTGCAGCTTTGCCAATGCGGCTTTCGATTTCTGTATCCAGTGAGAGTTTGTCATTGATGGTAGACCCTAGGTATGTGAAGTGGTGCACCACTGCCAATTCATAGTTATCGATAGTGATAACTGGTGCAGCACCCACATCCTGACTCAGCACATTCGTTTTCTTTAGACTTATTGTGAGGCCAAAGTCCTTGCATGCTTTAGTGAAGCGATTCATCAAGCTCTGAAGCTCCTGTTGGCTTTGAGTGACGACTGCAGCATCATCAGCGAACAACAAGTCTCGTATAGTGACCCTTCTGATTTTTGTTTTTGCCTTCAGCCTTGAAAGATTAAACAGACGGCCATCTGACCTAGTGTGAAGGCATATTCCTTCAGTTGCATCTCTGAATGCATGTTTCAAGAGTAAGGCAAAGAAGATTCCGAAGAGGGTCGGAGCCAGAACACAGCCTTGTTTAACGCCACTTCGTATATCAAAGGGCTGTGACGTGCTTCCAGCATATTGGACTGTTCCCTTCATGCCGTCATGGAATGACTTTATCATTTCCAGCATTTTAGAAGGGCAGCCTATTTTCAGGAGGATTTTAAAGAGTCCATCCCTACTAACCAGGTCGAATGCTTTTGTGAGGTCTATAAAGGCGATATATAATGGTCTTTTCTGCTCTCTTGATTTTTCCTGAAGCTGGCGGAGAGAGAGGATCATGTCTGTTGTTGATCTGCCAGCTCGGAATCCACACTGTGACTCTGGATATATGCGCTCAGCTAACTTGTGTAGTCGCATTAAGATGACTTTGGCAAAAAACCTTACCAACAATACTAAGAAGAGAGATGCCTCTGTAGTTATTGCAACCACTTCTGTCTCCTTTATTTTTATACAGTGTTACAATCTTGGCATCTCGCATGTCTTGAGGAATAGTTGTCTCTTCCCAGCACTGGCACAGCATCCTATGCAGGGGATGTAATAGCGTGCACTTACAGCATTTGATTAAATCAGGAGGAATCCCATCACTGCCTGGTGCTTTGCCAGAGGCCAAGCTATCAATGGCCTTGCTGAGTTCCTCTAATGTTGGTTCGGCATCCAGCTCCTCCATAGTTGGCAGACTGTTTGACACCATCAAGGGCTGCAGGCGTAACGGTATTGTCTCTAGCGTAAAGCTCAGAGTAGTGCTCGACCCACCTCTCCATCTGCTTACCCTTATCGGTTATCTTTTCTTCGTTGATGGTTTTTCCCGGTGCCTTCTTACTTTTATGGGGGCTAAGTGCTTTCTTTATACCGTCATACATTTGTCTAATGTTGCCTGTTTGCGCTGCGATCTGGATGCTCTCACTGAGCTGGAGCCAGTAGTCATTTGCACAGCGTCGAGCAGTTTGTTGAACTTTGCTTCTCGTAGCCCTCAGGATCTGTAGGGTTCTGGCACTCGGTGAACGTTTGTATTCATTCATAGCACTGCGCTTAGCTTCAATGACAGGTGCCATCACATCTGATGAAGCATCAAACCAGTCATTTGACTTTGCTGTTTTCTTACCAAAGGTGGCAAGTGCAGTACTTTGAATGTGTTCCGTAGATGCTCCCAGTTCTCTGTAATAGTATCACCATGCTGAGGGCTACTGAGCACTTTCTCGAAGGTCGCAGTGAATTGAGCGATCATGAAAGGGTCTGACATCTTGCTGGTATCAATGCGTGGTTTCCCTTCATGTCTGACACGATAGAGTTTTCTTGGTTGTGCTCTGATTTTGCAGCAAACCAAGGAGTGATTTGTATCACAGTCTGCACTATGGTACGAGCGCGTGGAGAGCACAGACCTGAGGAGTGGCCTTCTGACGAGAATCAGGTCAAGTTGGTGCCAGTGCTTGGATCGTGGGTGTCTCCATGACACCTTATGCTGGGGGTTTGTCTGAAAGTAGGTGTTGGTCACGCAGAGGTCATGGTGCACCCACAACTCTAAGAGCGGTTGTCCGTTTGCATTCATCTTGCCAATACCAAACCTGCCCAGACGTGCACGCCATGAAACATTATCGGCACCCACTCTAGCGTTAAAGTCACCAAGGAGAACAAGCTGTTCTTGCCTAGGTATGCTTTTGATAATTGCTGTTAGATTCTCGTAGAACTCATCTTTAGCTTCTGAGGCAGAGTACAGAGTAGGAGCATACACACTGACAAGGGTGATGGGACCTGTGCTAGTTTGCAGGCGGAGCGTTAACAGGCGTTCTGATCCATTCTCGCCTGGTTCAACCATTTTAGTTAGCAATTTTTTGACCGCAAAACCTACTCCGTGTTCTCTAGCTTTATAAAGATCTTTCCCTTGCCAATAAAATGTGTAGTCCTTTTCGCTCACCGTTCCAGAGCCCGCCAGGCGCGTTTCCTGAAGTGCAGCTATATCCACCTGAAGTCGTTTAAGCTCATCATTAATTATGGCTGTCTTCCTTACATCGTTTACATCCTGTAGGTTTTCGGATAGTCCAGTCAACATAGTCCGGACGTTCCAGCATCCCAATCTGAGAGTTTGCTTATTTCTATTTTTTCGATAATTGCTTGGTGCAAAATTTTTCTGTCCACAGTTCGGGTTTGACCCTAATCCCCATGCACCCAATGGGGAAAGCAGACAGTGGCGGGACAACACCTTATTGACTGGGGGCTGCCCAGCTTGAAGCGGGCGGTAGCTGTCCAGTGAGATCCTGGAACCTCTCCCACTGCCGGAAGTAGCCCCTGGCGCCATGCCCTACGCCAATTGGGCAAAATGCTTATAACCGGTAACTGCTACTTCCCGTGTTTTGCCGACACCTATAGGGTGAAGCTGGAGTGTCCTCTCCAGGGCGCGAGCTTGGGCACAGTTATATGGAGATCAAGCTGTTGCCCATGCAGCATGTTCCCCCTCTCCACACAGCCGGTAGATCCAAAGGAACGGCAGTAGCCGATACAGTTTGGTACCAGCCATGTCGCAGGAGTTGCCAGAATAATGTCGAATCGACATTAGACTGCCTTAGGGACTCCGACTCCGGATTTATCCTCAGGGTTTACTCCCGAAGCCAATTCCATAAATGGATATTCCCGCAAGGCAGCGGTGGTTTGAATTCAGAGTTCCTTCTCTTAGATAAGCTACCAACCAAGGATCACGAGCCCTATCTGCCCGAAGCTGCTGGTTTTAAGGCGCCAGTCGCTCGCCTTTGCCCCTTCTCCCGTCAGTGGAAACAGTTCCGCCGGGCTCAAATTGAGCCACACATGAAGGCCGGGAGCTGGACTTGGTTGTCAGAGGCTGTTTGAGGCGCGTGCCATAGAAGTATTTTATCTGCAGTGAGAGCTTATCCTCACTACAACTCCCGGCAATAACAACCTTTGGAACCATATATATATATATATCTTCTTCTTCTTCCATCCTTAGCCATCAACCGGCAAAGCAGTATGTGGCCAGTACGCCTAGTGGCGTCTTAGGGCAACAACAAATTGATCAATCTATCGCTGTTTCCACCACGCCTAGTGGCGTCTTTCTGGAACAAAAACAGACCAAACAATCTATCATTGTTTCCGTAATCAGATTGGTTGGCAAGCAGGTGATCAGCCCACTGTGCGAAGTTTTTACGGGATGGGGTAAACAGCCCCATGCCCATACCCTCCTTAGTCGCTTTTTACGACATGCGTGGTAGGGTGCAGTGTTACTATTCTCTGCTCCCCTTTCGGGCCCCGGTAACACACGGGTGATATATATATTATATATATATATATATATATATATATATATATATATATATATATATATATATATATATATATATATAATAATATATATATATATATATATATATATATGTATATATATATATATATATATATAAACATTCCACAAGAGAATAAAAGAACGAAAGGGGATGATGACAACACCCCAACATCACCATTAGTTACCAGTGTTCAATTAGTTATAGAAATATCAAAATATAATTAGATGGTAATAGCATTTGTATGGACAGAAGATCCATTGTGGTATTTAAATTTTGTAAATAAAACCATAAATTTCATTTTGTTGTTGGTCCTGACTCAGAAAATTCTGACTCAGGGCAAATAAAATTGTAATATAGCCTATTACTAACATTTCAGCCACAGACTTCTATAAGATATATTTTAGAGTGTAGTCTGTTTGTGATTGTTGTAGTGACCCAGTCCTATATATATATATATATATATATATATATATATATATATATATATATATATATATATATATATATATATATATAAATATATATATATATATATATATATATATATATATATATATATTAGAATTTTAAATGTGTTTGTTTTAAATTTGACTTACACTACATTATATATATTCATTACCCTAGACACTTAGACGTAGTCACCTAAATAATAAGTAAAAATTTAGAGCCAAGTGAGAATCATAGGGTGGTAGCAGATAGGTTCCCTGTAAATACTTAACCTTCAACTACTAAACTCAGGGACCTACACAGCTGACCTCACTTGGTAGACAAATAATATTAAATAATAACATCCATAACACCAAATCCACCACAGCCACAAACCACAGCTGCAAGAGCATGTTACTTCCCGCAGGACCAACTGCAATGGTGGCTCCATGTTCCATAAGAAGCACACAGGAAAATGATGATGATGAAATAATAACAGTGAGTAAAATGGACGTTGTGTAATTCCTGGGAGTCTCTGAAGAGACAAAGAGAAAAAAAAAGGACTGCTGCTGTGTCAGGCATCGTTTAAAGAGGTAACTAACATTATGATATGCGTGAGGCTTGCAGCCTAACTAATCAAATTTTTTTTTAATGTGTAGCATCTGTCACAGGTTGCCTCACCTCTGCTCTGCAGTGATGGTCCATGAAACCATCATTCTATATGCTTAGGTTGCCGGCCTCCTCATATGACTTAATGGGAGAGGCACGATTATTTGTCGGGTCCCAGGACTTGTACATCTAAAAAAAAACTCCATCTTCTCTGAAAAATGTGCCACTCGAAGTATGGGACTGTGTTCTATTCCACTGTTCCAGAGAAGGGCGCTAAGGGTATATCATCTTCTAGACTAAACCATTCTCCCTATATTATGCTCCCTGTGGAGTATTGGAGCAATTGCCTTACAACCTTGCAAAACAAGGCTTTAGGGTTGCATCATCCCTTTGTGCCTTCTCCAGCTCCGATACATTCGGGCTGGTTCGAGATGAGAGCTCAGGGGTTCTCTCTATCTCTCTCTTTTGTTACAGGCTGTTACCTGTGTCTCGGTGAAGGATCCCCAAGAAACACCAATTTTTTTCCCTAAAATGAGAGTGTAGACTAAGTCGTCTAAAACTGTGGCATTGATTTTTCCCCGCACAAATCGGGTTGAAACATCAATTTCTGCAACCGGAAGAATCATAGACTCTATACTCTTCTGGGGCCCCTGTATTTCTACAGTTTCACCAGTGTACTGATGGGCCTTCACCAAAGATGGTGAGACTAGTGCTCAGTATTCTAAGCCCGTAACAAATAAACAAAATACAGTTTGGTTGCCCATAGTTACTTGCTCACTAGTGGGAGAATGACGGGTTTTGTTGGCATGTCTGAAGGTCATGGTTCCCTGTCGACCTCGTTAGCAGGCATGCAACGTTATAAGGCCCTGTTTTCGGCCTCTGTTACGGTAGTTTTATTGATATCGTCTGCTAGAATTGGCAGTGCGCATTTTGGGGTCAATAGAATTAATATAAATTGATTTTTATACTTCACGGATTAATGAACGCGAAATACACGGTCAAATTATGACGTGTTGCGTCGATAAGGTCACGCTTGGTGACTTAGTTACTGGACCCTTGTTACGTTGTCCGTGAAGTCGTGTTTTTACCTCCTTCCACTATTGGGCTTTGTTAATAGCCATATTTATGTAAAGTGATACCAGGACTCAGGGTCAGTCCAGATAATAATATATACAAGCGAATTCAGAAGGTTAGTGATTACCTGCGTTACGGAAGGATGGTTAATAAGTAATTTGATTATTTTTGTCAAGACTCATGTGCTCATTTCTGGCTGTCTGAATCCCAGCAGCACATGTATATATATCCATGATGTTCTGCTGACATGAATTCATTATGACACGGACGGAGATAAATATATATGCAAGTAAATTCTAATGAACTGTATGTGAATGTATACCTACGTGAAATGTCTTCGTGTGTGAACTGTTTAATAAATCATGGACTCCAAGTTGAAGACTTATCCACATTGATACGTTACGGCTGTCTGTTGAATTGACAATGTTGATTATTATGGTAGTGAAGAACTCTTCCGATGAGAAGATGTATAATATAATAATGAGCTCCGAAAGGAACCAATGTCCTCTTGGACATTCAACACATAATGAGTCCACATAACGGTGACCCTCAATTGAAGATTATAAACGAACGAAGCACGCATTCGCGATTCAATAAAATAATGAACCAGCTCTGAACCAGTATCCCTTATCAGCTGCAACTATCTTCCTTATCAGCCTCTTATAGGCCGATGTAAAATGTGAGTCATTTTTGCATGATCTGCACCATCGTCTTCCAGTTCCCTGGGCTGGATTGCTCTGTTTCTGCCTGGTGTTGTCCTGTGGTTTGTAGTGCCATTTTGTGTGTTGTGTGGTTCGTACTCTTGGAGTCAGTGTCAGGGTGATACTTTTCTTTAGGGTGACTCTCATGGATGTGCCTCTTTGCTGGGGTTACCACCAACTGAACGCTCTGATTTTGATCAGAAAATAACACCATCTGCTCAAAGATTTTCGACTCCGTGCTCAGCCAAGAACCGTCTCATGTCAGGGGTGAGCGAGTCCTTGAACTGCCCCACGATTATCATCTCCTGCAGCCCTTCATACGATTCATCGAAGGTTCTGAGGGATATCCACTTCTCCAAGTACGTCTCTAGTCGTGTAGCAAATTGCCTAAACGACTCATCCTTCTGCCTCTTACCTTCACTGATCTTGCTACGAAACGTTTCTATTTCAACTGAAAACGTTGGAGCAAAGCTTTCTTCAACATTTCATAGTTGTTCTGCTCTTCATTGGGAAATTTCAGAAGTACACCAAAAGCTAATCCCCTCAGACTCTTGGATAGCTTCATGTTGTATTTCTCTCTAAGCCATAGGTAGCTGCTAAGGATTTAAATCTAGAGAGATGGATGTCTATTTCTTCAGAAGCCTCTGAATAAACATCTAGTTGGAAAAAGGTCGTGATAGGCGCTGCTACATGAGAGATGTTTCCCCCCTCGCTGCCTTGGGAACTACTCGACCCACTAGATTCGACTCATTTTCTCTTTCCGCTCTCTCCTTTTCCTTTTCTTCAGCTTCCGCTCGGCTTTGTCAGCTTCTTTCTCTGCTTTGGCTTTTTCATGCTCTCTCTCTCTCCAACCTTCTCTCTTCACTGATCGCGGCCTTCTCTTTTTCTGCCCTTTCCTTGTCTTCTTTCTCTTTCTCTTTTTGTTCTCTCACCGAATTCAGAACAAAGTCAGAAAGTTCATGGGCAGTAAAACCTAAATCTTTACCTTGATTCAAGTAAAAGGTGTGAAGTCTTGGGACTCGGCCAAGCTGAGCAAGAAGTCTGTTTACAAAGCTACACAAAAATGTAATTGCTACTTAACTAGTATAACTTCAAATCACAACAACCATTTAGCTACAGCAAGTGAACTTCTGATATTGCCTTAACCTTTTGACAGACAATTTTGTTTCTTTCCAGTTATTCAATTATTCGCTGTAAAATTATTTTACTGTTATTTATGAATGCATCGTATGCTCAATTTTATCAAAAAATACACTCTGACAATATTCTTTCAGTAAATCTGAAATTTATGTCAGTCAAGTCTAGGGGATTAACTAGACAGGTTCTATTATCGCGGACGGGACACTGTAAAAGTCTGTTTACTGTCTGTTTAAGGCTGGAGATGTAGAGATGTAACGTTCTATTCGCTCCAGATGTATAACTGCCCATTTGTGTTCGTGTGTTGTAAAGATGGCAGAGTGGGCGTGTCACACTGATGCGGTGTAATCTAGGTCACCGGCATGAGGTGCCGCCAGGGTATAGTAGAGACACTCATAGTGTCAGCATACGTGTAGATACAGACGTGTAGTACTTGTATAAGACTGGTTGATCATGTAGGTGAGTGAATAGTAGTGCTGACAACACGAAGGCCGTATAGGCTCTTGGACGACTTCACATAGACTCACACAACCACAAGTAGAAGTCAGTGAAGTAGGGAATGCTGCTGACGTTTACAATATTTATTCATGACGTACGATAATATTATGATAGACGAAACAGTCAATAGTACAAGATCATGGACATTATATGTGTAGTTATGAAGGTTAACATCAGGCATCACAGATCCCGAACAGCTTAGACATGTAGCAATGTCTTGACCAATAATTAATGTTCATGCAATAGCTCTAATCTCTGACTGAGCCCCGTCAGGTAAGCCCTAGCAAATATATTGCCTAGTACGGGCGATATCAGTTATTTAACAAAGTCAATGCTATTGTCCTACAACTAGCAAAAGACTTCATTCTGACCTCACATGCCAGGTACTGCATTCTGGTGAAGAAGATTGGCCGTAAACACGGACCAATATAATGACGACGAAATCAGGCCGCAGATCGCGGGCCTCGATAATCAGGTGACTCTCAGTTTACATAAACTTCTGAGAATAAATATATTTCTGCCAAACAATATTCCGCCTGCATTGCGGATCCATTAAGTTGATTCTTAGGCTTATATGTATAATAGGTCAACTTAGACCTAGTCTTTCAAATATGTAGCCATACTGGGGTACAGTATATTACCTCCTCGTGAGCTTCGCTCACTATGTCGCCATCAGCGATAAATGTACCTTTAAGATCTAATCGAGACGAAAAAGATCGAATAATGTTTCAGTTACCTTCTCAAAGAATCCTTACACTCTAAGGTAACACAACACAGCCAATACTGGCATAAAGAATCACTCAGGAAAGGAAGAATGACAAAACAGTCATTCCCAGAATTTCCAAATCCCTATCGAAACTTGGCAGAGAGAAATCTACGGATCGGTACATCCGTTCTAAGCCTCTGGTACACTCTGCTTGAATCATCAGTCTCTCGGTCTTTGCGCCAAGACCTGCGCATGCCCAAAGAGCATAGACCAGATCGAGGCTAAACCAGACCAGGCGTTTCCGCCCAAACGGGTGGTAAAGATACTCCGTATATTGTCCTATAAATAGACTTAAGACATGTCAACTATAAGACATTGCCTGAGACAGGACAACATAAGACAGGGGAAGATAATCACCAGTCAAACTTGTCACAGAAAGATAATAAACATTTATCTCTCTTTGATCACATTAAACCAAACATAAATTAGGTTGGTGTTTTTCTCACCGTCAAAAATGACAGCAACAGACACCAATTCTGATTTATCACAAATGTGTGTCCGAGTTCACTATCCCAGACGAGATTTCCCCAATTGCCACCCCTTTGCTTTGCAGTGATGGTCCATGAGACCATTATTCTATATGCCGAGGTTGCCGGCCTCATATGACTTGGACATCCACTAGCAATTTTCATATGTTAATAAATGCAAAATATAAAATTTTAAAAATGTACAACTCACCCTAAAATCTCTTTGGGAATACTGACTCCTGGCTCAGAGAAATAGTTACGGCAACTTGTTTAAGATGACTCTTATACGCTCCATGTTAATCCGGCTCGCCAATGTCTGGTACACGAGAATTTTACCAACATGACTGTCGGTCAATATTACATGACCTGTCTACTCTCTCAGCAGGGAGTATCATGTAAACGGACATGACGAATTATTACAGGAAGAAGTGTAAACAAGTGACTGGGCACGTGCTTTCTGTGCTCCGAAAATGAAAAATAATTAGATAATGGGAGAAAGAGAGAAAATACGAAAAGGGGAGCGACCAATAACGTCACAGCATCCATTACTTCAAGAGCACATGAATGCTTTCGTGCAAGCTACATGCCAGGGGACTAGCTACAATGGTTGCTCCATAGTCCAAGAGGAGCAGAAAGATATGTAAAATAAATCAGTGAATTTATTTTTATAGGAAATTGGCAGTGATCCCTCATGATGGAAAAATGATGAATGAAAAATAATACACATGTGACATTTCTAATTGGACGAACTGCAGGGCGGTGCCACTCATACCTTTTTTTGTATCTTCTTCTTCTGACAACTCCCAAAGGAGCATACGCCTTAAACAAAAATATTCCAAGTCTGCTTGTCACGTGCCATCATCTCAAGGTCTTCTTCATCCCCTTCATGTCTGTTTCCAGTTATCTTCTCCGTGTGTTCTTGTATCTTCTTCCGCTTCTCTTACCCTGGGGATTACAGAACAGGTTGGCTTATTATGCTGTCAACAGGTTTCCTTGACGTGTGTCCTATCCATCTCCACTGTCTTCTTCTCATTTATTGTTGCACTTGTTCTTGTCATCAGTTCTATGTATTAATACCTTAACTTTCAATAATAACGTTACCCGATATGGTTTATATAGTTTGTGTTTTGGGGTTTTTTTAGGGATTGGGAGGGGCCAAAGAATGAATACGGCCACTGGGGTCTTGTAAAATGTATCTAAGGAGAGAGTGTACACAGGGCAAGTAAAACTCGTCATGTAACAGAAACAACCACAGCAAACATATAAATTGCTTCGGCAATAACTTCCTGCACGATAGGCTAGCTGATGTGGCAATCCTGTGACCATTAAGGAGTAAAAAAGTTAACTTCACTCATTCATACATGCAAGTACAGCAGCTTATATAATGTATTTTCCTGCAAGGGGCGTGTGGTGCCACGTCTACACAACACCCGCTGCTTTTTGCATAATCAGTTGAACACAAGTTTCAGAGAAACATTTTAGCGCTTTTTAATATTCATCATTATTTCCCTTTGAATCCTTACGTGTATCGTGTCAACCCTGTAGCTGTTCTCCTCTTGCAGGAGGCCTGCACCACCAAACATTCACGTGCTCTTGTTGCCGTGGTTTTTATGGTAATTTGTTTTACATGATGAGTTTGCCAGCCTCATGCCTAACCTAATATTAATTGCATTGTACGACATGCCTGAAGTAGCAGCAATCCTATCTTTCTTTATCTCACCAGAGTCCCCTGGGGGGCCGAAGCGGATCAATTAGTTGATGACAATTTTTATCGCATTTTACAAGAGCTGTCAACATACACAATCAGAACAAGGAACAGTTCTTGTATTTAAACGGGAAAAAAACATAGTTTTTCTCGTCTAATTATTAGCGAACTTGTGTAAAACAAATCGTTGTGAAAGGAGCCCTGCCTGTATATAGATGCTGTGATAAAGTACACTGATACAGCGACAAAATTAGTATTTATATGTATAAAAATCATAATAATATGTGCAGAAATAGAAATAGTAAGGTTGTAACGCGTCTTCTTTGCCCCGCCAGTCAGCGCATTGAGATAAGAACGTATTGTGAAAACCTTATTGTCGCGCCAGTGGTATTGGACTTTATAACTCGCCCGTCAAGGGTTAACGGTAATAATTTTGAAAAACTACAAGCGTAGGGTTCCAGGAAAGATAGGAAGAATAAAACAGACGAACGGGACCTCAAGACGCAGCAATAGAGACCGCAGTCAGCGACTCATAGCTTGACTGCCTGCGTCAGGACCAGCGAACCAGAGCTGGTCAAGACCGCACTCCACCTCCACGTGGTGGTCCTGGAAACAGTCTGCAGCAGTGCAGTCTGGCTGAGCGAGTGTGGATCGAAATGGGAAGGCAAACCCGGTCCTAAAAAATGCCATGCAGAAGTCGGATGTGTCGACCGAAAGGTGCAGATATCACAGCTTAGGCGTAAACAGACACAACGCAACCACCGTCCTTTTCAGGACGAACGAAGAAGAAGAAGAAACAAACGAACGCGTAAAAGTGAGAGACAGAAAATGATACCATCTGCACGCGTGGTTTGAATCTAAAAAACCTAGCGAAAACGCGATAGTGTCGTTGGCCGCTTGAAAATACGACGCAAATTCAAAATATGTTCGGTAATTGGGTCACGCAAACAACCTTAGCTCTTATAAAAGTGACGTATTTCTTACGTAATACGGGAGACTGTCGTTTTTAGTTTGAAAATAGCGGTAGAAAGAAGTGAACAGGTGGTAGTTTCTGGATTTCAATAATATTGAAGACTAACATTGAAAAAATATGGAATTTGTTATTAATAGGAATGTGAACACAAAACTTAGTTAGTAAGATGGCTTATAGTCTCCTGATAAATAATATGTTGAAAATTACAAAATTCCCCAGTAGATAAGAAAGTTATTGACAAAAGACTGTTTTTTGTTTTGACAGACGAACCAACACATGCTCGTTTTGACTTGCACTAAAGCTAACATTTTTGACGCGTCCTTGAAAAAGGCAGGAAAAGGTTACATATATTCTATTGGAGGAGGGGTAGACAGGGGGAGAGAAATTATGGGATGGCTTAACACAAAATATATTTAGCAGTAGAAATCTAAGAATGAGAGAGGAGAAAAACTTGTTAGTGTCCAAAAATCAAGTCTGCTTTTGCTTTAATTTCAAAATTTCAAAATTGTCGTTCGTTCATTGGCCAAAGCCTTTCATATTATTGAGAAAATGCAAAGGCTCGACGCCATTTGAATATTATTGTGAAATGTGACTAGCCTTAATACTAAATATATAAATAAATAACTATAGTTAGGCATCACAGTCCAGCCAGCAGTACATCTGGAGTCTGCTATTCAACGTACCTGTGTTTTTTCATTGAATTTCTGGTAAGACCGACATTATTCATATATTTTGTTTAAAAATGTGAGTGAGAGATGCTGCCATCACGACTGTAAGTAATCAGGTCCCAAGCTGATTTATGCAGGGCCTGGAGGTAGAATTAGGCTATAACACATTGCCAGTTTTGTAAATGCACATGTTTTGTGAAATAAAAATGTTTTCTTAGGTGGCCACAGGGACACAGCTCACCTATCCTATTGTATGGAAGAAAAGAAAGATTAATAAAATTATTGCAGATGCAGTGCCGCCTTTGTAGGAGAGACATGTGAACAACACTGGTACACTTTGTAATGGATGTGCTGGATTGGTCCAGTAGATATGACCCAGCTCTTTATTTCTTATGTATTCTACTTTGTAGAAATAACACTTTTAGTAAGATATCCACACGGAGACATTATTTCATTGTTACAGGGTTTTTATATGGCACTAGCCTGGTGCCAGATGTCTGTGAAAAGTAGTGAAAGATCGTTGCATTTCCAGTAGTGACGGGGATCAACAGAGTCTACCCTGTTACTTTTGGCTCAGATATCCAAGTGAAATCGTTGGGCAACAAGATTACAGACTGTTCAAGTGTGCCAAGATAAGTAAAATATCTGGCACCCTGACCCTTCATCAGCTTTTAAGACCAGCGCAACCCTGTACAACAGAAATAAACTATTTCCCTAAAGAATTTAACAGTGACAGTATATAGTAAAGAAGTGGGGATGATTATAAAAGCCCAAACAGCCATCCAGTGTTAGAACCAGTGATATAAAAACTTAATAACACTATTATTATTATAATTAAAATTGTCCCTTTGGGTTAAAAGTTTGTTTATGTAAATACCTTCAATTCTTATCATTTTTTGAGAGTCCTGACCAGAAAAAGAATACTAGGTTCAGGACCAATAAATCATACAGAAAATTATTAATTGTAAAATGTTACACCAGGTGTTATTTCCTTTAATTATAGACTTTAATAATTGTTTATATGTGTGTGAAAGAGCCAAGGATCCAGACCCCGAGGACGACCCAGAGTCCGCTGGGAGGACAACATTAGACAATCTTTGAAGGACCGAGGACTAGAATGGAAGCAGGCCAGGAGGAAGACAGCCGATAGAATAGTCTGGCGCTCTCTCTTCCAAACCTCTACACCTCACGGTAGAAGGGGAACGACTAAGTAAGTAAGTAAGTATATGTGTGTGTGTGTTATTGTGATATTACCATCACACTACACTTGCATATCCCTAGACATTAGACGTGGCTAGCATACATATTAGTCAAGAATAAGTCTGCTTGAGGTCATAAGGTGGTAGCAGAAAGGCACCCTGATAACTCAACCCTAAATTTATTAGAATCAGGGACCTTCACAGCTGACCTCATTCAGTATAGTAGTGAAACATATCAACAACATTTCATAACATCAAAATCCACCACAGATGCATACTTAGTCAAGTATCACCAGTAGCGTCATAGGCAACTAAGTAATTTCTCTGGGACCTCTGAACAAACGGAAGAACTTAGCCGGGGGTCCAAGAAATATTTCGAAACGTAAGCAAAGGAGATAATGGAAGAATTAACGGCTCTTTAAAGTTTCATTTTTGTTGTTGTTACTGTTGTTGTTGTTTTTTTATTCATGGGGAAATTAATTACTTGGCTATAGGTGTGTGTGGGGGGAGAGAGTTGTAAAGAAAACATGTGTGGCCTAGATGGATAGAATGTAGAGGTTTGCAGAGAAACGAGGAGAAGGAAAATAAAACAGGAAGGATGGGAATGAGGATTGACAGGTAAGAATGGAGAATGTCCCATGGCATTCTACAAGTAGAGACGACCAGTCATCGTCATTATTATCGTATTTCTTTTTTCTCTTCGTTAAGCATGGAGCCACCAGAGCAGCTTCCCCCACTCCCCCCCCCCCCTTTTTTTAAATTTTCTTTTTTTTCATTAAGTCAGCACCAAATCATTTACGTGTTCTTACAGCATGTGGTTTCTGTAGCCATGTGTTCAATGTGATGAGGTTTCCGACCACACGAACGACTTCATATGGTTAGCCTCTTACAACATACCTCAGGAGTCTTATACTTGCTTTGTTTCCTCACCCCCCCCCCCCCCCCTCGCCCTGCCCCAGAAACTACAAGGGGGCTGAGAGGAGTGTTAGCAGTGGTTAGTGGTTGTAGTAGAGAGAGTTAGAGAAAGAGAGCGAGAGAGAGAGAGAACGAAGGATCGAACTGAATTTTAAAAGTCTTGAGAATCGGGCACCCACGCCCGTCTGACATCCTGCATTTTGCCTTTCATCCTCGATCCTGACACTCTCTCATGCGATCAAACCGTCAACGGTTAATTTGACCAGGTATCACCGACCATCAATACGAAAAATGCATAAACACATTCTTGCTTTTACCGGTACATTTAGGAAGGAAAATAAAAAAAGATTACTTTCTTACACACTTCTGTAGCAAAAAAATAGCGAAACAAACAAATCTTCGAGCAGTTCAAGAAAATTACAAGGGGATTGACATAAGTCTTGGGCCTGACCATGAAAGAGTCACAGGAGGAAGTTGAAACTTGGCACATTTAAAGTTCATCATAATTGCACTGAATGTGTAAAGTACGCGTTTGTTTCTTCAATGGGTTTTCCCGCTACGGTGCACGGCGCAATGTACCCTATTGACCGGATCTGCTGCTCCAAAGATTTGACAAAACAATGGAAAAGAAGGAGGCCAGAGCTGTGATAAAATTTCTGATGTTTCAGGAAAAAACCCCTACAGAATTACACAGGGAGAGGGAACCAGTGTTTCGTGATTCTTGTCCGTCATATACTTCGGTAAAAAAACTGGTGTCAACAGTTTAAGTGCGACCGCTCAAATGTTGCTGATCTGCCAAGATCTGGTAGACCAGCCTCAAAGTGCAACGATGAAAATGCAACAAGAGTGAAGAAAATCATTGACCAGGATCGAAAAATGACAATTATGGAGATAGCTAATAGAGTAAAACTAAATGAAAGAACAGTTTATAGAATTTTACACAACAGACTGAACATGAGAAAAGTGTGTGCACGCTCGGTTCCGCGACTGTTGACACGTGAACAGAAGCAAACGAGGGTAAATTGCTGTCAACAGTTGCACAAAAAGTGTCAGTCAAAAATTTTTTTGGAGACCATGGTAACAGTAGATGAGATTTGGGTACACCATTATGACCCCGAATCCAAAATTGCCAGCATGCTATGGAAAACAACTCCGCCAATGCCGGTCCCAAGCCCAGATGAAAAAGGAGGAGGGCGGCCTGCATGGAGGCCGTAAGGAGGCAGCCCCTCCACCATGCAAAGGCACAACAGGCCAATCACCTGTTTGCTTTAAACCACGATTACGAGTAACAAAAGAGAGAAAACCGGACTGATTCTAAAGGCGACGAACTGGAACGGACTACGAACTACGACTTAAGGAACATGGAACACAAGAAGTATAAATGGGAAGGAAGAGGAGCTGGTGGAAGAGATGAGGAAAGCAAAACTAGAAATCCTGGCTATTACGGAAACAAAGAAAAAAGGACAAGGAGTCATGGATCTCAATGGCAACACGCTGCTCTACAGTGGTGTACCCATATCCGAAAGAGCTAAAGGGGGTGTGGGTTGCATTGTGGCCCAAAATCAAAAAGATAGTATCAAGGGGTGGAACTTTGTCTCAGAGCGCATTATGGTTGTGAAACTAAAAGAAGGAGAAACCATAGTCAACCTGGTCATAGTGTATGGGCCAAATGAGGATGAGAGAGCAGAGGTCAAGGAGGAATTCTTCGAGCTGCTTCAAAGGACAGTGGATGACTGCCTAGATGAAGTTATCATGCTCGGAGATTTTAATGCCAGAGTTGGAAATGACCATGCTAGATGGAGTGGAGTTATCGGAAGATATGGAGAAGATACTCTCAATGACAATGGAAAGCGACTCCTTAGATTCTGCAGTGAGCAGAATCTGATCATTACAAACACAAAGTTCCCCCATAAGCGCATACATGCATACACTAGATTGAACCAACAAAGAATGAGAAGTCAGTGATCGACTATGCCATTGTTCGGAGAAGCTCAATCAAATATGTCCGAGATGCAAGAGTCTGGAGGGGGCCAGAGATTGGAAGTGATCACTACCTGCTAACAATCAAACGAACAACTGAAAGAGTTGCTCAGCCTAGGAACTGCTCAACATCACGCAAGAAACCAAGTAAACGAGCAGGAGAAATGAGCATTAGGACCTACAAGCTGAGAGAGCCAGAAATTAAGACCAGATATCAGGGGCTTATTGCTGCAGCGGTGAGCAACACAGAAGAACAACCTGATGACTTGGAAACCCTCTGGATTAAATTCAAGGATATCATAAAGACAGCTGCTGCAGAAGCATGTGGTGAAGTCCGACTTGGGAACCAGAGAAAGAGGACACCTTGGTGGACAGAGGAAGTCAAAGAGAAAATAATAGAGAAGAAAATGGCATGGAAACAATACTTAGGAGCTAAAAACACAACAGGACAAATGGAAAAATATAGAGAATATGTGACACTCAGAACAGAAGTAAAGAACAAAGTGCTAGCAGCAAAACAGAAGTCCTGGGAAGAATTTGGAGAAAAGCTAGAAAAAGATGCACAAGAAAACCAGAAATTGTTCTATAAGACCCTAAAGAACATGAGGAAGGAAAAACAATGCCCTCTCAAATTTATAAAGGACAAGCAAGGCAAATTGCTTACTGCCCCGAAGAAAGTAATGGAAAGATGGAAAGAATATTTCTCAGAACTCCTTGATGGTGAGCAAGGTCAAACATCAGAAATGATAACCACTAGCACAGAAGAGGAAACCAATGGTGATGAAGATGACATAAAGATGGAAGAACTGAAGGCAGCACTGGAGAAAATCAAGATGGGCAAAGCAGCAGGGCATGATGGTATAACACCAGAAATGGTTAAGTACATGGGAGCATCAGGCGACCTGTTACTCCTAAGGGTCCTACAGGCAGCATGGTGCAACAAGACCATACCAAAGGATTGGGAGATCGCCATCATAACACCAATTTTCAAAAAGGGTGACAATCGACAGTGTGGAAACCATAGAGGCATATCCCTTCTCAGTGTCCATGGGAAAATTTACTCTAGAATCCTAGAGCAGAGACTCCGACGCCTAGCTGAGCCACAATTGGATGAGGTCCAGTGCGGATTCCGAGCAAACCGAAGTACTCAAGACCTAATCTTCACACTCAGACAGCTGAGTGAAAAGGCCCTTGAGTATAAGAGAGAGATCCATCTTTGTTTCATAGATCTGGAAAAGGCGTTTGACAGGGTCCCTTGGAGCAAACTTTGGGACTGTTTGGCAAGGAAGAATATTCCAGCACCTCTGATTCATGCTATACAGAGCTTCTACAAGTCTTGCAGAAATTATGTGAGGACAGCAAACCATAAGTCAGAAGAGTTCAGGACCACCACTGGTGTAAGACAAGGTGATATCCTATCACCTTACCTCTTCATACTCCTTATGGACGATGTCATCAAGGCATGTAAGGAGAGAACAAGAAAGTATTCAGTGGGGTACTGGAAGATGAGACAGGTCTATATTTCAGAGCTGGCATTTGCTGATGATGTTGCCCTGATTGCTAAATCAGAGGCACATCTCCAATCCAACCTGCAAGTCTGGAAGGAAGAGCTGGAGAAAAGAGGGATGGTCATAAGCAGCTCTAAAACAAAATCCATGGTGATATCACGAGAAGAAAGAAGACATCAGATTAAGCTGGGAGAACAGGTCCTGGAGCAGGTCGACCACTTTAAATACCTCGGAGCTATTATAGACCGAAAGGGAGGCATCAAAGAAGAGTTGGCCACTCGAAAAGCAGCAGCTGGGAGACTTTTTCAGGCCATAAATCGAGGATTCCTCAGCAAGAGAGAGGTTGGTAAGAAAACGAAGATGGCTGTATACCGCTCCACCTATGTCCCAGTCTTGACATATGGATGCGAGTCATGGGCAATGACTACAACCCATAAAAGCCAGATCCAAACCTCAGAAATGAGGTATCTGAGGAAGGTGGTTGAAGTAACAAGAAGAGACATGGTACGCAACCAGACGATACGTCAAGGCCTAAAATGCCACCCCCTACAGACCCAAGTAGAACAGTCCCAACTAAGATGGTTTGGCCATGTCTGCAGAATGGGAGAAGATCGGCTACCACGACAAGCATGGGAAACAAAGAGCCAAGGATCCAGACCCGGAGGACGACCCAGAGTCCGCTGGGAGGACAACATTAGACAATCTTTGAAGGACCGAGGACTAGAATGGAACCAGGCCAGGAGGAAGACAGCCGATAGAATAGTCTGGCGCTCTCTCTTCCAAACCTCTACACCTCACGGTAGAAGGGGAACGACTAAGTAAGTAAGTAAGTAAGCTATGAAAAACCCCGGGCTCCCCAGCACCTGTCAAGCCGAGGACGCAGAAATCTGCAGGAAAAGTGATGCTGACTGTTTTTTGGGGCGGCAAAGGTGTCCTTTTAAAAGATTATCTGCCTCGTGGCAACGCAGTTAATGGACAGTACTATGCAGATCTTCTCACAAAACTAAGAAAGGTTGTGACCAGGAAACGAGGGATAACGCGCACATAAAATCTTCCTATGCTTCAAGACAACGCGCCCTCTCACAAAGCACGGCTTGTGCAGCTAGCAGCCAACGATTTAAATATTGAAATTCTTTCACACCAACCATATTCTCCAGATTTGGCTCCACCAGACTTTTGTCTATTCCCAAATCTTAAAAAACAGTTAAAAGGAAATCATTTTGACAGCTATGAAGAGGTTATACTGGCAAGTGATGACTGGTTTAGTTTGAAAAATAGGGTGTTCTACTCCCAAGGTATTTTCAAGGTCAAGCAGAGATGGCAGAAGTGTGTCAATTCAGACGGTGGCTATATTGAAAAGGAATAAACACTAAACAAAATTTCAGCTCTCTGTGACCTGTCCTTCATGGTCAGGCCCAAGACTTATGTCAATCCCCTTGTATATCTACTCATTCTCAAACACATCTTCACATTTTAAATAAACGAAAATATGACATATTTCTACAGTGCAGTGGTATACAGTATAATACAGTTACATTATCACATGCATAACATCATATAATAATACTAGATAGATATAATAACAATTACTCCCATACAATGATGGCTTGTACGCGGAACGAGCGAGAGAGGAATAGATAGGTTGACATATGGATGAGATGTGCACAGGTAAAGGCTGCTAATGTGGAGGCAGATAGTCAGTATAGATAGATAGATAGATAGATAGATAGATAGATAGACAGACAGACAGACAGACAGATAGAAAGAGATAGATAGATAGATAGATAGATAGATAGATAGATAGATAGATAGATAGATAGATAGATAGATAGATAGATAGATAGATAGATAGATAGATAGATAGATAGATAGATAGATAGATAGATAGATAGATAGATAGATTTTTTTTTTTTTTTTTCCTTAACCAGCGGCACTTAGGCTTTCAGCCCTTCGGCCCAATGACATGTCATTGCGAGGCTGGGGAACCTGAGGACTTTCCTTCCAACCCGGTCAGGAGCTTCGCTCCTTCCCATCCACAGAGGGTTTATCACAGGAGCCGTTCAGGCTATTCAGTCAAATTTCCGGCCGTAAACATTTCTTCAAACGCCGACGCCCGGGTTTGAACCATGAACACCTGGTCGCCAGTACAACGCCGAAGCCATTACACCAGCGCGGCTCCCAGATAGATAGATAGATAGATAGATAGATAGATAGATAGATAGATAGATAGATAGATAGATAGATAGATAGATAGATAGATAGATAGATAGATAGATAGATAGATAGATAGATAGATAGAACGAAATCTTTATTTCATCAGGGTAAAGAAATAGGCATAATTGTCTTTTTACATTTCTGCCCTGCAATACAATTTTTCAGCGTGTTAAAAATTAAAATATTAACAACTTTAGACAGGATCAATTAATATTATCATCACAATCAGAAACTTAGCACACACAAGTACATTTACTCATAGTTATTCACGCACATAGAGAAAGGGAGAGAGACAGCGAGGGGGGAGAGAGAGAGAGAGAGAGAGAGAGAGAGAGAGAGAGAGAGAGAGAGAGAGAGAGAGAGAGAGAGAGAGAGGTCAAGCAATAAAGCTACTTAATATAAAAAATTCAATTTAAAATGAAAATATTACAATGATAGTTAAATGCTCGTGGAAACGTTGAAATAACAGAAACAGAATTGTCTTTAAATGTGTGTACAAGATTTCATGACATGTGAATGCAGATGTCTTTTGAATGTGGTGTAATTATCAGTTTTGACAGACTTGGGTAGGGAATTCCATGCCAAACCACCTGCATAACTAAAACAACTTCGGAAGAGGTCAGTTCGAGGATTTGCAAGGTCCAAAAGTAAGTCGCCACGTATAAAATATGAGCAGTACTTATATCGAAAGAACATTTGCAGGTATGAAGGCGTTCTGCCGTGTAAAATTTGATGCACAAATAGATCTTGGAAGAAGAAGAATTTTTTAAGAGGAAGAACATTCAGCTGTGAAAATAGCTGAGCACTGGGAATGTTATAATTCAGGCAAACAAGTCGTAGCGCCCTTTTATGTAGGGATTCTAGGCGTTTCAAATACGACAAGCCACAGCGACTCCAGATATTTGAGCAATAAGAAAGGTGACTTTGAATATGTACATAATAGAATATAAGTCTAGAGTGCGGACATAAAAAATGTTTGATTTTTGAGAGTTGAAACAATTTTTGTGAGATCTTGTTTGCGATGAAATAGACATGTGACTTCCAGCTTAGAGACTGGTCGATGACCACACCCAACAGGCTGTGGTCCGTAACTTTATTAATACGTTCTCCGTCTAGAGATAAAGACAACGTATTTGGTTGACAGTGCAGAATCTTTTGGCGGGTTGAGATAATCAAAGATTGAGTTTTGTTTTTATTAATGGACATACTATTAATAGTGCACCAATCTTGTACAATGTCCAGGTGATGCTGTAAAAGAGACTGAACAGTGTTAATGTCTGTGTCAGCTACTGTTACTGTGGTATCATCAGCAAACATAAGACAATCGTCATGTGGCAATGACAAGGGCAGGTCATTGATGAATATGCTGAAGAGTAAGGGTCCTAGTATCGAGCCCTGCGGGACACCCATTGTAGTGGTGTATGATTTAGAGAGCACATTATTGTATAAGACTCGTTGTGTTCTGTTTTCAAGGAATGATTTTATTAATGTGATCACTTGTGGATTAAATTTGTACACGCAAGCTTTTGTATCAGCAACGAATGGTCAATTGTATCAAATGCTTTGTAAAGGTCGATTAATAATACTCCATTTATTTTTTTGCAGTTGATATTAGAATGCCAGATTTCGGTAATCTTAGTCAACAAGGATTGACAAGAATGTTTGGGTCGAAATCCAGATTGGTTTTCATGTATAAGATTGTAGATGTTCAGTGAAGAAAGAATATGTTTATACATGTGTCGTTCAAGAGGCTTAGTTATGACTGATAGTAGGGAAATCGGCCGGTAGTTTGTGACGACATTAATATCACCGATTTTAGGTACTGGTACCTGTCGTAAAGTGTAAACACACTTCTTTGTTAATCACCCAGCCAATCAACGAGCACCGTTCACCAGTCTCTGAGACAGAATAAAATTAAACTTAAGCCCTGTTTTTCGGTTTCGGTGGCGGCCATCTTGTCACGCAATATGGCGGAGAAAACACAATAAAATTAGGCTGTACGGAGCATGGTACAAAACTGCAGACAACCAATCAGCTTGCCCCGCCATGAACCAACCAAACGCTTTCCTTAAGCAGTAAAAGTTCCCACATTTACCTATATTTACGGGCGGATTTTATGCATAATCACACATCACCGACACGAAGCCAGATCGACGACCGACTGAGGAAGAGGAGCTGTCAACCTTGATTTATTGCTTACCTGCGTGCATTGACCTAGCAGACTGCTCCGCTAGTCGAATCACTGGCCTGTTTAAATCTTAGAGGGTTTTATTCGTGTCATCAAACCTGAGGTCGTATGTCCAGTCAATCCAGCTGCCTGGAACTTCACAGGAGCACAGAGATTGTACCTGAGATACATCTTTAGTCCCCCTATTTTATTTAACTATTATGATTTTAACTAGCCGGTACTTTGTTTCTGTTTCAGATTAGCAATAGAGCACTGGCTAAACACCATGCTCTCACCTGTCAAACTGTCCTTCCACACTGCGTGAAACTGAATATTCAACTATCATGCACACACACATGCATGTCGTCTAGCGAGACTAGTATGATGTTGTGCATGAGGCTGGCAATATCACCGTGTAACATAGATTGCTACCGAAACCACTACTGCAAGAGCACACACTCAGCTATCACACACACTCATGCATGTCGTCCAATGAGACTAGTATGGTGTTGTGCATGAGGCTGGCAATCTCACCATGTAACACAGATTGCTACCAAAACTACTACTGCACGAGCATCTGAATGCTTCATATGGAGGCAAACGACACTGGTGGCCCCATGCTCCCTCAGGAGCGGAGAAGAGAAATATATATCTCCAAGTAAGCCCACGTGCTCTCACAAACCATTCTACACATAACCATAATTAAATAATAATAAAATATGTATCAAATAGAATTAAACAATATGTACAACCAATACTCTCCTTAATGATCATAAACCACTACCTCGCAACTGATCCATCTCAATATTCATTACTGCATTCTGAACATGTCGTAAGTGACGACTGGTGCGCCTGGCAACAAGCGTGTCGTATATGACCCCTGATGAGTTTGGGAACTCATCACATGAAACACATCGTTACCGTTAAAGAAACAACCACTGCAATAGCATAAAAATGCTTCTTGTGGGCCTGTAATGGACACCAGCTGCATTGGTGTTTCCATGCTCCGCCGGGAGCAAACAGAGAAACACCTGTCTCAACGTGCCTTACGCACCAAGGAGTGGCCTCGCGCTCTCCAGAAATCTAAATACATATTCTCACCTCACTCAAAGTAACCCACTTAAGATATACAGTAGAATAATCAATAATCGTGAAATACCAATAAATTGCTGTCGCATCAAAGAATAAAATATAATTATTCTTGACTTTCACAAAACTGAAATTAAATTCATCACCTAAAGGAGATCTTAACGCGAAAACTATCTCTTTCCTTTACTGGGGAAAATTATCTACTTAAACTGCTTTCACCTACGTGTCAATTCACACAATATAACATAGCGTAATATACAGGCTTATAACAAGCTAAGAGTGTTACCGCAGACCCCTTGGCGCCTTCTTTATTCACAGTCATCAACACGTGGCCCCCCGGTTGCCATTTTCCCAAATAGTTAATATTATCTAGATCACAGTAATAGATCGCTTCTCTGCCTGGTTTCATGTATGAAATAGTTCCCTTCTTTATTTGCCTTTCTGATGAATGAAATAATCGCTCTTAAACTCTCACATATGTGATTTGGGCTTAGCGTGCCTAATAAAAACTATCCACACATTATTTTCACCCATCTATCATTTCAGGACTAAATCTAATGTCCTTAGAAGAAATCTCCTCATGAAACATCTTTTATTTCCTTAAACATTAGAACAGACTCGTGCTGAATATAATTTCAGAATTATAGAACATGAATGCTAATTTCTACAAAATACGCTAACAGTTATAGCACACGTGCTCTGGTTTCTTTGTCCATCTGCTACCCACACAGGGCGCCTCGTCTCATTTGTTCTCTCTGGGCGGCTCTTGCAAAATAGGCCCGTTCGCCGGCTAGGCACTTCATATATAGGCCCTAGGGCAGATCACTCAACTTAGTCCGCGCGCGCAGTAATTTGGCCACTTAAATAACACTCGCCTTTATTACTCTATTAGGCAAGAAAACACAAATATGGCCCACACTTATCAAATATAACACAACTATCAAATATAACACACAACTATACACCACAACCAACTCCTAGGCTTTATTATGGCCCAGCAATACATCTTCTACTTCGTCAGACCTTTCACATCCCAGCGATGCCCGCTCGCGCCGTCACGTGGGCTGACAGTCACATGGGCTGCGAAAATATATGGGCGATAAATATGCCATGAACATGAAGGGGGACAGTCACATGGGCTGCGAAAATATATGGGCGATAAATATGCCATGAACATGAAGGGGGCCTCTGGGGTGTCTTTACGGCCCCATCACATTTGCATGCGATTCTCGTTGCTCCACTTAATCAGATTATGTGTATTGTTTTGTAAAGATTGTTCTAGTGTGGTGCAACTTTTATCATTAGTGTGGTGAGATCAGTGATACCCTCGATCAAAAGTACATTAATAATTAATTAAATAATTTAAAAAGTAGTAAAAACTAGTACTAGCCCGTGTTTATTGCCCGTCATCTTCACCGATGTCTCGGGTCGAGCTGAATGTTAAAAAGTGTTCACGTTACTCAAAATGATAGCCTATCCCAAAACCCGCCCGCGTTTTCGTCACTCCGTCTTGAAAATTTGAAACTACCACGAAACGTTTGCGTGAGGCAAATACTTGTTTCGCCCGTTGGAGTGATAGAAAAGGGGGGAAGATAGTGAGAGGAAAAATAAACTAATGCATCGTATTTTATCCAAGTCGCATGGTAACCGAGGTTTTAAGTTGTATACTATTGCGTGAGAAATCCTTACTGCTTGTTACCCGCCACTTCGTTAGGCTAGACAGTTAACTACGATTCAAATAAACATTGAGAGAAGGGGGAAGTGGAGTAGAACGATACTAAAAGTGAAACTTAGAATGACTTTCGTTATACAAAATAAAAGAATGATAAAATTAATATTATTACATATAACACATCCTCCATAGTCCTTATAATAATTTTATGAATCTGTTTATTAATATGGTAGTCCAGAAAAGAAAACCCAATATGCATAGAGAAATACAGAAATGAGAACGGCAAGAAAGATTAGCATAAAAATTATATAGACTGGTAGGGTATAATAATAATAATAATAATAATAATAAATTCTTTAAGCACCAAACACGGCGCATAAGGCAGAAACCAGTGCTCTCCAGGTTGTTCGTTGTGACGCCACTCCTCTTAGCTCTTGCACATTATTTAGGCCCAACGTTTTTCCTTCTCTTATTATTGTTCTTCTGAGTGTTTCTTTTGGTCTTCCTTTTTTTCCTCTTACCCTCAGGAACCCAAGTGAGCGCCTGTAGTGGTATTCTGTTGTTTTGCATTCGTAGGACATGACCGATATATGACCATCGTCTTTTCCTTATATAGTCGGAGACATATTTCTGCCTAGAGTCTTCTCTTATTTGTCGATTAGTCTTGAATTCTTTCCAACTGATGTTCATGAGTTTTCTAAGACATTTGTTCTCGAATGTATTCAGCTTGTTCTCCAATGATTTTGTTATTTTAGGGTATAGTCTTCTGATAAATAATATGTTTCAATATCAAAAGTCGCACGAGTAATAACCAAGATATTGCAAAAATACTATATAATTTCGGACAGGGAGACATACAGACTATCGTTCTTGCTCATTTTATTGGTAACATTTTTGGAACGCAATTTTGAAAAGAGGCATTGGCGTGATTCAAATTTGATTGGTTAACGCTAGGAGGAAGGGAGAGGTAGAAAAGGTTAGCCCCAAAACGATACATATTTTGCAGTGTAATAGCATGGGCAGACTGACCAATAGACTAAGAAACACATAGTATGTTTTGGGTTTGGTTTTTCAAATTCAAGTCAAAATTGGTAGTCGCTTGATTTCATCGGCCAGCCCAATTGATATTAGCGAAAGCTTACAAGGCTCTTGGCCATTTGAATAAAATTCGTACGTACCAAGGGACGATGAGAACAGAAGTGTTGATTTTAAAATAAAAAGTCAAACAGTCTGGACAAGCGGCAGAGAAAAACTTGTGCCATCTTTGCTAGTCATCGTTACTTGTGTTATATTTAATTGAATTTGTGGTAAGAATGATTTATTTATTAATATGCCTTATTAAAAGGCAAAAGCTAGATACTGCTATTGGGAACAGTGAAGGACATGCTTGGAGCAAAAATTATTGAGTCCTCAAATTGAATTGTGTTTGAATATTGCATATTGTTATGACTATTATTATTATTATTATAAGATCAGAACATACTAGGAAGCCTCTGTGTTCCATGAACACTCATCAACATGCCTAGAGCATTTATATTTATGAAAAGAAAAGAACAATCTTAAAGAAGGAGGTATACATATATACTCCAAATAAATTGTGTTGAAGAAAACTATGTACAATTACAGTGGCGTATCCGCCATATGGACCTGAGGTGTGGTCACAGTAGGATGTGAAGTCATATGAATTAGGGGCTGGTGCACCTGTATGCACTCGATATAGGAACATTATAAGTTATCGTTATAGGACAAAGAGTCCCTTTAGTTAATTATTAGTTGTAAGATATATTTTCCTCAGTTTCAAAGACCTGCCCAAAAGAGTTTGCAGGACAGGCAGAATACAATTGTAAAAAAAAGAATTAATGTAAAAACATTTTAACCACAGACTTATTCCTTTAATTATAGCGAGTTATAAAGTGTTGTTTTGATGTACCATCATTTTCATTTCATCCCTAGACACTAGCCTCATCAAACACCAGACACTAGAAATAAAATACAGCCCGTGTGAGATCTAGAGAGGTAGCGTTAGGTTCCCTGAGAATTCATCACCATCATCATCAACTATTAGACTCAGGGTCTTACATAGCTTGACCTCAAACGGTTGACACTTCCACAACAATACATCCTTCTATATACTGTTCAAAAAAAGAAACGCAACTTTTTTGGTGTTACTTTTATAAAAGATATTCGCTGATTGTACATCAGTCAACCTATTTGTAGCGGGAGGTTATATAAAATTATTTATTATGTAAGAGTATGCCAGTAACGAGTTCTGACCTTACAAGTAATACCCCAGTCTTAGAAATAAGCACTGGTGTATTGTTATCATAAAAATAGTCAGACTGTGAAAACCCTGGCCCAGTTGGTAAGAAGTAGTACCAGGATTTAAGGTGTCTCCTCCCTGTGACTATCTTATGATTACTTATATTCTAGGGGATAAGTAAAATGTACATTCACTGAACCCACAAAATGGAAGAAGTGAATAAATCCTCAGGTACAGTTAAAACAGTTTAATAATTACACTAATATTCTATTACTGCTAGTTGGAACAGAGCATTGAAATATATAAATATATAGAAAATTAAGTCACACAATTACTATTATTGTCTGTTTAGACTTCAAGATCTTAAATAATAAAGTTACTGAAATCACTGTTATTAGTCCTTTGAATTTAAGGATAACTGTCATCAGTTGACTGAGTTTCGGTATGGTTACTTATTGTTTTCAACTATTGGCTGTTTCACATGTATAGGTGGTCAGTGTCAAACAGGACACTTATCTTTCCAACTTGATACTGCTGAAACTGAACTGTCCTTTGCTGATATCAGACTTGGTAGGCCCAACAGTAGGGATGCCAATGACCAGTTGAAGTTCACTCTTTGGGGTCCTGCACTTTTGTGGGATTGCCTCGGATGAACAGCACCGGCTTCTGATACTGGACAGTCTGGTTTGAGTTAGTTCATGGAACCTGCAACATATCAGCCTTGGCTAGTATCTGGCTAGACTTGTAGCTGACTAGCACAGATGTCAGACCAGTCAGTCATCAGATGTCACCGTTATACAATCATAGTAAGTAAGGACATCATTTCAGTGATATAGCATTAATATTAACATTTCAATTAAGTGTAACTGACTAGCACATAAGTCAGACAAGTCAGTCATCAGGTGTCAAAGTTATACAGTCATAGCAAGTAACATCAATTCAATGATATAGAATTAATATTAACATATCAGTAATAAACATCATCTGGTTTATTCCGCTCCTATACATCCCTTCATATTCTATAACTTGATCCTTCCAAATCATATCAAGTACAAATTCAAATACTGATGCTATTCTTAGTATCTACACAAAATTAATACATAAATAAAGAAAGAGAGTGACCACGTGATCAGGTTGCTTTCTACTGAAACTGGCTGTAGAACAGTCCAGTTTACCAGCTGTAAATGGGTACAAAGTTGTGCGCTCGAACTAGGGAAGGCAAAGGCAGCGAGGAAGGGGACTAGTCACCTTAATCTCGTAAACTGGGATCTCCCATGATGAAGTTTCTAACACTTCATTTCCCTATGACAATCTCTGCCATGGGACTGCCTTTATCTTCGAAAGCGATACAGCAATATGATAAATACTGTATATCTTCATTAGGCTGTGGGGCTATTTGTGATTAATTTTTGTACAAGCAACAATCATCCACAATGCACATGTTTAGATCATATTAAAAATACAATACATTATATCAATGACTATTATACAGGCATATTTTGTGAAGTTTATATGAACCTGAAATATTAAAAAAAAAATATTATACACGGTAGTTATCATAATTTCGCTTACCCTCAGACTTCAGATACTGGACTTAAAAATGTTTCTGGCGATCCGCTCACAATTCATGGGTAGTGGCGAAACTCTGCCTCCAGTCTGTCTCAAAACCTCTTTCGTTGTGTCTCTCTCTCAGTTTTACCGATACGCTTAAAATACTATAGCGCGGACGTATCGGAGAGTACCGACGTCACAGCTTAAACCTAAGCCTGAAAAATCCTTCCCGAACAGTGATTTCGGCCGATCTGTGCGTCGACTGAAATTCTGCCTTACTCATTCTTGGCATATATAATATCCATATTGTTCCATCTTATCTAATTTTATACAGCTGATAAAACTCTATCTTCCTATCCATGTAAATTCCCAAACTGTTATTTATTGATTTTAATATTTAGAACAGAAGTGGGTTACACGCTTTTAGCGTAACTGTGGGCAGCCGAAATACGCATATATCTCCGTAAATGAGAACTTCCTACCGTTCCTTCTTATATGCAGTTATACACAATCCTTCCCTGTACTGAAATGTAAAATCCTTTTCATACGGATTCCCTTCTGCTTTTATTTATCGTTGGCGATTTCCTCTGTCTGATACACATTTCGCTGATACGCCGCCATTTTGAAAGCGGTCAATCGATCGTTGACGGGTTTATAAATCTAACTGAACCCGTTTGCAATGACTTGAAACCAATTTTGCGACATAGCTCCCCCATATTTTAAGCTGGATGATATCTAGCTTAACTATTGGGTACAAGACAATTGCAAATCGACCATTCCGAGGTTAGTTTTCCTTCCTTCTATCCTCCTCAAGCTCTGTGGGATGGCGACTTAGAAAATCTGCGCCCACATTCTGTTTCCCGGAATATATTCAATAGTGAAGGAATATGGCTGAATCAATAATGACCATCTTAGTAAGCGAGTATTTGCATGACGTGATGAGGCCAAAAATGACAGGGGTTGATGATCGCACTGGACCACAAATGGTTTGCCATACAAATAGGGTTGAAACTTATTGATGGCCCACACCAATGCTAAACATTCCCTCTCTATAGTAGAGTAATTCTTTTCTGCCGCGTTCAACTTGCGGCTGGCATAAGCAACAGGAAACAGTTCCTCATTCTGGGTCTGAGATTTTTGCAAAAGCGCGGCCCCAATTCCTACATTGCTTGCATCAGTCCGTACTATAAACTCTTGCGTCAGATCTGGTAACTTCAGAATAGGCCTACTAGTGAGTCTATGCTTCAATTCTGAATATGCATGCTCACACTCTGCCGTCCACTTTATTGTGTCAGGTTTTCCTTTCTTTGTCAGATCCGTCAAAGGTGCACATAAGGTGTTGAAGTCTTTGATGTACTTTTGATAGAATCCTCCTAAGGATACGAACGACCTCACATCCTTTTTTTGTCTGTGGTCTAGGTGCATTCCTTAACTTTTCTATATTTTTGGGATCAGGAGACATGTTTCCATGACAAATTGTATGTCCCAAAAATTCTAATTCCTGACATCCGATTACACACTTTGTTGGACGAGCAGTCAAACCTGCCTCTCTGAGTCTACCCAGTAACATTGATAGAGAATGTAGATGATCCTCAAATGTTTCCGTGGCTATGAGAATGTCATCCATAAAGTTGGTGATGTTAGAGTTGTTCAAGGGTTCCAGCAATTTCCTCATCATCCTTGAAAATACGCTTGGTGCGTTTTTCAACCCGAATGGTAGTACATTAAATTCGTAGTGACCATCCGAAGTGCTAAAAGCCAGCATGTGTCGGATCTCGGGTTTGACAGGAATCTGGTAATATCCCTTACTTAAATCGACCTTAGAGAAATATTTCGCAGTACTTAGCGTCGAGAACAGCTGATTGGTATCCGGTAATGGATCAGCTTGGGTTTCAGTGATCGCATTCAATTTCCGGTAATCGATACAGAGTCTGTGTTCTCCACTTGGTTTTCTCAACAGTACAACACTTGAACTGTAAGGTGATTCTGACTTGGAAATGATTTGTTCTTGCAACAGATAATCAATTTCCTCCTTCAATGCCTGTGCCTTGGCATATGGTATAGGGTAGGTCTTCATGCAGATAGGTGTTGGATCGATGACCTTCATATCATATGTCAATAAGTTGGTGCATCCTGGTTTATCAGTTAACACATCTGCATGTGTTTTTAAAACTTCTTTAACTTGCTCCCTCTGTTCCTGAGTTAACTGAGTACTAATTTTGACTTGTTCATATGTCTCAGTCGGTCTTAATGGATACTCTATTGAGGTAAGTGGTTCATGCTTCATTTCGGTTGCGATGGCCAGAGTCATCATATGAGCTACCTCCGTTGATGTCCTGTCATAATATTTCTTTAACAGATTAACATGGTACACCCTTTCTTTGCCCTTCTTGTCAATTTTGTAATTAGTCCTTGATATTTTCTCTAGCACGTTATATGGACCCTGCCAACCAATCTGCAGTTTGTTGTTACTGCTGGGCAATAGAAGAAGCACTTTTTCTCCAACAGCAAGTTCCCTATCCTTTGCTTTCTTGTTATAGTATTCAGTATGTTTCTTTCTGGCTCTGCGAAGATTGTCATTAGCCAATTTCCAGCCCATTTTCAGTCGAGTGGTCAACTCATTTACATACTGAATTGATGAGGTGACACTTTCCTCTGCCTTCTCATCTGTCCAAGTCCGCAGCAATGCTTCCAGTGGACCTTTTATAGGCCGACCAAACAACAATGTGGCCGGTGCCATTCCTGTGGAATTGTGTGGGACTTCCCGGTATGCGAATAATGCAGCGGGTAAGTATACATCCCATGTTTCAGGTTTTTCACTTGCCAGCTTCCTGAGAATAGAAATGAGCGTACCGTTGAACCGCTCGACTTGACCATTTCCTTGTGGGTGATAAGGAGAGCAATGATAATGTCTGGCTTGAAAAATCCTGAACACTTCTTGGGTTAGCTTTCCCTTGAACTGGGAACCATTGTCCGTCAATATTTGATGTGGAAAGCCTAACCGGGTGAATATTGTCAACAATGCCTCTGCCACATGCTTAGAATCTATAGATGCCATGGCTACGGCCTCTCCCCACATAGAGCATGTATCAACTAGAGTTAAGATATAACTATTCCTTCTCTTAGTCCTAGTGAGGGGTCCAACAATATCCACTGCAACTCTCTCGAATGGAGTACCCATGATTGGCATTTCTCCTAGAGTTGCTGGTGCAGTCCCATGCTTGGGGGCTACACGTTGACACTCTGGACAAGATTTCACATATCGTTTGATATCTTCCGTGATCCCTGGCCAGTAATAGTGACAAGCTATCCGTTGACTGGTGGCACCAATTCCCATGTGTCCACTAAATGGAATAGCATGTGCGAGCTCCATAACTTTCTCCCTGTATGACTTTGGTACTACCAGCTGTCCATGTCCTTGAGGTCCTGTACCAGCTTTTCTATACAGTAGTCCATTTTTCATATACAAGTCTCCTTTTTCTGGAGGGTTATGGGCCTTTGGCAATTTGCCAAAACAAGGCTTCAGTGTGTCATCTTCTGATTGAGCCTGTTTCATCTGCTCTGGCTGAGTATTGTTAGGATTTTCCTCCTCGTTTTTGGTGCTCGACCTGGTCTGGACTGCTGCCAGGACAACAGGTTTTACTGGGTCACCCAAAAATACATACCTACACCCCAATATCAGCGGGTATATAGGGTCATCTATCACTGCGGCTGTTATCACTCCTTCCACGTAGCGAGATTTCACATTGATCCTAGCTATAGGAAGTGTCATGGTTGCTGTTCCCTTAGTTGCCCCTTGTATTTCCACGGTTTCTGTGGTAATTTGATCAGAGTGCACTAGGGTTGAACTCACAACTGAGTCGAAATCCAGGCCGGTATCATATAAGCACATGACTCGATTTCCGTTCACGGTTACGAGCTCACTCACAGGGGGATGACGGAGGCTATTCTGACTCCCTGTCAGTTCCATCATATCTGTCCTATTCCCTGTTGCTAAACATGCAGCGTGATGAGGGGTTTTCCTTCTACAATCTACAGTGTTGTGGTTGCTCATCTTACAAATTTTGCACCACTTATCTCCCTGTTTGTAGGGTTTCTTTTCCTGAGTCTGAGGGTTCTTGTCCTTATTATCAAATCTTGGCTTATTTCTGTATGGATGATCCTTCTGGGCTTATATCCTTCTACCTGCTTCCTTTTTGTTCCTACCAATTCAGCTTGAGCTGCTTGGTATCTCTCTGCACATTTCAAAATGTCTTCCAGCCTCTCTGCTCCTTGTTCCATCAGGAATTTCCTCATTTCTTGAGACATGGAATCTTTCACTTGCTCTAACATAACCATTTCTTTCAGATCCTCGTAGGTTTTCTGATACTTACCTAAACTACTCCATTTCAACAAATACGTTTCTAGCCTAGCTGAGAACTGGTTATATGTTTCTCCAGGTAGAGGTTTAGAAGTTCTAAATTTCTTCCTATATGCCTCAGAGTTCTTTTCATACCGGATCAGTAAGGCTTGCTTTAGTATTTCATAATTTTCCTGATCTTCTTTGGGGAGTTTCAGAAACACATCATATGCAATACCTCTCAATCCCTGGGATAACTTTAGACTCCATTTTTCCTTTTCCAGTCCATATGTAGAGGCTAGCCTTTCATACCTATCCAGGTACGACTCAATTGCGTCCTCCTTTTCAACAAATGGATCTAGGTGGAAGTTCATGGCCCCATTTGCTGTGTTCTGAAAAGAGCTATTCGCAGAATGAGGTGAGCTATTACCATGGGTGATAGTCCCAGCCTGAAGTTCAAGATCAAGCTGTCTCATTTTCAGCTCATGGTCTCTCTCTGCTTGTAACCTCCTTTCTTCTCTCTCAGCTTCTAATTTCTTGGCTTCTCTCTCCGCTTCTAATTTCTTGGCTTCTCTCTCTGCTTCTAATTTCTTGGCTTCTCTCTCTGCTTCTAATTCTAATTTCTTGGCTTCTCTCTCTGCTTCTAATTTCTTGGCTTCTCTCTCTGCTTCTTTTTTCTTTGTTTCTCTCTCTGTTTCTAATTGCTTTGCTTCTCTCTCGGTGTACTTTTCACATTCCGTCGTGACATACCGGATCAGAGCGTCACCATCCATGCCAAGCTCTTTTCCCACCTGCAGTGTAGCAGACCTAAATTTGACCAAGTCAGCCATGATGTATCTGTAGTCTAGTAGGGCAAGCGATCTTACTCAAACTAATTTACTACAATATAATTAACTTAGTTAAAATTAAAGTTAATTAAACTGACTTCACCATATATGAAACAGCTTTCTTTATCTGTACTCAATGGTACTCCTAAAAATATAATTATTTCCTACTATGTTACTCTTTCCAAAAAAATTAAAAAAAAAATTTCCTACACAGCAGAAATGGAAAGTTGGCTCAGGAATATCAAAGATATATCCCGCAGACGAGCCCCCACTGTAGCGGGAGGTTATTTAAAATTATTTATTATGTAAGAGTATGCCAGTAAAGAGTTCTGACCTTACAAGTAATACCCCAGTCTTAGAAATAAGCACTGGTGTATTGTTATCATAAAAATAGTCAGACTGTGAAAACCCTGGCCCAGTTGGTAAGAAGTAGTACCAGGATTTAAGGTGTCTCCTCCCTGTGACTATCTTATGATTACTTATATTCTAGGGGATAAGTAAAATGTACATTCACTGAACCCACAAAATGGAAGAAGTGAATAAATCCTCAGGTACAGTTAAAACAGTTTAATAATTACACTAATATTCTATTACTGCTAGTTGGAACAGAGCATTGAAATATATAAATATATAGAAAATTAAGTCACACAATTACTATTATTGTCTGTTTAGACTTCAAGATCTTAAATAATAAAGTTACTGAAATCACTGTTATTAGTCCTTTGAATTTAAGGATAACTGTCATCAGTTGACTGAGTTTCGGTATGGTTACTTATTGTTTTCAACTATTGGCTGTTTCACATGTATAGGTGGTCAGTGTCAAACAGGACACTTATCTTTCCAACTTGATACTGCTGAAACTGAACTGTCCTTTGCTGATATCAGACTTGGTAGGCCCAACAGTAGGGATGCCAATGACCAGTTGAAGTTCACTCTTTGGGGTCCTGCACTTTTGTGGGATTGCCTCGGATGAACAGCATATAGCATTAATATTAACATTTCAATTAAGTGTAACTGACTAGCACATAAGTCAGACAAGTCAGTCATCAGGTGTCAAAGTTATACAGTCATAGCAAGTAACATCAATTCAATGATATAGAATTAATATTAACATATCAGTAATAAACATCATCTGGTTTATTCCGCTCCTATACATCCCTTCATATTCTATAACTTGATCCTTCCAAATCATATCAAGTACAAATTCAAATACTGATGCTATTCTTAGTATCTACACAAAATTAATACATAAATAAAGAAAGAGAGTGACCACGTGATCAGGTTGCTTTCTACTGAAACTGGCTGTAGAACAGTCCAGTTTACCAGCTGTAAATGGGTACAAAGTTGTGCGCTCGAACTAGGGAAGGCAAAGGCAGCGAGGAAGGGGACTATTCACCTTAACCTCGTAAACTGGGATCTCCCATGATGAAGTTTCTAACACTTCATTTCCCTATGACAATCTCTGCCATGGGACTGCCTTTATCTTCGAAAGCGATACAGCAATATGATAAATACTGTATATCTTCATTAGGCTGTGGGGCTATTTGTGATTAATTTTTGTACAAGCAACAATCATCCACAATGCACATGTTTAGATCATATTAAAAATACAATACATTATATCAATGACTATTATACAGGCATATTTTGTGAAGTTTATATGAACCTGAAATATTAAAAAAAAATATTATACACGGTAGTTATCATAATTTCGCTTACCCTCAGACTTCAGATACTGGACTTAAAAATGTTTCTGGCGATCCGCTCACAATTCATGGGTAGTGGCGAAACTCTGCCTCCAGTCTGTCTCAAAACCTCTTTCGTTGTGTCTCGCTCCACTTTTACCGATACGCTTTAAATACTATAGCGCGGACGTATCGGAGAGTACCGACGTCACAGCTTAAACCTAAGCCTGAAAAATCCTTCCCGAACAGTGATTTCGGCCGATCTGTGCGTCGACTGAAATTCTGCCTTACTCATTCTTGGCATATATAATATCCATATTGTTCCATCTTATCTAATTTTATACAGCTGATAAAACTCTATCTTCCTATCCATGTAAATTCCCAAACTGTTATTTATTGATTTTAATATTTAGAACAGAAGTGGGTTACACGCTTTTAGCGTAACTGTGGGCAGCCGAAATACGCATATATCTCCGTAAATGAGAAC
Organism: Oreohelix idahoensis; assembly: GCA_024509875.1. Classification (NCBI taxonomy): domain Eukaryota; kingdom Metazoa; phylum Mollusca; class Gastropoda; order Stylommatophora; family Oreohelicidae; genus Oreohelix; species Oreohelix idahoensis. Next base: position 19,977 of record JAMPIV010023002.1, on the reverse strand, counting down.
TTCCTACCGTTCCTTCTTATATGCAGTTATACACAATCCTTTCCTGTACTGAAATGTAAAATCCTTTTCATACGGATTCCCTTCTGCTTTTATTTATCGTTGGCGATTTCCTCTGTCTGATACACATTTCGCTGATACGCCGCCATTTTGAAAGCGGTCATTCGATCGTTGATGGGTTTATAAATCTAACTGAACCCGTTTGCAATGGCTTGAAACCAATTTCGCGACACTATTGACTGTGTCCACCTGGTCATTAACTTCTCGTGGTTACCTGAATTGTACTCACCTCATGATTCGTGAGGTCATGAAAGAGATCAAGGTCAAAACAACATTTTTGACAATAACTCGTGACAGGTTCATGAGAATCCCGTGAAACTTACTGAACACAAAACTCTCTGACCATATTATTGAATGCCTATAAAAGATTGACGCTCCTCGAATAAATTCAGTTGAAAATTCAATGCGCAAGTATGGCTCATCGCACTACAGAACAACGACTCATCATCATTGGACGTTTACAGACTGGACAGTCACAAAGTGCAGTGGCCAGAAAATTTAATGCGCAGTGGAAGACCCAGAGTCACAACTCCTGCCGAAGACCGCTTCATACGGCTGCGTCACCCAAGGAATCGACTTGCATCTGCGTCCTCCACAGTCCAGTCAATGTCAGCAGCTCGTCGAATTTCAGATCAAACGGTCAGGAACCGGCTGCACGACTCTGGTCTTTGGGCTAGAAGACCCTACAGAGGTCCTGTTCTTACGGACCGGCATCGCCAGAACCGACTGCAGTGGGCAAACCAGCATCGTCAATGGACCGTTGGGAATGACTGGAGACGGGTTTGGTTTAGTGATGAATCATTTTTTGTGCTCCAGCGACACGATAGACGGAGAAGAGTTTACCGCAAAGTCCATGAGCGCTACGCCCAGAACAGCGTTGATGAGGCTCCTCCACATGGTGGTGGAGGTGTACTGATGTGGGGGGGGGGGCGCCCAACTTCATGGGAAGAAGTGACCTGGTGCAAATTGAAGGACGCCTGAATGCCCAACGATACGTCGCTGAAATTCTTCGTCCTCACGTCCTTCCACTTCTGGCTGCACGAGTATCGATTTTTCTGCAGGATAACGCTCGACCTCATGTGGCACAACTCACCACCCAGTTCTTGCTGACAACAACGTCCAGACCATTCCGTGGCCAGCCATGTCATCAGACATGAACCCCATTGAACACTTATGGGATGAACTCGACAGACGACTCCGCCAGCGAGACGTGGCTCCAGCCAATCTCCGACAGTTGTCTCTTGCACTGCGGGAAGAGTGGGCAGCCATCCCACAACAACAGATCAAACGGCTAATCGGATCCATGTCAAGGAGATGTCGTTCTCTGATAGAGGCCAGAGGAGGCCACACACCTTACTGAAACGGAGGCCTCAGTCGCAAAGAATAAAAGTCCAAACCAAATTTAATGAACATCATTCCATTGTTAAAGTCTGCAAGTTTCTTCATGCCAAGATTGAAACATTAATTCCGTAAAATAAAATGTTGGTACAAGTTTGAAATTTGGTGTCCATTACCACTGCAATAATGTTGAGTTTCTTTTTTTTGAACAGTATAGAGGAAGATCATTAATGTATACGGTAAAGAGAAGAGGGCCGAGAATAGAGCCATGAGGAACACCTGTATTGACAACGGTTGGGTTCGACAAGGAATTATTGTAAGAGACTATTTGTTGTCTGCCTGACAGGAAAGATTTAATTAACTTTACCAGCTTAATATTTACTTTCATTGTTTCTAATTTTCTGATTAAAATAAAGTGATCTATCATATCAAATGCTTTTTTTGAAGTCTACAAATATTGCTCCACATATATTATCGTTATTGATGTTTAGGTGCCAATTGTCTATCATCTTTGTTAAGGCTGTGTGGCATGAATGCTTTGGTCTAAGCCCCTACTGACTGCCGATTAGCAGGTCATTATTGACTAGGTGTTGTAGTGTTCTGTGGATGTGCTTTTGCAGTGGTTTGGACAGCGACGATATAAGAGAGATGGGCCTATAGTTACTAAGATTACTACTATCAGATGAACCTGGTTTGAGAAGTGGATATACTTTAGCGCTTCTAAAAGCAGATGGAAAGTAACTCCTTGCGATACATTGATTATATATGTATGTCAGTGAATCACTAATGGCAGGTTCTGCAAAGCGCAGTATTCGATTACTGATTCCATCAAGTCCCGATGAGTTATTATCTTTAAGGCCAGTAATATAGTTATAAACTTCGTTAACTGTTATAAAAGGGATGTCGGGTGGAATTGTGTTAGTACATTTGTTCTCGCAGAACGTTGATAATTTGCTTAAGTCACAAGGGGGAGACGGAATGGTGGATTTTATATTATTGATGTCTGCCTGAAAATGATTGCTGTAGTCTGTACAAGTAAGTGGCGTATTGGGAGTATGTGGGTCTGGAAAATTTCGTTTGTTCACTAAAGTGTTGATTGCCTTCCATATCTCTTTACTGTTTGTTTTACTCTGAACTAAATTTCTAAAGTAGTTTTTCTTTTCTCTGCGAATTAAGTATTGTACTTTATTTCTTACTGTCCGATATGTAGTGATATCCTTATTTTTATGCGCTCTATCTCTTTGCCTCATAGCGTCAAGAACTTCTTGTGTGATCCATGGAGATTTAATTTGCCTTTTCACGCGAATTTCTTTAGTAGGCGCATGCTTATTAAAAATACTATAAAATATCATTGTCCAATATGCGATGGCGTCATCAGGATCAGGAATTTGAAAAAACGTTGGCGAGAGGCGCAGTTCGCAAATCATTCAAAAATAATTCACGGTTGAAATTTTTAAGACTTCTATATTGAAAACTAATGTGTTTATTTTTTGGAGATTTGTACCCATTTTTTGCCCAAGTGCAACATATGGGATAATGGTCACTCATAGCAATAGTAGGGATGGAGCATTCTATAATGTTTTCTGGACAGGTTACATAGATGTGATCGATCAGTGTGGATGATGTTTTTGTTACTCTGGTAGGTTTGTTGACTATTTGTTTCATGTTGTACGATGCTATGATGTTGGTCCATATTTGGTTTGGCTTATGCATATCGATATTAAAATCACCAAGAAGAATAATTTCATTAACTGTAGTAATAACTTTATCCATCATGTTCGTGAAATCTTCAAACCATGTTGTTCCTACACTGGGATTGCGATAAAGATATCCGATTACAATAGATCTTTGCTTTTGTGGCTTTACCTCTAACCATATGCATTCTATATCTATAGTCTCAAGATCGTTTCTGCGGCGATAACTGAGAGAAGTAGAAATATAAACTGCTAGACCCGTCTTTAATTGTCTACTTGAATCTCGCCGAATTGTTTTAAAACCTCTGAGTGCAATGTCATCGTCGGTTACTTTCTCATTCAGACGACTTTCGGAAAAAACCAAAAACCTGGAAATTTTGGTTAAGAATTTGTGTGAGTTCTGGAATTTTACCTAAAAGATGGTTCACGTTCAAGTGGCCAAGCCGTAAACCAATTGTACTTAGTAATTGTTCATAATTATCTGACATTTTTATGTGAAAGAAGTTTTACGCTCAAATAGAAAATAAATAACTAATTAAACATCACGAAGTTGCTATAGAAGTGAGATTAATAGTACGTAAATGCACACCTTAATACAACAAATTACAAACAATTCAGATAACTGTACTAGGTAAAAATTGTAAGAAAACTGTCACACAACAAGCACACCCATCCACACTGTGAAGGTTAACAACAAAGTTAAGCTGCACCAAGAGAATAGACGGGCAGACAAACAAATAGATACTGAGAATAAATAAATAAAGCATTATCCGACAGTTACTGGTGTTACACAGACGTCAACTTGTGAAGGGAACAGTCACTAATAATGTTGAAGAGAGGGTTGTTGAAAATAAAAGCGAGATGGATTTGGCCGTAAAAGATGATTCGTTTGGTAGTAGGTGTTCGCGGGATGTGGAGGTACTGTTGTTGGATGAATGGGATATTCCGGCCAGTAGGACCTCCAAGTGTAAGGTGCGTAATTCAAGAGGCTTTGCTGATATAGAAAGTTATGAAAGGTTGGGTGTGCGGGTTGATATGGGAAAACCTGCGATGACAACGATGATGGGTGATCAGTAGAGTGGACCATGAAGTTGACACACACAACAGTTTTCGAATCTTTTACAGTGTATATAAACGATCTTTCGAAATCTCATTGGTGTCGGGTGCGACGGCGGGCGTGATGAGATGTGAGTAGGTGGACCCTGAGTTGGTTGAATTGAATCTTTTACAGATCTTTGAGGATGGAGTGTCTCAGGTCAAGTTGTTGTTGAGTGGGTCGTTAACGGTCATAGAAAATTATGGTATTTCGTGAAGGCCGATTATGATGATATTGGCTGTTTCCTGCACATCTGTAGTTAACTAATAAGGAATAGGTACAGTCAGCGACAATGTCTTCAACCGAGCAGACACCTAATAGTATACTCCTGATTGTGTTAGACTTGTTTGATTTTCCATACTATTTATGTCTGGCTGGTGTGCTTTTGAAGTTTGGGTATTGACGGAAAACAGACAGGACGTGACACTGTTTCGGAAACTCAAGGTCGTAAATTGCATTAGAGGAGTAGCTGGTTACATTCGTGTGTCGTTTTGAAGGATACTTGGATGCTAATGTGCTGGCTGTGCCTCTGAGGGTGTTTTCTGGAAATTTGATGTTTCTCGCCAACATACTGGTTCCTTGATCGGATAAGGAAATGTCGCCGCTATATAAATGTTTCCTAGGAGCTCCGGATGTGGCAAGGAACGAGGAGTGTTCTATAAATGTGTGGTGGTGTCTGACGCAATGCTTTTTCAATTTTGTGTTGTTCATCTCAACAGATTTCCTATAATGTGAGCGAACTGGAGCTATAATAGCTGAAAAACATACCTTTGCATTTGGGAACAGGAACTGGAAGTTAGACGTGATTTGATTCAGCTCTGTTTGTGCAATTTCGTTATGTTTTAGCGCGTCCGACAGACCAATGTGCACAGTGACCCTGGCTACATTAAGATCAGTTTCATATCTTTTAAGGAGAGTCAGTAGGTCCTGCGCAGATGCCCAATTTTTGTAGCGAACGGTGACCGTGTCTGTATCTGCTGTTACTAATTTACATTTTTGAAGGTCCTTCACATTTTGGTCACCAAAGATGAAGTGTTTCCTTCTATTTGAAAGACGTGTATGTGTGCCGATGGCAGTGCGTGCTGTTTCTTGTGTTTGAACTATGCTGAGATTGTGTGTAGGTTTCTTGCTGTGATGTGAACTGGCTGTCGGCAGTGGGGACTGCCGAGTAGAAATGTGAACAGGGATTCTGCTCACGTCAGCAGGGAATTCCAGAATGCACAGGTCGTGGTCTTCTTTATGGCTCAGTTCAGCTTGTGTCTTATGTTGTACTTCACTACCGTCGGAATTTCCCTCTAAGCTTGTGTTTGTGTTACACTGTCTGTATTTATTCTTCTGCTGTGTGCTTTCTTTCTGTTGTTCAGACTCGTTTCTCTCACAGCTAGTTTTGAGGGACATGTGGTCAGCATGGAGCTGCTCGTAAGCTTTTTTGAGGCTGCTCAGCTCTGCTTTTAGTATCTCCATCTCAGACAATATTATTGAAAATTGATCTTGTGACGAGTGCATAGGTAATGTAAGAGGGGATGTTGTTGGACTACCGTCAGAAGTGCTTGATAGGTGCTCTGTCTCTGTGCTGTCACTTGTATCAGCTAACTCTGGTGACTTTGGTTTTGTCTGTGACATCTTTTTGCACTCTTTATTGGGAGTTGTGTTTGTTGTGATATCATCGGGTACAGTGGAATGTGTGATTGCTAACTTCTTAGATTTAGAAGTTTTTGCAGGAATACTTTGAACAGGCACATTTGATATGATGGCCTCTCAATTGGCTCCAGCAGGGGTTGCTGATTTCCATAAATTATTCAGGTCCGTACTAATCCAGTCTTTAATAGTGCACTCTGCACTCTGTACCATTACTTTATTTATTGTGTTATAGAAATGTAGGACAACCTCTCCTGTGGAAATAACATCTACATATGAACCATTAGCGTCAGTCCTTGCTTCAACAGTTGCACTAGATTCATAGTATGCCTTAGACAAGCTACGTAATGCTTCATATTCGATTAAGGTAGAAAACGTAAGAATCGCACACTGATTATTGTTCTTATAAGATAATGTTACGCATGGCGTGTATAGCGTGTTGGTCTTCAAACTTCCAGTTTTCCTTTTAACCGCTTTAGTTACATTCAAAATGTAGTCCTTCTGTTTGGTACCTTTTGTGTTCGGTCGGGTCGTTAAGGCCGAATTTACGTGTAGCATTGTGAATGAGAACGTAAATGACCAGGCGTATTTAATGGGCGTGGAAAGAGGTCAATTATAGTCGTTCTCTCCGCTCTAATTGACAGCTTGACTCGTCGACACACATATTTACCGGTGACCAATTTCTAAAGCCACGGTTCTCTGACATTCCGTAGGGTGTAATAAAACATCCATTTCTGTCGGCTACCCCAATTATCAGTGCCGACCATGTGGAACGTTTAGTAATTCCAACACAAAAGCGACTTACTATACTTATAACAGAAGATATGCTAGTCTTCATTTTTCCTAAAAATCACATTTCCTATTCACATGAACACAATAGTATGTATTTCACGATAAAGCAACTAACATTATGTACACAGTGATATAAAAATCCTTCAGAAATATTGCTAGATATGCAGTGTAAAAATCCAAATGTAGGACTCCACAAAAACACGTCCGCACGCCATCAAATGATAGCCAGATTGCCTAGATAGATAGATAGATAGATAGATAGATAGATAGATAGATAGATAGATAGATAGATAGATAGATAGATAGATAGATAGATAGATAGATAGATAGATAGATAGATAGATAGATAGATAGATAGATAGATAGATAGATAGATAGATAGATAGATAGATAGATAGATAGATAGATAGATAGCGAGATTGTTTCCGTAACTTCATTGTTTTTTTTTTACACAGACAGGGGTGTCAGCCCTATGCTAAAACCCCCAACCTGGAGGACCAGGGTACCAGCTTTTGTCTGACCCCTACCCACACAGACCAGTCCAGCTTGGTTGAACCTACCAGGAGTAAAACTCCCACTGGCATAGCTCTGGGGATTGTCATGGTACGCAAGCTGCCATACCGCTACAAGGTATAGGTACCATTGATGGCAGTTTATTGCTCTAAGATTGAGAGGGAGATTCACCAACACTACAATAATACAATGCTACGCACCAACGAATGATAGCGATGAGGAGGTCAAGGATGAATTCTATCAACAACTGCAGAAAGAAATGGAAGACACACCTAGATATGATCTTGTTATAGTAATGGGAGACCTCAATGCGAAAGTTGGTACACACAATACATATAATGAAAGAACAATGGGGAAATGCGGCAGCGGAACAGCAAACGAAAATGGGGATAAACTAATAAGTTTCTGTAGCATTAACAACCTGGTCATTGGAGGAACACTCTTCCCACATAAAGAAATTCACAAATTAACATGGGAATCACCAAATGGTCGGGACAGAAACCAGATAGACCACATCATGGTTAACGGTAGATGGAGACATGCATTACAAGATGTGAAGGTAAGAAGAGGTGCAGATGTGGGAAGTGATCACCACTTAGTAGTAGCAAAACTGAAAGTGAAACTAAGAAGGGCTGCACCAACTGTAACTACACAGAAAAGGTTTGACATCAGCAAATTGAAGGACTCCCTTACCAGAAAAGCTTTTGCGGCCGACATAAAGAAACGATATCAATTTGCCAAAAGTCAGGAAAAGACATTGACTGATGATATAGACCAGAATTTCAACACCATTTCAACAATATACAAAGAAAGCAGCAAATCATGCTTGGGATTCCAGGAAAGGAAGAAGCAAGACTGGATAACACCAGAAACATTAAACACCATAACGATGAGAAAGGAAATGAAAAGAAAGAAAACAGAAGCGAAGTCCCCCAGGTTAAAGCAACTATATAGCGAACAGTACAGTCAGCTGGACAAGGAAGTTAAACGCCAAACCCGAGCCAACAAAAGGAATTTCCTAGACGATCTTGCAAGACAGGCAGAGGAGGCAGCACTGAGAAATGAACAAAGCACAGTATACAAAATAACTAAATTCATCAGCGGAAAACGAGGTGCAAACAATATTACATTAGTAAGAGATAAGCAAGGTAATCTCATCACGACTGCAGAGGGACAGGAAACAAGATGGGCAGAGCACTTCAGAGAAACTCTGAACAAGGAACCACCAGAGACACAATTGAATGTTCCTGAAGCTGAAAACGATCTAGATGTGAATACAAACATTCCACGAAAAGAAGAAATCATCACAGCAATCAAAGGGTTAAAGAACGGCAAAGCTCCGGGCCATGATAACTTAAATGCAGAGCTATTTAAGACAGACCCTGAGCTAGCAGCAGAACTATTAGAACCACTATTTGCACAAGTCTGGAAAACTGGGACAACACCATCTGAGTGGAACAAAGGAATAATTGTCAAATTGCCCAAGAAGGGCGACCTTGCAGACTGCAATAATTGGAGAGGAATCACTCTTCTCTCAGTTCCCAGCAAAACACTAGGCAGGATAATTATACAGAGAATTTCAAAGGCAGTAGACCACAAACTGAGGAAAGAACAAGCAGGATTTAGAAAGAACAGGAGATGTGTAGATCATATATTCACTCTCAGGAACATTATAGAGCAGTGCTCAGAATGGCAAAGACAGCTTTACATTAATTTTGTTGATTTTGAAAAGGCTTTTGACAGCATACATAGGGACAGTTTATGGAAAATACTGAGGGCTTATGGAATTCCAAGCTGCATAGTGTCAATCATAAAAAGCCTCTACGCCAACTTTACGTGTAGTGTTGGGCAGAGCGACCTAACCTTTGAACGAACGAACGAACGAACGAACGAACTTTATTTTCAAAGGGTTAAGAATTGGGCACGCAGGCCCGTCTGACATTCTGCCCTTCCTCTCTCTCTCATCATGTATACTGTATCCTTTCATCCTCACATTTACTTTAAGCATTATTAAGGCATTTATCATTATAAAAGTAATATAACATCAAACATTTGCAATAATCATCATAATTAAAGTATGTTTTTAAAATAAATAAAGATAGATAGATAAATAGATAGATAGATAGATAGATAGATAGATAGATAGATAGATAGATAGATAGATAGATAGATAGATAGATAGATAGATAGACAGATAGATAGATAGATAGATAGATAGATAGATAAATAGATAGACAGATAGATAGATAGATAGATAGATAGATAGATAGATAGATAGATAGATAGATAGATAGATAGATAGATAGATAGATAGATAGATAGATAGATAGATAGATAGATAGATAGATAGATAGATAGATAGATAGATAGATAGATAGATAGATAGATAGATAGATAGATAGATAGATAGATAGATAGATAGCGAACGAACGAACAAACTATATTTTCAAAGGATTAAGAATTGGGCACGCAGGCCTGTCTTACATTCTGCCCTTCTTCTCTCTGTCATCTTACATACCGTATCCTTTCAATAGCACATGTATTTTTAGCATTATTTAAGCGTACAAAATTATTGAGGTAAAATAATAACATACATTTGTAACATCCAGACATAATCAAATTTAAGGTGAAGACAGGAGTACGACAGGGATGCCCCTTATCAACCACTCTATTTTTAATAGTCATAGACTGGGTGATGCGCCAGACAACAGAGGGCAGTCCAAGAGGAATAAGATGGACAACATTTTCTACATTGGAAGATCTGGAATATGCAGATGACATTGCACTACTAGCACATTCATATCAGCACATCCAGGAAAAAATGGATAGACTTAATAAGTTTAGCCAGCAGGTGGGCTTGAACATCAATTTAAAGAAGTTTGAGGTCATGACGCTCAATGTGAGCAACCCTGAGCCCATATCAGTAAGGAATCAGCAATTGGTACAGACAGATACCTTCACATACCTAGGAAGCATAGTAACACCAGACGGCGGGGCAGGCAAAGACATCAACATCAGAATGAATAAGGCAAGAACAGCCTTCTTTAGCCTAAACAACATCTGGAAGTCCTCCCAATACAGCACAAGCACAAAATTAAGATTATATCAGAGCTGTGTGCTTTCTGTGCTTCTCTATGGTGCGGAATGCTGGAGAGTTACAGAGAAGGAAATGTCGAAATTGTCCTCTTTTCACACAACATGCCTAAGAAAAATTCACCGAATCTTTTGGCCGAATACCATCACTAACCAAGATCTGCTTACTCGTAGCAAGCAAGAGGACATGCACCCCATCATAGCTGGCAGACGCTGGAGCTGGGTTGGTCATGTCCTCAGAAGAGACCCCGATGCCATCACAAGAACAGCTATGCTTTGGACCCCTGAAGGAAAACGAAAGAGAGGCTGACCAAAAACAACCTGGCGGAGGACTGTGGAGGCTGAGATGCAAAGAATGAACCAGAGTTGGGGCACTGTACGAAGGATGGCCACAGACCGAGCAAAGTGGAATCAATTTGTTGTTGCCCTACAAGACGCCACTAGGCGTGATGGCCACTGACTGCTTTGACGGTCGGCGGCTAAGGATCAAAGAAGAAGAAGATAGCGAGAATGAAAGAGAGAGGGGGAAAGGAGAGAGAAAATCTTTGAACTGCTTTCGTGTTTGATGGTATCTATGAATAATGTCATCCTTTTCGCTTCTTATGAAACATGGAGTTACCATTGCAGCTGGTCATATGATCCAAACCACCAGCTTCATAGACACCAGCAGACCATCATTTTCCGCCTGAGAACTGGCCACTGCAGATTACAAGGCCACCTCTATCGCCTCAGGATACCTCATACGAAGAAATGTCCACGTGGAACAGGAATCCAGACCCCTGAACACATTCTCCAAAACTACCAAACCCATGATGACCAACGACGCCTTACCTGGTGCTGAGCTCATGCAGAAGCTATAGGGCTGCCACGCTGACCTGGAAAAGACTCTGTACTTTGTCCTGGCGACAGGCCTGCAGATGTAGAATGACTATAAACTTAACGCAGAAGACGAAGAAGGAGAAGAGCAGCTGTTCCCTTACAGGAAACCTGCATCATAGCACTTATGTGCTCCTGTTGCGTTAGTTTATGTAGCTATTGGTTTTCAATGATGAGGCTACCAGACTCATGCACAACCTCATATTAGTCGTCTCTTACACGACTCAGGAAGCAAGAATGATATGCTTTCTTTATCTCTTTAGGAACCCCTGGGAACTACTGTCACCGCGAGGCTTGCCCTAGCATGCTATTGTTAGAGTGCGATAAACAGTTAGGACAGCTAACAAGAAAAAATAATGAATGAAAATAATAATAAATTGCTAACTGACAACAGTTCAGAATATCGGTTCACGTTAACTAAAAGTGAGTGATTATCTAGAGTTGTAAATAGAATGTTCGAGAAGAAGGAAACAAAGGCTCGGCCAATAAATTTAAGTAAAAAAGATTTGGGTCAGCGAATCAGAAGAGTGGCGAGAAAAACACACCACGCTGAAATGACCAGAGGTCATTAGTTAGTCCTGAGTTGGTCATCAGTGTGTGATCAGCTGCTGTGCGGACAAGATGTACCATCTGTGGTTTTACAGATAGGGTTTATATGAATATATATAGACGCCCAGCCATCAATAGCCAGTGTTATTCTATCGAATGATAGTATTTGATTCTGTTGTTAACAGTTAGTGTGTATTTCTAAAAGGAGATCAGCGTTTATGCTGTCTTGTAAGTATTGGATTGTGATTATATTTTGCACAGAGTAGAATTTTTTTTACAGGAGAGTTTTGCAGAAGCACGATTTGCCAGTTCACCATGAGAACTTTACGACTATGTATCAAGAAAAAGATAGTTATGAATATATAACGACTATGTATAAAGTAACGAAAGGCTGTAAATATATGAAGGAAACTTTAGACATTATGGAGGAGCCATGTTGAACAACAAAGTTTGAGTTGTCAAGAATTACATACGACTTTTAAGAAAAAGTGAGTGTCGACTTCTATATGAGAACCGCAAATATGCTCTCTCATATAAGTATCAGAATGGTGAACATATATTTTTTTTTTGGATGAGATGAATTTTGTTTCCAGGAATGGTTATAGAGAAATGTCTGACCAGTTCGTCGAGGAAAATATTTAAGTACCTAAAAAAAGTATGGAATGCTAATAAAGAGCATAGGTACCACGAGTAAATAGGAGCAGATTTGAGAAGACTAAGGAAGTCTACAGGAGATAATAATATGTTAAATAGGAATACGGAAGTTTACAAGACATAGAATTCATGTATTAATTACCCCTTTTTTCCTTCTTCTCGAATATTCTATTTACAACTCTAGATAATCATTCACTTTTAGTTAACGTGAACCGATATTTTGAACTGTTGTCAGTTAGCAATTTATTATTATTTTCATTCATTATTTTTTCTTGTGAGCTGTCCTAACTGTTTATCTCACTCTAACAATAGCATGAATAATGCTAGGGCAAGCCTCGCGGTGACATACAACCTGGGACCACACAAATGTATCCCGTAGGGAGACATTTGCGTTCTATCAACAACTATCTAGTCCCTAACTATAATGTACTATCCTATACCTGCTCCTGTACATATACATTTACAAACTATGAGTTCTAATATGGAAAGTCGCAAAGATAAAACCATAAATGTAATGTCATTCCATTACCAATAACTAATGCTTCAATTATCTTTATAAAGTATCGCGACGTAGGATAGGGATATCATCAATCATTACTTAAATACATAACCTCAGATGATACAACAACTCATCAATATTAATTCAATACATCCAATATATATATATATATATATATATATATATATATATATATATATATATATATATATATATATATATATATATATATATATATATATATATATATATATATATATATATATATATATATATATATATATCTTATCTTTATACAGGTCGACATGGTAGCTGTCTCTGGAAGCAGAGATTTGTCAGCACTCGTTATGTCTGTAGTATCTGCCGTCAATGTCATTACTGAATTAAAACGGTCAGATAGGCGGAGTTACACTTAATAACATGACGAAACGTGGATAGTAAACTGTTCTGGGGTGATAGTGAAAGACATGAGTCGCTAATCAGGTCAGAATTTGATGTGCCCGACTGATCTTAGCCTTGAATGCACCGTTCAAATCGTTAATTCTGTCTGAAACTATAGACGTCATATACATGTATACAGAACTTCATGAAATATAGAACGTCCTTCTGGCTAAAGTTAATGTCAACGTGACTACGTGGCTGTGTCATCATTATCATCTCTCAAATAGTCACATTTAAGATCTTTAGTAATTCTTCTACTAAGTCCAAACAATGATTACTGCTCAAAGCAGCAATACTGCGAAGCATGCAGCGTTCCTGGTGTCACTATATAGTCAGCGCAATGGTAACTGGGGTACATCATTTGTGGGTGGGGAAGGGGAAAGGGTATGAGATGTGTCATGGGGATGTTCACCATTAGAGCATCATGTGCATTCTTTGCTACCTGTATATGGATGGGAGGAATTTCTTACATTTCTATGACTTGGTCATGCCTATTTCATATCCCTTCTTTTTTTTCTTTTCTTTTGCCATTTGTCGTAAAACGTGTGTGTAAACCCTCTTCTTTGTTAATACATATGAACAGCCAATCCACGTTCAACAGACTCTGGCAGATTAAATTACAAGGTCAAGTTCCCCCAAGATGGCGGCAGAAAGAATAAAATTAGTCATAAGCCCTGTTTATCGGAACTGGGTCATGGAAAGGACGAAATCGTCGACAATAAAAATGTACCAAATCGTCGAGAACCAATCAAAAGGGTTCCCTACGCACTGGCAGATTCCCTGCGTCTACCTATATAAAAGGGCGCGTTTTATTTAAAAAAAACACACACAAACACGAGGGCCATGACAGACTGGGGAAGAGAAAGCTGTCAAGACTGATTTATGCTTACCTGCATGAACGGGCAGACTTGCTTCACTAAAGTCGAGTCAATCTGGCTTTTATTAATCTTAGAGGGTTTATTCGTGTCATCCAACCTGAGGTCTTATGTTCGGGTCAATTCTTTTGCCTGGAACTTCGCAGGAGCATAGTGGTTGTATCGGAGCTACATCCTTAGTCCCCCTCAGTCGTGGGTGGGCTAAAGGAACGATCATCAGCGAGTGTTGTGTGCATCAAACTAAGGACAACAGAACTGTTTTAAGAGATGAGTACACATTAGTACCATTTCCGTCGGCAAGTGTGAGCATTTAACTGTCAATGAAGAAAAAGTGATTTAGCGTAGTGAGAGAGAAGATTAACAGAACAGCTTATAAATTTTCTATAACTGATTAACAGCACAGCTGATATCTATAATTTTGTTCATATAATTGGAAGACTTGATATATACATATATATATATATATATATATATATATATATATATATATATATATATATATATATATATATATATATATATATATATATATATATATATATATACATATATATACATATATATATACAGCTATATATACTATAATTTTGTATAATATATATATATATATATATATGGAAGACTTATTGTTATATATATATATATATATATATATATATATATATATATATATATATATATATATATATATATATATATATATATATATATATATATATATATATATATTATATATATTTATATATATATATATATATATATATATATATATATATATATATATATAAATTATATGTAAACTTACAAATCCATTAAATTCCATCTTCCAATATCCATCCTTCAGCACAAGAGTAGAAAGTGTATATACTTAAAAAATAAGGAAATTGTATTTGAACGACTTGTCAAGTTTATAATTGTTAAGTGAAATCTGTTTCCTTGATTTAATATTACAGTTAGTTACACAGCGGGGTGGCATTTTATGACTGTCTCCTCTCTACTAATTTTTCGAGATCAGATCATTCACAGCCGTGGGAGCCGCGCTAGCGTAGTGGTTACAACACCGCTCTGGCGACCGGGTGATACAGGATCAAACCCGGGCGATGGCATTTATGATTTTTCGTCGACCGGGATTAGGACTGGATTAACTCGAGACCTGGCGAGGTCATTTGAAGGAGTGTCGTCGACCAGGGACTGGCGGCTCCTGAGCCGACCCAGCTGCAATGGGTACCTCCGAAATCGGCGAGTATTTGCCTGAATGGCGAGGGACACCTGTCTCTGTACAAGAAATAAAGGGATACTCACGTAAAATCAATGTCAGGTTAGACATAAAATAATAACCTGAGATTTCGCCTCGAGTATTAGCGGGCGAACGCAAAAAAAAAAAAAAATTCACAGCCGTAACTAATTTGTGATACCAGTAGTTCTCTCATACACTGGGACTTCACCATTTTCCTGCAGAAATTCTATTTCTGTATTGTCAGTACTATATTGATCCTAGAGCCAATAAGGGAGCCGCGCTGGTGTAATGGCTACGGCGTTGTATTGGCGACCAGGTATTCATGGTTCAAACACGGGCGCCAGCGTTTGAAGAAATGTTTACGGCCGGAAATTTGACTGAATAACCTGAACGGCTCCTGTGATAAACCCTCTGTGGATGGGAAGGAGCGAAGCTCCTGACCGGGTTGGAAGGAAAGTCCTCAGGTTTCCCAGCCTCGCAATGACATGTCATTGGGCCGAAGGGCTGAAAGCCCAAGTGCCGCTGGTTAAGAAAAAAAATAGAGCCAATAAAAACCTCACGCTACACTGGGGGCTCGTTCCTGGGATATTTCTATATACCTTTTGCCATACTTACTCTATTCATCTATTTACTAACTCTATCTTGTGCCACCCTTAGATAACAAAAGAAAAAAAAATTTTGAAAAAAAATTCAATAATAGGATTTTTTTTTTCATTGTTTTCTTAGGAGGAGTACCATTTAGTACTCAGTAAATAGTTGATGCTCACAAAGTTGCACGGAAATTATTTGTTCATTTAAATTAATTAAGTTTAATTACAATAATTTGGATATAGTAAAGTTACATACCCTCTCTAAGTAACGCCATGGCTGATTTAGTGAAGTTCAGAACTGCGATTATGCAGACGGGAAGGAATTAAATATGACAGGTGATGCTCTTATTCAGTATGTCACAACAGAAGTGGACAAACACATGGATAGAGAGGAAATGAAATTGCAAGTAGAAGGTGAAAGAGAAACCAAAAGACTGGAAGCTGAGAGAGAAGCCAAAAGACTGGATGCTGAGAGAGAAACCAAAAGATTAGAAGTTGAAGAACGGAAATTAGCAGCTGAAGCCAAGAAATTGGAGGCTGAAAATGAGGCAAAGAAAATTGACGCCGAGGAAAGGAAATTACAAGCAGAGAGAGACCATCAGTTACGATTAAAAGAGCTTGAAATTCAGGCAAATACTGGCAATAATAGTGGTAGCTCACCTCACTCTGAGAGTAGCTCCAGCCAGAGCACCTCAAGTGGGGCCACGAATTTTCATCTGGACCCATTTGTTGAGAAAGAAGACGCCATTGAGTCGTATCTGGATATATATGAGAGACTTGCCACTACCTATGGCTTAGTGAAAGAAAAGTGGAGTCTTAAACTATCTCAGGGATTGAGAGGTGTGGCCTACGATGTATATTTGAAGCTCTCAAGAGATGACCAGGAAGATTATGAAATCCTGACGCAGGCACTGCTTGTGAGATATGAAAAGAACTCAGAATCATATAGAAAGAAATTCCGAACAGCTAAACTTCTTCCAGGAGAAAACTATCACCAATTCTCTGCTAGTTTGGAAACTTATTTGGCAAAATGGAGTAGTTTAGGAAAGTGTCAGGATCTGAAAGAAATGATAATGATGGAGCAAGTGAAAGAGTCCATGCCTCAAGAAATGAAGAAGTTTATCATAGAACAAGGAGCAGAGAGATTGGAAGATATTGTAACTGTTGCTGAGAGATATCAAGCAGCTCAGGCAGAATTATTAGGAAATAAGAAGAAGCAGGATGAAAACTTCAAATCATCACAAAACTATTCCAAATATGAACAAAAGGACCATACCACAAGGAACAAAGAAAGATTTGACGAAAAAGACAAAAACCCTCTAAGATCGGATAAGACACCTTACTGGAAGGAAGGAAAGTGGTGTAAAACTTGTCTAATGAGTAACCACAATACTGCGGACTGCAGAAGGAAGAATCCTCCTCATCGTGCTGCATGTCTTACAACAGGGAAGCAGGGAAGGAAGGAACTGGCAGTAAGTCAGAAGGACCTCCATCATCCCCCTGTCTGTGAGGAAGTGACCATGAATGGCACTCAAGTACGGTGTTTATATGACACAGGATTGGACTTTGATTTAGTTGTGTGCTCTTCTCTAGTGAGTCCTGACCAGATAACCACAGAAACAGTGGAAATCAGAGGACCGATCAAGGGAGCAAGAACCATGACATTACCCATAGCCCGAATCAACATAAGATCTCGCTATGTGGAAGGAGAAATCAAAGCAGCAGTGATGGACGACCCTATTTACCCTTTGATTCTGGGGTGTGGGTATGTTTTCCTTGGAGAACCTATAAAACCTGTAGTTATGGCAACCGTCCAGACCAGGGAAAGCTCTAGGAAAATGGAGGAAAATCCTATCAATACTCATCCAGAAGAGATGAAAAAGGCTCAAGCAGCAGACAGAACATTGAAGCCTTGTTTTGGCAAATTACCTAAAGCACATAACCCTCCAGAGAAATGAGACTTTTACTTGAAGAATGGCCTACTCTCCAGAAAAGCTGGAACAGGACCTAAAGGGCATGGACAGCTAGTAGTGCCAAAATCTTACAGGGAGAAGGTTATGACTCTAGAACATGCTATACCCTTCAGTGGACATATGGAAATAGGGGCCACTGGACAAAGGATAGCCTGTCACTACTTTTGGCCAGGAATCACAGAGGACATAAAGAGATATGTAAGATCCTCTTCAGAATGCCAAAGAGTAGCTCCTAAGCACAGGACTGCACCAGCAACACCTGGAGAAATGCCCATTATCGGAACCCCTTTTGAACGTGTTGCAGTGGATATTGTTGGACATCTCACTAGGACCAAGAAGAGAAATGCTTACATTTTAACCTTGGTTGATACTTGCTCTTTGTGGGGAGAAGCAGTGGCCATGTCAGCTATAGATTCAAAGCATGTGGTTGACAATATTCACCCGATTAGGTTTCCCACATCAAATATTGACTGACAATGGTTCTCAGTATAAGGGAAAGCTAACACAAGAAGTATTCAGGATATTTCAAGCCAGGCACTATCATTGTAGTCCCTACCATGCCCAAGGGAACAGTCAAGTAGAGCGGTTCAATGGTACGCTAATTTCAATCCTTAGAAAGCTGGCAAGTGAAAAACCTGATACTTGGAATACATACTTACCCGCTGCACTATTTGCATATAGGGAAGTACCCCACAATTCAACTGGATTGGCTCCAGCTACATTGTTGTTTGGAAGACCAATAAAAGGTCCACTGGAAGCAATGCTGCGGACATGGACTGACGAAAAAGCAGAAGAAACAGTGACTTCCTCATACCAATACGTCAACGAGTTGACATCTCGATTGAAAACAGGTTGGAAATTGGCAAATGATAATTTAAGACAGGCCAGGAGGAAGCATGCTGCGTACTACAACAAAAAAGCAAAGGGTAGGGAACTGGGGGTGGATGAAAATGTGTTATTACTGTTGCCAAGCAGCAATAATAAATTGCAGATTGGATGGCAGGGATCCTATGTCATACTGGAAAAACTTCCCAGTACCAATTATAAGATTGACAAGAAAGGAAAGGAGAGGTATATCATGTCAATCTTCTTAAAAAATACTATGACAAGGAATCATCAGAAGTTGCACATATCATGTCCCTAGCCATTGCAACAGAAATGCATGGTGAACCACTTCACTCTATGGAATATCCACTCACAACTACAGAGGATTATGTTCAAGTAAACATTAGTGAACATTTAACTCCGGAGCAGAATAAGATGGTTCAGAAAGTGTTGGAAACCCATGCTGATGTGCTCACAGATAAGCCAGGTCGTACGAATCTGTTAGAGTACGACATGAGGGTTACTGACACTACACCAGTATGCATGAGAACATACCCTATACCCTATGCGAAAGCCCAAGCACTAAGGGAGGAAGTTGATTATCTGTTGAAGGAGAAAATGATCTCGAAGTCAGACTCTCCCTATAGCTCAAGTGTTGTACAATTAAGAAAACCGAGTGGTGAACACAGGTTATGTATTGACTACAGGAAGCTAAATGCGATCACAGAATCTCAGGTGGACCCATTACCTGACACCAACCAGCTGTTCTCTACACTGAGTAAAGCTAGGTATCAGCTTCAGACTTGAGTTGTGACACATCTGTGCCGTGATCTCATGTGACTAATTAATCCTATTTTGGCCCTACAGGCCCTGCCACATACGGGGCACACATGGTTAGAGTCGATAGTAGTGTTGCTGTGCATTCTGACCTTTCTTGCAGCACGCTTGCCTTCTGCCTTATCAGCTAAATTCTGTTCTGCAATGCGAGCACCTTGAGTAATGTTTTTCCGCCAGGCACAGCGATCCTGTGCGATAGTCTCCCAGGAGGAGACATCAATTTTGAAGCTGCTCAACGATGCTTTCAGTGTGTCTTTGAAGCGTTTCTTTTGTCCCCCTGCTGTTCGCTTACCCGTAGAGAGTTCGCTGTACATCAACTGCTTTGAGATGCGTTTTTCGGGCATGCGAACAACATGTCCGGCCCATCTAGTTTGGGCCCTCTGCAGCAATGTGTAGATGC
>JAMPIV010023001.1:0-58530 GCA_024509875.1 Oreohelix idahoensis | reverse complement strand
CGGCACTTGACCTTCTAATCCAAAAGTAAGTTGATGGAAATCGGTACTTGGCCTTCTTCAAAAAACGACAGCACTGGAACCTTGACAGCAGCAACTTGCTTGACTTGCGTAAAAGATAACAGCAGTCCGAGTTATCCGGCAACATGTAACAACGCCGGGTACTGTCAAATTCTTGTTTCCGTCAAAAAATTGAAATTTGACTTTTACCGGGCAACGCCGAGTACTTTGAAAATTTTGAAGATGTTGACTGTATTGAAGAATGTTAATTTCTTGAAGGATGCTGATGAATTCTTGTTGAAAATGAAGTGGGTAAGGGACCCCGTGTTTGCTGGTACCAGAATCAAACCAGCTTATGGCCACCAAATGATGCGTGATGCCATATGATGATGGATGGCATCCGCATGTCTGGTTTTGTGTAGTGTGTAGATGTGTTCAGTCAAAACAATGTTCATGCAACAATAACAGGGCAATCCACATAGGACGTCAGTAAACTCACGACGTATAAAGTCAATGAGTCTTGAAACAGCCGTTGACGTTTTTCTTCATTATTTATTGTGGACGCCACAGTGACAAAATGGTTACGCAAATGTGTAGGCACATCAAACAGTCATTATCACAGCAACATTCAATACAGCAATAAACGGTAGACAGCATTACAATGATGAGTCAGATGCATGTTATATTTCAAAGTGCTGTAAATGTAGTCAGGTGAAAAACTCCATCCTTTTCTATAACAGCCAGGAGATAACCAGATGTATGAGATCAGTTCACTCTCCTTAGTTTGACTTCAGCAAGACAGACACGTCTGCCGAAGTATAAATAATGTCCTCAAAAATATCCTCTAGATAATAAAGGTTTTCCAAACCTAGTTCATTTAACAAAGTAGCAAGTAATGGTCCTTGGTACCTGCATCAACCGATGCAGTACAATGCAGCGACATGTGAGCTAGGAAAACATCTCGTGACGACGACTTTCGCAGACAGGCTATGAATCGAAATCGCTCACGACCCAAAATCAATAGAGTTAATGAAAGAGTCAATTTACCTTGCTTTCATGAAATACACAGAAATATCACGCCTCCCGACATGTGGGAAACACTAGAGGTATTATCTCGAATAAACGAAATATCCATTAAGAGGACTACACATCCCTGACAGAACAAAAATAGCGGAGATCCCCTCTTCAACGAGGCATCTCTTTCGCCATTCCAAATCGCTCACTCCCACTAGTGGTGGGCGGAAACCGATCGACAAAAAAGCAAGACAAGTCATGCGCAGTCCAGCGCAAAACGACCACAGCTCAAACTTAACTGCATTCGATACCAACGCGAGAAGACAAATGCTTACCGAGAAAAGTGACTATAAATTCCAAGCAGTTGTTGCCCTTGCGTTATAAAACAGATATTGAAATAAAACGATGTTGCGAGAATTTATCACGCAACACTCCACTTCCAGTGTCCTCAATCTGGAATCATCAGTATCGGTCTCAAACTTCAGTAAACTCGCCTCTTTTCGCAAGTCCCTTATAGCCTGTTCTTGACTGGCAATAATCTCCAATAACTCCTCCTCTCTTTTCTCATCAATGGTTTCTAAATTTGTCACTCTTTCCTGCCTATTCCGTGATTTGTCCATTTGTTTATCATAATCATCGTCGCAAAGAATAGCATTATGAATGTTATTCAATATAGAACCATGTTGGACATGTACGTAACGTTCCACAAAAGTACGAAACACTCCATCTAGTAAGTCTGCTATGTCCATAGCCATATTCATATGTGGGACAGAGTGTAACTTATTGTTAGCAAACTCCGTCAAATCCGACGCTGTACGACATAAAAAATTTATCTAATAATAAATTTTCATCTAATTCTCTTAATCTGTTTTCCTTCTCAATTTCTTCTATTTCCTCTCTAGCTTTCCTTATGTCTTCTTCTTGTCTAAGTTTTTCTTTCTCCTGTTTCAATGTAGCTTTTCTCTCTTCCTCTTCCTCCTTTAAAGCAGGTACAACTTCTTCATCACTATTCATCAAATTATTACAAGCCAACTCTCCCGTGACAATAGGTTTTAACATGTTACCTTCTACACCAAGTTTTACTGAGAACTTATTTAATCCCACATCAACACACTGTTCCTTATTAACTAACTTGTCTGGAGAATCCCTATATTCCTCCGAGACCTTCTTCTCCTCTAATGCAACCTCCTTTAATTTATCCTGACGTTCTTCTTCTTCTAATTTTCGATTTCGTTCATCAAATTGCAATCTATGTAAAAACTCATTGTATGCATATATTTCTAATTCTATACCATGTAAACCACAACTCTCACCAAGCCACATATAATAATCTAGCGTAAACGTGGTCATGTCAAATAACTAAAATACTTATTTAGTCAATAATATAATTATATGTATATGCAAGAAAGTATGGTCACTCAATATGACCAACTATAATAATCTCTTAATATGAACTGTAAGTTCAACAACTATATAATATTTTGTAATAATATTATATGTACCTATTAATATGTCATAAATAGTTATGACATTTATTTATTTAAGATGCTGAATTAATATCATGCACCTAATATTAATATTTAATAATTATGGGAATTGTCCTACCACAAGTATATTATGTTATCATTTATGTGTGCCTAGACAACACTGCAGTACCATGTACGTGTACTTCGTACTATATCACATATAGTTTCCCAATTCAACACCTATGCATGGTGTGAGTACCAAATAATTATTCAATAAAGTTATTTTACTTCAATATTTAATTGTAATCCTTATGCCCTAAGCATCATATACAATGTGCCTCACTAATGTATTGGACTAATAATGCAGTATGATGACACACCCTAAGTCATCATCCAATTTAATAAAAAATTAATTAAATTAATTTGTTATCTTGATAAGAAACAATATATGTAATATAATTAATTAATGAAATGGATAAATACAATACAAATGATGAACCAAAGATTTACAACACAGTAGTACGATACAAAAGTGACATTTCACCCATATAAATAATTTTACAAAATTAAATCGAGAACGGAAATGAGATATAGATTGAATTGAATCTGGGTCAAAGTACAAAGAAAAAAAAATACGACCACAGAAAATAATGACGTCACAGGACTCATCTAACGGACATTACAATATTCATGAAAATAAAATCTAGCAAGATCAGAATTGATTGACGGGATAGATTACGAACAATAGTACAAAACTGAATAAAAATGAGACTGAATACACTAGAAAACCCCAGTTATAACAGAACTAGACATCTAACATACAAAGGAATTAATAGCAAGTACGAACGAACAAACCACCGGCAGTGTCCTCAGTGAGTCCTTCGCTAAAATGCGATTAATTCACGGCCTTATAGAACAATTACACCTGATCTGGTCATTCGTAAAGACATATAATCAGATGTAATCCTCCTGCCCAACCACCCACGAATATCGACAAGACTACAGAAATATATATAAAATGACACACTTAACATTATTGTCAAAAACATGCTTATGAAATGGCTGACGTGGACTCAACATTTGTATACGGACCAAACAGTACTTATCTTTTGAATTTCGGAATAGTTACCACAGAGCCAACATGCGCCACTCTACCATGGATATTTCATGCAGAAATGCTGTCTGTGTGACCAGAAATCTTTCGGTAGTTGATGCTTGATAAGTTTAATTTCATGTCGTTGAATTTTGCTTGTCATTCATGATCGTTCGACTGTTGCTATGCAATGACGTCATATTCGCATGCGCAGAAAATGTCAATGAAAATCGAAGAGATATATTTTTGCGGATTCGATTTGATTGTAGATAAGTTCATAAACGTGAAATAGAAATTCCACAGCCAACATCCGGCCACCAGTTGATACAGACGCGTGGTTGATATCGCAGTTGAGTTTATGCGGACTATCAGTTTGATCACAGATCAATTGATTATATGTGTCCGTACGTGGGTTCGTACTCAGACAATTATTAAAGATTTAGTTGAGATATTGTCTGGTCTGTATCGTAGTCGTTGACACTTCATTGTTTGTTCAATGAGAATACCATTCTTCATAAATATATGTTAGAAGTCTTCCTCATAGAAGATTAGTTTAAGTATAATGCGAATACAATCAATATAAGATGGCATGCAGGCCAACCTTCAAGTCGAATGACGAATGCGGTAAGTCTTTCATACTGAGTCCAATATATATATTTATTTGACAAGACATGTGAAGAACATCATACTGTGATTCATCAATATAAGAAATGTACATCTGCATTAATCAATGGGAATCCATGGTACCGTCACTCTTCCAGTCAAATAAGTTCATGTCAGAACATCAAAGGCGATGTACACGCTCTGCTGTCATCCAGTCAGACGGTAATGATACACCTGTGTATTTGACGAATATGTAATATATAGATCATCCACTGATCTACTAACATTATATTTCATTATCCATTAAGGAACTATGGACCGACCCTGCGCGTCCATCAATAATAATAATTCGGCAATACGTAGCCTAACTCTGGAGGATTCAACAATGCGACTTCATGGCGTGACGGTCAAATACAAAAGGGTCCCCTAAATTGGTCACTACGCGTGACCATACCAACGCTCACGCGTCACAATCCGACTGTGCGGATTGCGTTCATTAGACCATGATGTATAACAATGATTCTACATTAATTCTCTTATCATCAAAAATGCGTGCTGCCAAATATAGCAGACGACGCCGATAACACACCGTAACACCGTTATGCAGTGCATTTTTAACTATGCGCAATATTTTGTTACTAATGTTAAAAAACATATGGAGATCAAGGGAAATAAAGTCCAACAATGATTTCAATATAAGGCTACACGTGGCTAGAGGAGCTTTCATTACGCTGTAAAATATATGAAGATCATAAGAAATTAGGTACAAAATAACAATCATAATTTTGTATTCGGATGTGACGTCAGTCCTACTGTATGGCTCTGAAACATGGAAAACGACAAAACCAACAATAACAAAGCTACAGACATTCATAAATGGGTGCTTGTGTAGAATAGAAGGATTAAAATGGCATGACAAAGTTACAAATGTGGAACTAATGACAAGATTCAGTCAAGTGCCGGTAGAACAAGAGATGACGAGAAGAAGACGCTGGCGATGGATAGGACACACACTGAGGATAGCTGTTGATAGCATTACAAGGCAGTCCTTGTTCTGGAACCCCCCAGGGCACGAGAGGCAGGAGTAGACCAAGACGCACATGGAAAAGAGAACTGGATACGAAAGTGAAAAAGATGATGAAAACGGGGAGAGAACGTGAGCTGATGACATGTGACAGGAAGGCTTGGCATGTGTTTGTCGAGGGCTTATGTTCCTTGCGATGCTAAAGGGTATTGAATGAATGATGAATGAAAGTAAGTTTTATGACATGTACAGACAAGCGAACACAGCAGTCTCAACAATACAACGTTAATAATCATAACTGAAGATTACGCGGACGGTGCATAAACTTTTGTTCCAATAAAATATATGGCTTCTACTGTCCGGATACTAGGATATCCACATATGATTTGTTTTCGAAGAGTATAAAGTTATTAGATTCCTTAGGTGATTCAACAAAAATCGGAAATTGTTAGCATTTTGCCAAGAAAAAAACTACATTGTTTACAAAAACATATTTTATGCATTTACTGATTATTTATGATCACATGGGGTGGCTAAGGGGTATGGCGTCCGCCACGAACTCTAGGGGTACCGGGTTCGATTCCCAGAAGAGGGAAAATAATTTATGGAACTTTTTTCAGAACCAGAGGTCCTAATGATGTCATACTACCGTCTGCTCTCCTGGGTAGTGAGATCGGATACCTAACCATCTCGAATAAGGGCGAAAAAATAAGAGGTTCAGTGTGTAAGATGCGCACGTTAAAGATCCCACAGCAGTTGGAAATCGTAAAGAGTAGCCCATAATGTCGCTGCCCAGGCAAAATTTAAAAATTAGAAGCCTACTCCCCAAATATATTTACAGAATGTGTGATTCCTATAAACGCACATTGGGATTCTTACCGGTGATACGGAGTTCGTGCACTGTGCTGAGATCCTCCTTGTGTGATCTAAGGGAGGAGATCGGAGCACTAATGAAGTCCGAGTGCAATGAAGATTGTCCTTAAAACAAAACAAAACCATGATCGCAATTACATCAACGTTTTTATTAATAGAAAATACTGCTTTTTAAAAGCAGAAAAAGGGAGCCGCGCTGGTGTAATGGCTTCGGCGTTGTACTGGCGACCAGGTGTTCATGGTTCAAACCCGGGCGTCAGCGTTTGAAGAAATGTTTACGGCCGGAAATTTGACTGAATAGCCTGAACGGCTCCTGTGATAAACCCTCTGTGGATGGGAAGGAGCGAAGCTCCTGACCGGGTTGGAAGGAAAGTTGTCAGGTTCCCCAGCCTCGCAATGACATGTCATTGGGCCGAAGGGCTGAAAGCCCAAGTGCCGCTGGTTAAGGAAAAAAAAAAAAAAAAAAAAAGCAGAAAAAAACATATACATATGAAAAAGTAATTCGTCAAAACAGGGCGGAATTTAATTATATTGATCTCTGTCTGCTGCATTTCATGACGGCGGTTCTCATTCTCCTGTGATCATTTCATTCATTTACATTTTCCTTCAAAAGCAAATCAATGACACGCAAAGAGTGGCACGAAATCACAGAAGTGTCATCTATGATGAGCAATGGTGCATTTCAGGATAAATATTTTTTTTTAATCCCACATATCGATTACAAATGTAGTATTCCCGTTGAAGAGTCCAGCCGGGCGGAAGGAATGCCGCTTCCCAAGGCACAATGATGACTGCTTATGATAACCCTGTTTTGACCAGAGGAGCTTATAGTGTTAGTGAAATAGGAAATTACTGTAGATCAAAACATCTATAAAGCTAAACATCCTTCAAGTCTTGAATAAGGCATGAGTATTCGCAACCAGACTCCAAGCTGAAAATATCACTGTGACCTGCATTCAAGAAACATATCTAAGTTAGATAATCTAACTCAGTAGAGTTGATTCAAGGTAACAGGATATCAGAATATAAGGATAGACAGGGATGGACACAAACAGAACGATTTAATGCTGATGAATTTATACTAGATCTTCCTGCCATGTGTGATTCGTTAACGGTCTTTATATGTCGTGTTTATTACTCTCTTATGGCTCCAGTTCCTTTCTCCATGTGTGTTTTGATCTCCTTCTACTTCTTTTAGCCTTATGAATAAGGTACCAGAGCAACTCTGGGAAGGTTAAAGGCGCACGGCGTGATGCTGACCCCAATACCCCTAGTGTGCCGTATGGCCAAGAAGATATGGGTCTAAAAATATTTTCCCAATATGCCTAAATGGGCATGTCACGGGATCTACCTCTCTTATTCTGGTGATTCAACAAGAAGTCGATGAGAACGATGAAGGTACAGTAGCTGGAGGAATGGAAATGAAAGGTTGGGCAATTGTCAGCTCCACGAGAGGAGAGCATCAAATAACCACACGACATTCACTAAACCCTTTGAAAGAGAAATTGTGTGGTGGAGAGAAAAGCCTGAGACGAACCGCCAACTTTAAAGAGAAATAGTTGTAGGTTATGAGGAAGCTGACGGAGTAGACGAAGTTCAGATACAGATGCCATGTCATAGAGACGAACACCAAAATAGAATGGCAATTTCAGACTTTATTAAGCAATCGATTGTTAAAGTAAAACACGTGAAAAAACGAATGTAGTGATGAATTTTAACACCAGTATACAGAATGCTGAGATGCCGGAAGACTGGCTACAAAGCTACCTACGGCCCCTTCCTAAACCTGGTAAAGACTACACACTGCTTAGCAGCTATCGAATCATCACATTACAGATTGTCTACGGCAAATTACTTGAGAAGATAGTGGCGAGACAATTAATGAACCACCTTGACAATGCACACATCCTCCCTGATACCATGGGCAATTATAGACCAATAAAAGTATCATGGGGTAACGCTGGAACATTTGCGTACGATGTATATGATGGTTTCCACGGTAAACAAAAAAAGGTGACTGTGGCAATTGACCTAGAGGATGCTTACAACAGTGTTGACTTTGCAACCTTGATGGACTGTAAAGGAAAGTAGTGTAAACCCATGACTAACAAGGTGGATAGCAGCTGCCTTAACTGAGAGAGCAGCTGCATTTTGCTTGGGAACATGGACATCAGTACCAATGCACATTTGCCCAGGATTACCCCAGGGTTCTCCATTATCACCGGTGGTGTTTAACATCTATACAGCAAAAATAGCTTCAATCCAACCAACAGGTTTGGGATGAAAATTGACTTTTGCCGATGACTCGCTCATTTACAGGACTGGTTCAGATAGAAATAAAATAGTTAAAAGCATACATGAGACACTTCAAGCAGTTTCTAAATGGTGCGACAAAACCAGCTCCAAAGTCAATCCCAACAAAGCCTGTGTGCTTTGGTGCTCTTTGAATAATTCCATATTGAAAGCAGATCTTCCAGACATTACTCTCAGTGGACAGGTAGTTGAAAGGCAGATCAAGTTGAAATACCTTGGAGTAACATTCGATCCTGGGCTACCATATAAGTCCCATGGTGATCACGTCATACAGACGTGCTGCAGCGCACCTGGAGCAGAGACTACAGTTTTTCTTGTATCATCAGCTGGTCTTGTCTGTAGTCGAGTATGGCCTGGGAATAGTCACGCTGTCAATGTCACAATGTAAACGACTGGAACGCATTCAAAACGAAAGGATGCATATAGTCTTGGGCTGCACGTGAGATATCCCTATTGTGATGATGTGTCACATGATTGGGCTGCTGTCAATTAGATCCAGATATACGATGACCCAGGTAAAAGCGTATATGCGTGTAACCACAGACAAAAGGCATCCCCTGCATGGGAACATTTATGACATCAAAGGAGTGAGAATAAAGAGGGGGATGTCATGGATGGCGCAGGCAAAGGAGACTATTAGATAGGTGACCACAGTTGAAAATATATTCAAGGGAGTGGAGTAGAGTAAGTCAGATGAGAGCTGGATGAACTACCAGCAAGTCATCATCAGCCTTGGCAGAGAATGCAGAACTTGGGCCAATGGGAGAGCAGAGCTAGAAATTGATTAGCTTATAAATGATAATGCTGGTGTGATAGGGTGGGCGAGATGATGATGATGATATTGATGTTGTGATGTTTGATCACTCTCTTTTCACACTCGCACCGACCCGAACAACAATAAAACTCTTGATTCTAGAGGCAGGGGCTGCATTTATTTTTACAACCCATTCAGTGATTAAGCAAACATTAAACAAATAAACCAACGAACATAACAAAACAAAACAAAACACCCAGCATGTGCCCGATTGCTAATGTGTCATGTCTTTGTGTTCTTCTGTGTGGGTACACAGGGCGCCTCGTTTCGTTCTCTCTTGTCTGGACTGATACTTAAGAAGGGCCGCTGCTGGTTCGCTATTTATTTTATAAGCCCAGGTCGAATCACTCAACTTACTGCTCGCTAGGCGTATTAATTTAGCCGCATAAACAACACTCGCGATTATTGCTTTAGAAGGCCGCAAAAACAGAAATCTACACAACTATTTCTAGAGCAAAAACACCACTATCAAATATAACACACAACTATGCACCAAAACTAATTTCTAGGCGTTATCATGGCCTTTTCATCAATCTTGAAGACTTTTCACATCCCAGAATGCTTCGCGCACATCGAAAATATGGGCGATAAATGTGCCACTCACAATAAAGGGGGAAACTGGGGTGTCTTCCCGTGAAGGGGTAAGCCGGGCGTCTTTCCGGTCCTATCACATATCTCCCTCCTGATTTTGTTGTCGTCCCGACAACATCACTACCTCTGGCGCTTCAATTGTAACCCCTCAGATCGTTGATGCTGCGCAGGACTCTTTCTGAGCGGCGATGCTTTGGGCTGAGCTTCTGTAATAGGTACAGCCCTGCTGGGGACCCTCTTGGTCGTCATGCCCCTACGTTTTTGGACTGGCAGTTGCTGTGATCTAGAAGACTCGCTCACCTGTGCCGCGTCGCTGTGTGCCCGTGACATCTGTCTGTCAGTGCTTGCAGCTGTCGACTTTGAATGGAGATCGCTCTTGACGTATTTTCCACTCATTTTGTGTGGACGGTGGCTTACGTTCCCCACAATCTGCCTTTGATGAGTCTCCTCTGCTGAACCTTGATTTGCACTCCCTCCTATCTGCTTAGGACGGGTTTCCTCCCCTAGACAACGGCCAATTCTCTCGGCGCCCTTAGTGTGACAGTTGTCGTGGCCATCTCTTGGCTTGCGCCCTAAAGGCAACCTGGTTGTGACAGTCCGTCTAGGGAAAGAGATCATTGAGGGACAGGCGACTATCGAATGTTCAGTTGACTTGCATCTAAAACATCGTTTGGGAAGAGGGCCTTGAGGGCACTTGGCTGCCATGTGGTCTGACAGGTCTCCACAATTGTAGCATCTTATCTTTCTGGGCTTCCTCTGTGCCATGGATCGCTTCCTGCAGCCCTTACACTCTTGACCGCCAATGCCGCATACATAAAATGCTTCCATGCCCTGGACCGATGGTTTGCTGTCAAATTCCACTCTCTCATTTCTCGCCAGACTCCGGAATCCATTTCTGAAGATCTTGGTCTGATGTACAAATACATTAATACCTCCATCATCTGGCGTGATGAATCCCCATCCCCTGTGGACACTGTAACACTTGCAAACCCCTTTTCGCCTTGTTGGTGCAACTGTGTTTGTCGGTGCTGTCAGCTCATAGCTTTCCTTGACAACAGCCTGACTTTCACATACAAAAAGGTCTAGTTGAGGTTCCTGCGGACACACCTCCTCGTCTTGCGTTGGCTGTTCCCGCGGACACACCTCCTCGTCTTGCGTTGGCTGTTCCCGCTGCTGGCATGGTGCTCTCTTTCCCTGCACCTCCTCTTGTGCTGGCGAACTGGCCTGTGACATCTGTGCTAACTGGAGCTTTAGAAGAGATAATTCTGCTTTGAGTGCCTCCTCTTCACTGTTGGCTTCTGGCCTTGTTATCTGCTCCAGTGTCTCTGGCTTTTTTCCTCCCAAGAAAACAGAACATTCCCTAGACCCCTGACTCCCGGCCT
The DNA here is from genome assembly GCA_024509875.1 of Oreohelix idahoensis. Taxonomy (NCBI): domain Eukaryota; kingdom Metazoa; phylum Mollusca; class Gastropoda; order Stylommatophora; family Oreohelicidae; genus Oreohelix; species Oreohelix idahoensis. The sequence continues at coordinate 47,360 of JAMPIV010023001.1, read as the reverse complement.
GGAAATTCCTGGTCAACTCACTGACTGGTGGTTGCTCACTGTAGGCTCTTTCTATTATCTTGAGTAACTGCTCAAGGCTGGCCTTGGCTCCGCCATGTATCCGTAATTCTCTAGATACCCATGGTGTAACGTTGTTCCAGATCATGTCTGACTTGTCTTCTGCCCAAAAAGGCGCCACCTTCCACGCGGCTTCTACATCTTCCACACACTCTTGCCAAGTGGAACTCCCCTCTCCACTAAATAACCTTATCTCTGGCCCCTTCACGTACACTACCTTCACAGGCGCATTGGCCGAAGCCATCTTGATGCAAGATTGCACTGCTGGATGTTTACAATATTTGTTCCTTTGCTGTTTGCTCAGTGTCACTGTCTGCCTTATCCTGCCGACGACGCCAATTGTGATAGGGTGGGCGAGATGATGATAATGATATTGATGTTGTGATGTTTGATCACTCCCTTTTCACACTTGCACCGACCCGAACAACAATAAAACTCTTGATTCTAGAGGCAGGGGCTGCATTTATTTTTACAACCTATTCAGTGATTAAGCAAACATTAAACAAATAAACCAACGAACAAAACAAAACAAAACAAAACACCCAGCATGTGCCCGATTGCTAATGTGTCATGTCTTTGTGTTCTTCTGTGTGGGTACACAGGGCGCCTCGTTTCGGTCTCTCTTATCTGGACTGATACTTGTAGTGAAATTGACAGAAACACAACGGTAAAATCCCTCCAAAGATAACATTTAAGGATAAAAACATAATGCGTAGGCTGCGAATAGTACGTGATCGCCTAGACCGCGGGTCATCATCCTCCATAATAATTGACTTGCTAGACAGGAGGGGAACGGCGGATCAAAAAGGAAAAAAAAAATATGACTGGAAAGATTGCGTGAGACTAGAAAGGCTAAGGAGACGCAATTGGGGGGGAAACGGAGAAAAGTCACGTTTCCCAAGTTGACATAAAAAGTAAGCAACTCGACAGAAGGGACCATAGATATGTTACGCCACAGTCATTTATTGGACGCTTTTGCGCGATACCAAGCCCTTGATTTGAATTCAGCGGCTAAAACGCAGATGTTTGGAATATTACAAAAATTAAAAAGTAAATTTTTCTTAATATTAATGTTAGGAATATAAAAATTAGCTGGCCGGATGGCCTATTCTGAGCAGTGAACTAATATGTTCTTAATTTTACAGACGGATAGATAATATTGAAGATAATGACAAAAGACAGTGTTGTTCACATCATCGACAGACTGTATTGAATCTAAAAGTGTCGCTAATTGCACAAAAAAACACGACCTCGAAACGCAGGTGTTCAAATCTACGTAGTATGGAAGAGAAGGGATATTGTGGTGGCTGTGTCTAAAAAAAAAATAACTTTTAACGACAAAAATTTGGAGGGGAGAGAAAGGTTGGTTCAAAAATCAAGTACATTTTGTAGAAACACAAGTAGAGACGGACAGACTAACAGATAACCATCCATACTTGACTGAAGCATGACTGAAATGACTTTATGGTAGGAAATTTGAATTTAAAATAAACCTAGGCAGTGATTGGCCACAGACAATCATATCATTAGCGCTCAGACGCGAAAGTGGGGCCATTTTTCAATAGTTGTTCAGTGATAGACACAGATTTTAAAGTGTGGTGATTTCCATATGAAAGAAAGTGTAATAAATTTAGGGACGCCATACTATAGCCAGCAGCTCAGCTGAGTTTTGCTAGCAATTCTGTGTTATTTATTCATAATCTGGTAAGATTGAAATTATTTCCTTATATATTTTGAATATTGTTTCATGTTCGAGTGATTTGATACTGCCATATCGAAATCTAGCCTTACAAACAAGTAGGGATTTGCTCTAGACCCCCCGCCCTAGTCAGGGTCTAGGGACCAACAATGTACATAAACTCCAGCAAGGGTTAGGCAAGACAGATCAAGTGTTGAGAATAATGAAACATATTACCTATCCTCTTTTAGGGCAGACAACTAATAAATATTTTTCAGAACCTATAGTCTGGGAGGATCTATCTGATGTAAAACCACCATGGTAAATGTGCTGTTTGGTCAGAGAGATCTGACCTGTCTGTATGATGTGGTTGTTGTGTCAGTGTTGTGTCCAGACGTGGGTTGAGAATAGATTTTGACACATGGCCCATACTTTGATTGCAGAGCTGCGAGTTTCTGTTGTCAACAAAGCAGTGACTATTCAGTTGGTGACTTTACTCGAGTGTATCTGTGCAGTACTTGTGACAGAGACCACCATTATTGCCCGCCAGCACGGAGAGGTGGGACCACCTGATTTCAGCACCAGAGCTACAACGACAAGATGAGTGAGCCTCTGGTCTGCTGGACATTCACCAAAGCCCTTTAGTTACTAATACCCCATAAAAATTCCCACCATTTTCTGGACACTGTGTAGTCAATATAGACAGGTGTGATGAGGCCATCCCAACAGCACAAACATTAATTATCCTCCCAAGTAGATGACTACTAGAACATTTTAATAAAACTAACTAGTATAGTACATATATATGTACACTATTGCATTTATGATATAATATTCCATGCATTTCTTTCATAATCTCTAAATCCTTTTAAGTTCTGGTCAACCTAAAAAAATTGATCCAGAACAAAATAAATGTAATATAATTTTATCAAAAAATTTTACACACATGAGTTAGTTCAGTGTATTTTAACATTTATTAATATTAGTAGTCTTGTTAAATATCTGTGGGTATATCTATAACCTATTACACCACACTACATATCATAACCCTAGACACTTTACGTAGCCACATTCATTAAAAAAAAAATTAAGTGTGAGGTCGTAGTGGTAGCAAGAAAGGCCTTCTGACAATTCTCAACTACATTTTATCTCAGGAGCCTTCACAGCTGGCCTCATACAATTACATTTAGTAATATCAACATCATACAATACCATCAAACACCACTACATAAATTGGGGTCTTGTCCAGGGATAATTAGCCCAACAGTAATATTAGGATCTCCTGGTGGGAGAAATAAAAGTAGGGAAATAAATTGTAAAATTCCCTTTAAAATTAAAAGTGTCCCTACAGATAAAAGTTGGTGAATCTTCACAGCCAGTAATAATTAATTAGTTAACTGGTTAGTTAGAATTAGTTAGACTATAGTCATAAGAAGTACTTAGTGTATTTACTGGTTAGAGATTTATCTTGTATATTATTATATTGTCTAAAAAGTATGGCGGAGCTGGCAAAATTTAGATCAGCTGCTGTGCTCACCGCGAAGGAGATGGGAATGGATGGTCAAATTTTAATTCAATACGTAACGGCTGAATGTGATAAATATATTGAACGGGAAGAAAGGAGATTAGAAAAAGAGGCTGAAAGAAAATTAGAGGCTGAAAGGTTAGCTGAAGAAAAGAGGTTACAAATTGAGGCTGATAGAGAAATTAAGAGGCTGCAGATTGAGGCAGAAGAAAAACGACAGCAAAGGGAGGCAGAAGAAAAACGACAGCAAAGGGAGGCAGAAGAAAAACGACAGCAAAGGGAGGCAGAAGATAGAAGGTTGCAAAGGGAGCACGAATTACGACTAAGGGAGCTGGAATTACAAGGCCCGGCTCCTGAAAATGGTGCCAGCCCTTTTGCCTCAGATGCTACGCCCAGTCTGGGAGCCTCAAACTCAGCTATGGGGTTTCATTTAGACCATTTTGTTGAAAAAGACGATGACATAGAGGGGTACCTAGGACGTTTTGAGTTATTAGCTACTACATATGGGTTAGAGAGAGAGAGGTGGAGCTTAAAGCTATCACAAGGATTGAGAGGTACTTCTTATGAAGTTTTTGCCAAAATGAACAGGGAAGACCAAGACAATTATGACATGTTAAAGCAGGCTTTGTTATTAAGGTACGAGAAGAATGGTGAATTTTATCGTAAGAAATTTAGAAATGCCAAACTGTTGTCTGGGGAGACATACCACCAATTCTCTGCTAGACTAGAAACCTATTTGGAGAAATGGACGGCTCTGGGGAAGACCCAAGATCTTAAAGAAATGATCATGATTGAGCAATTGAGAGAGTCCATGGCTCCAGACATGAGAAAATTTCTCATGGAACAAGGTGCAGAGAAGTTGGGGGAAATTTTAAATGTTGCTGAGAGGTATCAGGCAGCCCAGGCAGAGGTAAGTGGTGCTAAGAAGAAGCACATAGACAATTTTAAAGCTCCACAGCAATTTAATAAATTTGATAATAGAGAGCAGGGAAATAAAGGTAGGACAAACTTTGAGCGGCCAAGAAATGACTATCGCGACAGAAACTCACAGTTCAATGACCAAAAGTTCAATGAAAGAAAACCGTTGAACCAAGGAAAAAGATGGTGTAAATGGTGCAAGAAGGATAACCATAACACTGAATTTTGTAGAAGGAAACCTTCAAACATTGCTGCAATGAAGTCGGGGACGCAAAGATTAAAGGTTAATCCTAAGGGACAACAGGAACCTTATCACCCCCCAGTTTGTGAGGATGTTATTTGTAATGGGGTCACCATAAGGTGCCTTTATGATACAGGTTTGGATTATGATTCAGTTGTGAAGTCTAGCCTAGTGGACCCAAGTCAGTATACCACAGAAACAGTGGAAATACAAGGGGCGACTAAGGACATACCACTCATGACACTTCCCATCGCAAGGATAACGGTGAAAACTCGCTATGTGGAAGGAGAAATCAGAGCAGCAGTGATAGATGAACCAATCTACCCTCTGATATTGGGGTGTAGATACGTCTTCTTGGGGAACCCCGAGAAACCTGTGATCATGGCGACAGTGCAGACCAGGTCACAGAAGAAGGAGGAAGAAGGTGAACCTATAAATGCTCATCCAGAGGAGATGAGGAAGGCGCAGGCTGAGGATAGGACACTCAAGCCATGTTTTAAAAAATTGCCCAAATGCCACACACCTCCGAGCAAGGGGGAATATTTCATGAAGAACAAACTCTTATACAGGAAGGCCGGAACTGGAACAAATGGTCATAACCAGCTGGTTCTTCCCACTTCATATAGAGATAAAGTGATGGAACTCGGGCATGCGATTCCCTTCAGTGGTCACATGGGGATCAGCGCCACAGGACAGCGTATAGCTTGTCATTACTTCTGGCCAGGGATAACGGAGGATATAAAAAGATATGTCAAATCCTGCCCAGAATGTCAAAGGGTAGCTCCAAAGCACTGGACTGCTCCTGCAACTCTAGGGGAAATGCCCATAGTGGGAACACCTTTTGAGACGGTTGCAGTGGATATTGTAGGACCTCTCACTCGGACCAAGAGGAGGAACAGTTACATCCTTACTCTGGTGGACACTTGTTCTATGTGGGGAGAGGCGGTAGCCCTGCCATCAATTGATTCAAAACATGTAGCAGAGGCACTCCTTACAATATTTACCCGATTAGGATTCCCGCATCAAATCTTGACGGATAATGGTTCTCAGTTCAAGGGGAAACTAACGGAAGAAGTTTTTAAGCTATTTCAAGCCAGACACTTTCATTGTAGTCCGTACCATCCACAAGGGAACGGCCAGGTAGAGAGGTTCAACGGGACTCTCATTTCTATCCTGAGAAAGCTGGCACACGAAAAACCGGATCTGTGGGATCAATTCCTGCCCGCCGCATTGTTTGCGTACCGGGAGGTACCACATAGTTCAACCGGGATGGCTCCCGCAACTCTGCTATTTGGGAGGCCAATAAAAGGTCCATTAGAAGCTCTATTAAGGACCTGGACAGATGAGAAGGCGGAAGAGACTGTTACCTCATCGTATCAATATGTGAACGAACTGACCACTCGTTTGAAAGCTGGATGGAAACTGGCAAATGATAATTTGAAGCAAGCCAGGAAGAAACATGCAGCATATTTTAATAGGAAGGCAAAGGACAGGGAACTGGCAGTCGGAGAGAAGGTGCTGCTTCTACTACCCGGAAGCCAGAATAAATTACAAATTGGTTGGCAAGGTCCATATACGGTTCTAGAGAAGGTGTCTAGAACAAACTATAAAATTGACAAAAAGGGGAAGGAGAAAGTTTATCATGTAAACCTGTTAAAGAAGTATCTGGACAGACCACTCCAGGAAAGCACCCCCTTATTGACCTTGGCTATTGCAACCCAGATGCAAAAAGAACCACTCACCTCACATGAATACCCATTACATCCTTGTGAAACAGCAGCACAGGTAAAAGTCAGTAAGCACCTGACTAAAAACCAGAGGGAGAGAGTTCAAAAGGTTCTGGAGGAACATACAGATGTATTAACAGATAAACCAGGCCATACAAATTTGTTACAGTATGACATGAAACTGATAGACTCAAACCCAATCTGTATGAGAGCCTATTCTATTCCGTTCGCGAAGGAGAAGGCATTGAAGGAAGAAATAGAGTATTTGTTGAAGGAGGGGATTATTTCGCACAGTGAATCATCTTTTAGTTCTAGTGTCGTTTTGTTGAGAAAACCGTCTGGGGAACACAGACTGTGCATAGATTACAGGAAACTGAATGCTGTCACAGAAGGACAAGTGGATCCATTACCAGACACAAAACAGCTATTTGCCAGACTGAACAAGGCAAAATACTTTTCAAAGGTGGATCTTAGTAAAGGCTATTACCAGATCCCAGTGAAGCCTGAAGTGAGACCTTATTTGGCTTTTAGCACTTCGGATGGACATTATGAATTCAATATGCTACCATTCGGACTGAAAAAATGCTCCGAGTGTGTTTTCAAGGATGATGCGCAAATTGTTGGATCCCCTGAATAACCCATGTATCACCAATTTCATGGATGATATTCTCGTCGCCACCGAGACATTTGAAGAACACATTGAAGCTCTGGAGATGTTGTTTGATAGACTTCGGGAGGCGAACTTAACTGCTAGGCCAACAAAATGTTGTATTGGATGCAAAGAGTTGGAATTCTTGGGACACACTGTATATCAGGGTAATATGACCCCTGATCCTAAGAACTTGGAAAAACTGCAGAGAGCACCTAGGCCACAAACAAAAAAGGACGTGCGATCATTCGTGTCGTTATGCGGATTTTATCAGAAATACATCAAAAATTTTAACGCTATTTGTGCTCCTCTGACTGATCTGACTCGCAAGGGACTTCCAGATAAAATTATTTGGACTGCACAATGTGAACTAGCGTTCCAAGAGTTAAAGGAAAAACTCACTAGCAAGCCTATTCTCAAACTGCCTGATTTGACACAGGACTTTGTCTTAAGAACCGATGCAAGTAATGTAGGACTAGGAGGGGCTTTGTTGCAAAGATCATCTTCACCTGATGGGAACTGAAACCAGTCGCTTATGCAAGCCGTAAATTGAATAAGGCGGAACAAGGATACTCCACAAGCGAAAAAGAATGTTTAGCGTTAATCTGGGCAATAAAGAAGTTTCAAATCTATCTGTACGGTAGGACATTTGTGGTGGAGACGGACCATCAGCCTCTCGTATTCTTATCTCAGGCTAAGCATGAAAACGCAAGATTGCTGAGGTGGTCTTTGTTGCTTCAACCTTATCAGTTTAGTATCCAATATATCCCAGGCAAATTGAATGTCGGTGCAGATTTCCTCAGTCGGCACCCCTGTGATCAAAATTAGAGTAGTGGCAGACGTGAGGAGCAATTTTACCTATGTGTATCGCTGGTTTTGGAACTTGCCATAGGCATGTTTTCAAGTGGGGAGATGTGTAGTGAAATTGACAGAGATACAACGGTAAAATCCCTCCAAAGATAACATTTAAGGATAAAAACATAATGCGTAGGCTGCGAATAGTACATGATCGCCTAGACCGCGGGTCATCATCCTCCATAATAATTGCCTTTCTAGACAGGAGGGGAACGGCGGATCAAAAAGGAAAAAAAAATATGACTGGAAAGATTGCGTGAGACTAGAAAGGCTAAGGAGACGCAATTGGGGGGGGGGGGGGGAAGGGGAAAAGTCACGTTTCCCAAGTTGACATAAAAAGTAAGCAACTCGACAGAAGGGACCATAGATATGTTACGCCACAGTCATTTATTGGACGCTTTTGCGCGATACCAAGCCCTTGATTTGAATTCAGCGGCTAAAACGCAGATGTTTGGAATATTACAAAAATTAAAAAGTAAATTTTTCTTAATATTAATGTTAGGAATATAAAAATTAGCTGGCCGGATGGCCTATTCTGAGCAGTGAACTAATATGTTCTTAATTTTACAGACGGATAGATAATATTGAAGATAATGACAAAAGACAGTGTTGTTCACATCATCGACAGACTGTATTGAATCTAAAAGTGTCGCTAATTGCACAAAAAAACACGACCTCGAAACGCAGGTGTTCAAATCTACGTAGTATGGAAGAGAAGGGATATTGTGGTGGCTGTGTCTAAAAATAACTTTTAACGACAAAAATTTGGAGGGGAGAGAAAGGTTGGTTCAAAAATCAAGTACATTTTGTAGAAACACAAGTAGAGACGGACAGACTAACAGATAACCATCCATACTTGACTGAAGCATGACTGAAATGACTTTATGGTAGGAAATTTGAATTTAAAATAAACCTAGGCAGTGATTGGCCACAGACAAACATATCATTAGCGCTCAGACGCGAAAGTGGGGCCATTTTTCAATAGTTGTTCAGTGATAGACACAGATTTTAAAGTGTGGTGATTTCCATATGAAAGAAAGTGTAATAAATTTAGGGACGCCATACTATAGCCAGCAGCTCAGCTGAGTTTTGCTAGCAATTCTGTGTTATTTATTCATAATCTGGTAAGATTGAAATTATTTCCTTATATATTTTGAATATTGTTTCATGTTCGAGTGATTTGATACTGCCATATCGAAATCTAGCCTTACAAACAAGTAGGGATTTGCTCTAGACCCCCCGCCCTAGTCAGGGTCTAGGGACCAACAATGTACATAAACTCCAGCAAGGGTTAGGCAAGACAGATCAAGTGTTGAGAATAATGAAACATATTACCTATCCTCTTTTAGGGCAGACAACTAATAAATATTTTTCAGAACCTATAGTCTGGGAGGATCTATCTGATGTAAAACCACCATGGTAAATGTGCTGTTTGGTCAGAGAGATCTGACCTGTCTGTATGATGTGGTTGTTGTGTCAGTGTTGTGTCCAGACGTGTTGGTGACTTTACTCGAGTGTATCTGTGCAGTACTTGTGACAGAGACCACCATTATTGCCCGCCAGCACGGAGAGGTGGGACCACCTGATTTCAGCACCAGAGCTACAACGACAAGATGAGTGAGCCTCTGGTCTGCTGGACATTCACCAAAGCCCTTTAGTTACTAATACCCCATAAAAATTCCCACCATTTTCTGGACACTGTGTAGTCAATATAGACAGGTGTGATGAGGCCATCCCAACAGCACAAACATTAATTATCCTCCCAAGTAGATGACTACTAGAACATTTTAATAAAACTAACTAGTATAGTACATATATATATGTACACTATTGCATTTATGATATAATATTCCATGCATTTCTTTCATAATCTCTAAATCCTTTTAAGTTCTGGTCAACCTAAAAAATTGATCCAGAACAAAATAAATGTAATATTTAGTCTTGTTAAATATCTGTGGGTATATCTATAACCTATTACACCACACTACATATCATAACCCTAGACACTTTACGTAGCCACATTCATTAAAAAAAAAAAATTAAGTGTGAGGTCGTAGTGGTAGCAAGAAAGGCCTTCTGACAATTCTCAACTACATTTTATCTCAGGAGCCTTCACAGCTGGCCTCATACAATTACATTTAGTAATATCAACATCATACAATACCATCAAACACCACTACAATACTTAAAAAGGGCCGCTGCTGGTTCGCTATTTCTTTTATAAGCCCAGGTCGAATCACTCAACTTACTGCTCACTAGGCGTAGTAATTTAGCCGCATAAACAACACTCGCGATTATTGCTTTAGAAGGCCCAAAAACAGAAATCTACACAACTATTTCTAGAGCAAAAACACCACTATCAAATATAACACACAACTATGCACCAAAACTAATTTCTAGGCGTTATCATGGCCTTTTCATCAATCTTGAAGACTTTTCACATCCCAGAATACTTCGCGCACATCAAAAATATGGGCGATAAATGTGCCACTCACAATGAAGGGGGAAGCTGGGGTGTCTTCCCGTGAAGGGGTAAGCCGGGTGTCTTTCCGGCACTATCACACTGGTGACGATGATGCCATTGTGTACACTGATGGGTCTGTAATCTGTAGCAATAAATCAGGGTTTGGCTACTCTGCTAGAGTCAAGGGCAGAACCGTCGCTGAACATAGCGGGGCTTACATGATAACAACCTCCAGCATGAGAATGGAAGTAGAGGCAGTTACTGCTGCCTTAAGATGGCTGTTTGAGACTTTATTAACAAAGGCAGTTATTGTATCAGACTCACAATTCATGCTTCAAAGGGTCCAAAATGGGTGGCTTCAACATGAATGGAAAATCTCCATAGAAGCATCGAATCTTTAAGAACTGCTGATATCGATCTACAGCCCTGGTCATGCCGGGGTACGTGGCAATGACAGAGCTGACATACTAGCTTCAAGAACACCCGTAAAAGTTGCATTGACCATGGAGAAGGTAGAAATACTGAGGGCAGTTCATGTTCGTCTATTAGAAAATGACCCTGAAATCAATGAATCATCAAGGCTAAGACTGCTGGAATTATGCTTCAAACGTAAGACCAGAATGGATGGACGTATGAGAGGACGCATCCACCGTGTACACAAAAAGTGCGCAACAGGAACAATTAAAATTCATACCGAAATTTTCTGAGGGAGACTGAGCACCTGTGGGTTTGCCCGGAGTGCAATGACGTCGATTCTGATTAACATTAACATTAACATTAATATTAACATTAACATGAACAAAACTTTACTGTAGAAGCGCTATTGTTCTATTTATAATTTCCACAGTGCCAAAACTCCATAAAATATCTGGCATTTATTTGTTTCCGAACTGGACAAACAAACTGAAGGCTCTATTACAATGGTTTTCACCTGAAAGTGTCAAAAGATTTTAAAATTGCTTGCAACAATGATGTGAATATCAAAGACCGAGTTTCCATCCTAAAGGATAACAATACATAACTACAAACACAAAGACATTAAACAAATAGAAACAAATACAATAACATAATTCGGTCATGTAGACTTTGTTCCGGCAAAGACGCACTGGGTGGCTTTTGTATCACCTGAAGGTAAACATAATGAAGATGGAGTTTCTATAGGGTAGATCAAAAAGGTTTTATCGATTGTTTTCTCACGCTGAGACCTAAATTATATTTAACTGAGATATACGATACATTTACCAGTCTTTTGAACTACTGCTGTCGTCTACACGTGTTGTTCGTGGGGTTTCCTGGTGAGAAAAGGAAATAGAAGGATTAGTGATTTCTCGGGCATGACCACAGAGGTACACCAATATGAGGTTATAGTGTCCATTGGCTGAGCGTTTATTTCTACAGGTGCAGAAGGTGACAAACAAGCTACGTGACCTACTGGTGTGAACTAAAATGTGTCCGATAAGTTACGGGACTTACTGACGTGAACTTAAATGTGTCAAACAAGTTACGGGACCAACTAATGTGAACTAAAATGTGTCAATAAGTTACGGGACCAACTGATGTGAACTCAAAGGTGTCAATAAGTTACAGGACCTACTGATGTGAACTAAAAGGTGTCAAATAAGCTACGTGACCTACTGATGTGAACTGAAGGTGTCAAATAAGCCACGAGACCTCCTGACATGACCTGAAGGTGTCAAATAAGCTACCGGACCTCTTGACGTGAACTGAAGGTGTCAAATAAGCTACGAGACCTACTGATGTGAGCTGAAGGTGTCAAATAAGCTATAGAATCTACTGATGTCTAAAGGTGTCAAATATTTTAAACAATATTTTGGAGTTTTGGATTCTTTTAGCGAGGTGCGCCCCGTTCAACTTAGACACACGGTCTGTTGGTTATATTAGGGTGCATTTCAAAATATAAAAGACCCTGTGATCTGAATATATTTGATGTCAAATAAGCTATGGGACCTATAGATGCGAGCTAAAAGGCGTCAAATTAGCTACCGGACCTACTGATGTGAACTAGAGGTGGGCAAATCGACACACTAAGCTGTTCCGAGACAGTCGGCTCAGCGATTTAAACTGTGTCGACACACTGTTTCGACACAACGTCACAGCGGCACTTTTTCCCGTATCGGGGAGAAAGAAGTCTCTAATAGACAGTATACATTACTATACATGAACTGTGTAAGACAATCTCCTTTGTTTTTCTTGCGCGCTACTGGCGTGTGTGAAAATCTATGGTACTTCGTGTGACCACAATTCAATATTTTTACACAAGTCTTCTTTATGATGAAATAAAATGGAGATATGATTATAGCTGCAGTATACGTGAAAATAATTTAAAACAACAATAATAATAACAGTAATACTAACACATTATATCAAACTAGAGTATGCTGGTGTTGGTAGACAATGATTCAAATCCACACCGAGTACACAGATATCAGCATAGCTAATAAAGTGTCCATTACATTTATACGAACACACGGACACTTTCAACTTGAACTTAGTGTCTAAAACATTGACAACTGCAGCACTGACACAATTTCCAGTTTCTATAACTTCTCAGCAAAAATAATATCACTTATAAAATCAAGTCATCATAACACATCCCTGAAAAATATGACATGTTTGATATTAAATACTAATGTTCTGAACGGTTAACTCAAATTTTACAAAGGCCCACGGAAGGTGAGACAGTGAGACAGTGTGTCTCTGCAAAACAGCGAGGCAGACAGGAACTGAAACTGTGTCGAAACAACAAGCAGGCTGTGTGTCGAAACATTCGGACTCTATGCTGTTTCGAAGTATTGTTTCGACACATACACACAGTAGCCATCTCTAATGTGAACTGAAGACGTGAAATAAGCTAAGGGGCCTATTGATGTGAACTACAAGGTGCCAAATACGCTGCGTGACGTACTGATTAATTAAAAGGTATCATATAAGCCACGGGACTTACTGGTATCAACTTAAAAGTGGCAGATAAGATACGAGACCTACTGACGTGAACTCACATGTGTCGGAAAAGCTATGATTGTGACCTAAAAATTGTTAAACTAGCCACTCAAGCTACTGAATGATCCAGAAGATGTCAAAGACGTACTGAACACCTCACGTGATCTAAAAGGTGCATAATAACCAACAGAACCTACAACCTTCGTCGTCAATATTCCAATGTTGATTTTTTTTTTTTTTTTTAAACGTGCATCGAAGCGAGCAAAAGTGCAGAAGTGTTATCAAATAATGCATGTGTCAATCGTTCTAGATCTATTGTGACTTGGTCGTTGGCATAATGAAATACTAATGTTATTATTTGTTCTTGTGTTTCGCTTTAGAAGGTTCATACTTTGCTTCTCGCATAAAGCTAGTTAGTAAAGAGGCAATATATAGAAGATAAGGACTGTCGGAGGAATGTAAACAATGTACCTTGGAATAGAAGAAATAGCGTCCAATCAGATTCGCGCATTTTGTGCAAGCTCGCAAATGTTCCAGCGTTACCCCATGTTACTTTTATTGGTCTATAACTGCCCAGGGAGTCAGGGAGGATGTGTGCATTTTCAAGGTGGTCCATTAATTGTCTCGCCACTATCTTCTCAAGAAATTTTCCTTAGACATTCTGCAATGTGATGATTCGATAGCTGCTAAGCAGTGTAGGGTTTTCACTAGGTTTAGGAAGTGGCCGTAGGTAACTATGTAGCCAGTTTTCCGGCACCTCAGCATTCTGTATACTGGTGTTGAAATCCATCACTACATGCATAATGCCTCTGTCATCAAGCTCTTTGATGTGTTGATACTGTACACCATCAGGACCCGGAGCAGTGTTTCTACTTGGTTTTAACGTATACATAACGTCTTCGTCAGATATGAGGTCGAAATATATCTGGCCTCTGAATCCATTTTCCAGCACACGATTCTTAATCTCTTGACGGGCAGCTTTATCACCTTTATCCGTCTGAGTGATATACCGACTGAGTAATGCACGTCCTTTATCTTCATCGGTCTACAGACTCATTCCCGCGGAGCTCAGAATATTAGGTATGGGTTGGCTTATATTGTTCCTATTCATTCGTGGATGTAAGGACCATAATTTCTGTAAGGTCTTTTCCGTGCTCACCTGTCTCACGAAGGCCTTCCACACTTGGTCCTTGGCTTTAACCGCTCCGTTATTCATTGTACTTCTCTTTCGTGCTTTCGTCCATTCTTTCGTCGCTCTTTCATTTCTATCCATGATTTTTCTACATCCTCAATCCACCAGGGTGGTTGGATGAAAGGTTTTCCAGCTGTCATTTTCCTGGCATTTCGACGCTTTATATGTAAAGGGCTATTACAGTCATGTGAGCCTGCAGGGTACTTAAGTGTGCTTAGGCCTCCTGTGTCTGGTTACCTTCCCTTTTGCAATAAATAAATAAGTATATGGATTGAACAAGCAGAAACACTCAAATAAACGTACGACGTAATGGCGAGACAGCCAGCTAGCGGTCTTTCACATACATTTACTTCTTAATGGCTAATACAAAAGTGAAGGCCCTGCCCCCCTCCCCCCCGCCTTTCCGCCCCCAATTACAAAAAAAAAACGACAGAGATAACAGCCCAGTGGTCAAAATGTTATATACATTTGCACAATATACCCCACTTACAATTTAGAGATCTCACTTCTTGTCAGGTTGCGACGTGATGTCAAATCTCGGAAATAAATGGAAAAACAAACATGACCATGAGATATTTTAAGCAGCAGAGATAAAGAAGTAAGTGGAAGGCATCCCATTATTTGGCCAAGGGAAACAACTTAACTATATAAAAACTATAAAACTAAATATCATATTTTCATTATTTGTTTAATTTTATCAATTTAGTATATAAAGTTATTTAAGGCATGAAAGATTCATCTGTTGTCATTAGTTCATTTTTTAAATTGTTCAAATCTTCTTTTGTGTTCCATGTTTAGAGTAAACACACTTTTAATGATATGGAGTTTATGCACATGCTAAAGTAGTGAACACTTATATGCTGTGTCACTTTCAATGATAACTATAAATTAAAACCAACCTGTTGTCGCAGATGTGCACACTAACATGTTTCATCGGCGCTCGAACGCGCACTTCGACAATCCTTTAAACACATTTTCTTTCTTGGTCGTTCCTCCTCTACCCTGGGGCTGGAGTGGCTAAGAGGTATAGCGTTCGTCTCTTAAGTCTAAAGGTACCGGGTTCGGTTCCAGGTACAGGGAATGGTTTTTATTGAATATTTTCATAACCACTGAGAATTAATAATGTCATACTCCGCCTGATCCCCTGCGTAGTGAGATCAGATATCTAGCCTTCACGGATAAGGGCGAAAACATAGGAGGTCCCGTCTGCAAGTTGCGCCCGTTAAAAATTCTTCAGCGGTTGAAAATCGCCCTGGCATAATTTACATTGGTATCCTCGTGGTGCTTTAGAGTTTGTGCGCTGTGCTGAGATCCTCCTTGTGTGATCTAAGGGAGGAGATCGGTGCACGGATAGAGTTGACCATGTGCATTGAAATGGTCCTTAAAATAAAACAAACAAACCTCTTCTACTTTTGTGGTGTAGAATTTATCACTGGACGGATTGGGGCGAATTCTTCTCCACTACGACAGTACTCATTTTCAATTGTTGTACGTACTGATTACCTGATATTTCCGTGTCGACACATTTCTTTCTTCTATGCAGCAGACATTTTGTATTTTCAAACATTCTTACACTCCTCACAGAGATAAGTCGTCCTGTCTTTTTGGTTACACGTTCCTCCCTGCTTTGCAAGGAACGGCTGAGATAATAATTACTCGATAACCATTTTAATTGATCTCTGGTGTGGCCGACATCAGACTACAGATTAACACTAAAATCGCTCAGCGCATTTTATTAATTGCTTACAAGGCCATGGTGCGTTCTTCGCAAAGATCGTAAAACGCTGAGTTTGGAAATGCTACTCCGCAGTTTTAGCCTTTGTAGCTTGGTTAATTTATTCCTCGTTGTACTCAATTAGATTCTTTACACTTTCTCCTTCTAGTAATACGTCAGGTGTGTCTATTAAGGATTTGGGCCCTCCACTTGGAGGAACCTCTACTTCATCAATGGCTAATTCTATCAGTTTGCTTATCTCTGCTGTGTCGTTAGTAGTATAGTAGGCGCAAAACGGGTATCATTCAGGGGGTGGCGCGTGACTTTTATAAAAGGAAATACTCTGATCGATTCAGGAGGTAACGCGTGACTTTTATATAAAGAAATACTCCGCTCAATAATGGCGGGCGTGTAGGTAACTAAGGGGAGATAAGTAGGTATGTTAATTGTTGTGTATTGTGTGCTGGTATTGTGTTGTTTGTTCATACATTTATTTTACATGCAATATTTATGTGTTACAACAGTTATACGGGTTTTACAAACAGGTAGACAATATTTATTTTACAATAGTTATACATACAATATATCTTTATATATTACCAAACAATATATATACATACAATATATATATATATATATATATATATATATATATATATATATATATATATATATATATATATATATATATATATATATATATATATATACAAATATACATCAGACATTAAAAGCGATGGGTCGCATTGTGGCGGAGGTGCATGACTTTTGTATAACAAAATATACGTGTCGCATTTCAGGTGGTGGATGCGCTGACTTTTTATATAGATATATTAATTCGATAATGGCGGTGTGTAGGTAGGTTGTGTGTTGGTGTGTTTATATTGCCTTTGGCTGGCGGGGGTGACGACTCATGTGTGTGTAGTTGGTGGGTTTTTGTGTTTGTTGGTTTATTTATATATATTTTGCAACATATATTTATATATACATACTATTTATACGTATATACAACATACATAAAAAATCGATAAGGCGGACAATATAAAAAATCGATAATAGCGGAAAATATAAAAAATCGATAATGGTGGCGTAGGTTACTAAGGGGAATTTTTAAGAGAGAGGGTATTGTTTCTGGCTGCCGGGGGTGATGACTCATTAGTGTGTTTTGGGGTGTAGCGTCGGAGTAAGATAAGGGATAAGCAGGGCAGTGTGGGTAGTATTGGTTTTGGTTTGTCTGGTGTGTTGTGTGTAGGTATTTTAATTGTTGTGTGTTGTTAGTTTCGTCATACAATATATACATATATACATACAACATATACAACAGACATAACAAATCGATAAAGAGGAAAATATAAAAAATCGATAAATTCGTTTAGTATGAGTTTTATAGAGAAAGCTGGCTAATGAGCGAGGTGTGGTGTTGCTTTTTGAGTGCACGGGGATAATTGGTTTTGGCGGGCGGGGGTGACGACGTATGTGTTTGTTGGGGTGTAGCTGGCGGATGTGGGTGGTATTGCTTTTGGTTTGTCTGGTGCGTTGTGTGTAGTTATTTTAATTGTTGTATTGTGCTGGTAGTATGTTGTTTCTTCAAACAATATATATGTATATTATGTATAAGTATTGTAAAATAAATATTGTCTACCTGTTTGTAAAACACTTATAACTGTTGTAACACATAAATATTGTATGTAAAATAAATGTATAAACAAACAACACAATACCAGCACACAACACACAACAATTAACATATCTACTTATCTCCCTTTAGTTACCTACACGCCCGCCATTATTGAGTGGAGTATTTCCTTATATAAAAGTCATGCGCCACCTCCTGAAACGATCAGAGTATTTCCTTATATAAAAGTCACGCGCCACCTCCTGAATCGATCAGAGTATCCTTATATAAAAGTCACGCGCCACCTCCTGAATGATACCCGTTTTGCGCTACTATACTACTGTCGTTGCTACATTGGTTCATAGCTACAACTTTTATAGCTGAAAGTAATAATTATACAGTCAGCATCGATAGGCAGTCAGAACGACTGTCTACTTATGTATAAAAGTCAAAAATACGATTTCACACAAAATCTTGTTCTTGGCGATGAGGTTAGAACCCTTGTCAATATACTGTAAACCACAGTATAATAAATGTCTTGAGATTCTCGAAGACTGATCCTGACTTTTGTGGCAATCTGGGTGAGCACCTGGTTGCTACATCAACAGATAAAATCACGTCCTTGTGCTAAGGCTCTCTACATGCAACTAACTAAGAAAATGTATTCTTTTACTAATCTCGTAAGTGGCGCGGTTCGTGCCGACTTAGAGTATTTTCCATTGGTTATACAAATTGTAAAGATTTGTTTTATTAGGTACAACTATTGTTACCTAATTATCATAGAATTTAAATAAGCTCATGCAAATGAGGTGATGACGTCCTCTTTTTCCCAGCTTTGCTGGGCAACTCCCGCCAAAACTTAAGGGAACAAAATTAGAAACAGTTTAGTGCTTCGATTTCAATGATGCATTTAGTAATTTATTCTGTCTTTATTTATTACGTTCACGTGGGTTAATAGCGTAGGCCATCCGGTCACATAAATATGGAATCTTGCTTCACAATATATGCTTTTGAGTAAGTTGAGCTTCCTTCAACACCCTTTAGCTCCGCAAGGAGCATAGGCCTTCAACAAACATATGCCATGTCTTTCTGTTCTGTGCTATCCGCTCAAGTTCTGTCCATGTTTTCCTCCTCACTTTCACCTTTGTTTCCAGTTCTCTTCTCCATGTGTTTTTGGTCTACCTCTGTCTCTCTTTCCCTGTGGATTCCAGAACAAGAACTGCCTTGTAATGCTATCAACAGGTTTCCTCAATGTGTGTCCTATCCATCGCCAGCGTCTTCTTCTCAACTCTTGTTCCACTGGCACTTGTCTGGTTCTTGTCATCAATTCCATACCTGCTGGAATGGAATCTGGACCAGCTGCTTTTCCATCTTTCAGAAGCTTTATGGCTTTCTTTATTTCTTCTCTACTTGGTCGTTCACAGCTGATTTGTAGCTCCTCTTCTGCTGGCTGTATGTCTCGGGGATTAGTTGGAGATGGGCTATTGAGAAGTTCTTCAAAATGTTCTGTCCATCTCTTCATTTGTTTTTGTATATTACTGAGCAATTTTCCATTTGTATCTTTCATGAGGCCATTTGCTTGCTTATATTTCCCGGTTAGCTTCTTCGTGTTGTTGTACAGGTCCCTCATATTTCCTTTGGCTGCAGCTTTCTCTGCTTCCCTTCCAAAATCATCACTATATACTGAAGCACATTAAAAACGCACCATCTAAATAATCCAGGAACAGAGTGTGAAATGTAAATATAAGTGTTTACAAGTTTACATATTTGGAATCTTTATTCATTTTCCTATGAATCCATGCTGGACATTAATTTGTACATTTGTTTGTTATGAAATTCATTGCATTATGTGCAGGCAAGGGAGAAAACAAAAAATGCAACCAATAAAAAAATTCATTCACACTATCCTCAGTATGTTGTATGTCCACCGTGTGCTTGCAAACAAGCTTGGTAGGGGCTCCGCATGGAACGCACAAGTCTCTGAAGGAAATTCCGGGGAATCAAGTCCCATTCACGAGTAAGAGCAGCTTCGTGCTGTTGCAGATTAGCTGGAGAACCTTGCCTGTAGACTGTGCGTCCAAGCCCGTCCCACATATGTTCTATAGGGGACATGTCTGGTGATAGGGTAGGCCAATCAATCGTCACAATGTTCTGCTGCTGTAGATATTGCTGCGTAATGCATGCGGTGTGCGCAATTGCGTTATCCTGCTGGAGAAGCTGCAAGTCTGGATAATTTGTGAACGCAGGAGCAACCAATGCATCCAGAACCTCGCCTCGATATGTCACAGCATTAACATTTCCACGGAAGACGTGTAGAGGCAAGCGATGGTGAAAACTGAATCCTCCCTAAATGTGAATACTTGTCACCTCCAAATCGGTTGTGCTGACGAACACAGCAATCTGCAAAGCGCTCTCTACACCGTCGCCAAATCCGCATACGTCTATCAGCAAAGGATATGTTGAATCTGCTCTCGTCTGTGAATAGGACAGCATTCCACTGCAGTCTAGTCCATCTGACATGTTGCTCTGCCCATTGCAGGCGCTGCTGACGATGTGTGTGAGTCAAGTTTGGCCCAACATAAGATCGTCTTGCAGTAAGGCGTGTATCTCTGAGTCTTCGTATGACTGTCATTCGAGAGACTTGCCCACGTCTACCCACTATTGCTCTTGCTGTTTGACTTGCCGGGAGAGAACGATTCCTTAGGTGACTCAGCACAATATGACGATCTTGCGCAGGGGTAGTAACTCGTGGTTGGCCACTCCGAAGACTATCCCGGGCACTGCCAGTGGTTCCGTAACGTTCATTGAGACGTATTTGTGCTGTGGTGGCAATTCATCCTTCTGGCAATGGCCCGCGAGCTCATTCCGGTCTCCAACATACAATTGGCTCGTTGGCGGTTGTTTTCAGATAGTCGTGGCATTTCAAGCACATGTACTGGGTGTTTTGTCTCAACGTCCTTTTTATACCGAGTATACTGCCACAACGCGTACACATTTTCAGTGTCATAGCTGTTGGGAATCGGGTTGCACGTGTAAATTTCATTGTTTTCATGTAGTCTGTACACAAGCCTGTGGGTTGAATCATGCACTTTCCATTCCAGCAGCCATTCGCTCTCTACCTCATGACAAACACGGGGAAAACCCATTCCCACACTTTTTTCCCAGCTTCTCGGCATCAGTATATATTTTAATGTGCTTCAGTATATTTCATCTTGTCTATTTTGATGTTTCTTCTTACTTCTTTGTTTGCTTCTATGTACACTTCATGAGCCTTGGCTTTGGAGCTTCTGGTTTTGCTTCTGTTTAAATCTGCTTTCTTGTTTTTCCTGTCTTCTATCTTACTAATGGATTCTGTTGTTATCTATGCTTTGTGCTGATGTTCTCTTGCTCTCAGTACTTTTTCACATGTCTCATTCCATATATTTTTTACTTGTTGCCAGTGGTCTTCCGTATCTGTTTCATCTTCCAGCTGTTGGAGTGCCTGGTATTTGTTGGATACTGTGATTGAACATTTTTCTCTTATTTCCCGATTTCTTAGATATCCCACATTATACAAAATTAACACTAAAAAAATGTTCAACATCATATAGCTATAGGCTAGGTATATGCTGTTGAAAATTTGTTGAGTGTTAATTTTGTTTTAGCCAACAGAAGATGGTGGTCTGATACAACATCTGCTCCTCTACATACTTTCACATCAAGCAATGATGACCTAAACTTCTTACTTATGCATATGTGATCAATCTGATTCTCAGTTCTGTGGTCTGGTGATATCCATGTTGCTTTATGTATTCCTTTATGTGGAAATATGCTTCCTCCGATAGCTAGTTGATCTGAAGCACAGAAGTTTGCTAATAGTTCCCCATTCTCGTTCATCATACCTACTCCCTGCTTTCCCATGATTTCTTCAAAGCCAGGTTTGTCTGTTCCTATTTTCGCATTTAGGTCCCCCATCACAACTGTGATGTTCTTTCTTTTCTTATTGTCAAAGACATGTTGTAGTCTGGTGTAAAAGTCTTCTTTCACAGACACTTCCTTGTCGTTTGTTGGTGCATAACACTGGATGATGTTTATATTTACTTTCTTTTTGGCTGATTTAAACCTTGCTGTTATAATTCAGGGTCCCATTGCTTCCCATTCTAAAAGTGCCTTCTGTTCTTCCTGGGACAGCATTAGAGCCACCCCTTCACTGTGGTGGGCTCATTCCTCCTCATGTCTTGAGGACAACACCATTTCTCCTGTGATCAATCTCCTCTTCTCTATGCATTTCCACCGTGTCTCGCTTCATATTCCGATCCTTTCCCAGCTTGGGGAATATCTGAAGGCCATCCCCACGAATGCAAAAGAGCTGTTTGAATAGTTTCCGTTTCACAAATCTAGACGTCACAAAGCTGGGAAACTATGTTTAAGCTAGCAATAACCCGTCAACATTGACATGTTACTAATTAGAGTGTGTTGTTTCTGTTACATGTACTATAGACGGTACTATCACTACCGTGATCAATTCATTGCAGGCGACCGTCATTAGATGTTTGTAGTGAAAATTATATAGATGTATTAAATATGAAGACATGTAGTAACCTTACCTAAATGACATGTGGAGCAGTGATAACGATCTACTGGACCGTAAATTGACTAAAAAACTAACATTTCTTTTATGATAACATGTCTCATAATTGTTCGCGCATCTTTTAAAATCTTTCCCTGTTCGACTTACTGCGTCTGAGAAAAACGTTTGAAGCTTGACGAAACTCCAGTTCATGTACTGTTTATAAATCGTGTTATTGGCTTTTTTCCATAATCAAACAGGTTTATGCACACCTTCACGTGCGCACATTTTCTATTTTCGGGAGAGTACATATAAGTGGAAACAATACAATTAATGTCTAACTTTCAACCACAGTTGCACCCCCTTAGCTGTGGTTGAAAGTTAATGTACTCTCCCGAAAATAGAAAAAGTGCGCAAATGACGGTGTGCAAAATGTGACTGACCGACCGACCGAAGTACTTACAGTGGGTATTATGGTATTGAATGTGCATGCTCTGAATAGCCAGGTGGGGATATCGTTGTCTGTCCCCTAAATATCTAGAGTTGTTTATTCTTGGCACTGGGTGATGTTACTATCGAAAAGAACAATTTCCTTTGCAATAATTATCACAACCCCCATACAACAGCTGGATATGACAGATGTGTTTTCTCAGACTGACGTATGTAAAAACTTACGATAAGTAAAGAAGGGATTAATGTTATGTTGATAGTATCGACCTAGAACGAACTAATAAAATCTACCACAGACATCAATACTAAAATCATTCAGCATATTGCACAACTAACAAAACAAAAAAATAAATACACACACACACATACAAATTTATAATTTTAATTTTATTGTATTTTCTTTTCAATTTTATTGGTTATTTAATTTTTTTTTTTACTAGATGCTAGACATTTTTTTATAAAAAAATGTTTACAAATAAAACGGATATTTTTATAACTTTCAATAACAATAACGTTCTTATCAATTATAATTTCTACTTTGGTACACGTATATCACTTAAATATTTATGTATCGTTCGTTTAATCTTGACAATAATAAACGAACACAGTTTTTGCTGTCCACACAATTATAATTTGAAACCCTTGTGTGCCGTTAGGGACAAGTGTAACCACTATATTAATTATAAACATCCCCACCAGGCAAAACCAATTGGTACCACCACTGATTCCATTCACCTGAAAGTACCAATAAGAAAATATTTTTATTAGTCAGGCTGTACTGGATTTTGATGGTATTGTATGGTTGATGTTACCTAGTGTGATGTATGAGGTCAGCTTTGAAGGCTCCTGAGATAAATGTAGATGTGAATTACAGAAGGCCCTTCTTACTACCACTTACGATCTCACACATATCTTTTTTTTACTAATGAATGTGGCTACGTTAAAAGTCTAGGGTACTGATATGTAATGTGTTGTGGTAGATTACACACACACACACGCACACACAGATATATAATAAGTCTAATAATATTAATAAACTTTATAACACACTGAACTAACTCAGGCTGTTTTAGTTTTAAAATTTAAATCTTTTGATAAATTTATTTGTTCTGAATCAAATGTTTAGTTGGTCAGAACATAAGAAATATTATGGAGTTATAAATGGAATGCATAATCATATGACATAATAAAATGGAAAATGTGTACCTAATTATTTCAAAAGACTGGTTAATAATAATTATATTAAGATAGTCCCAGGAGAACTTATTACTAGATATGCTGTTGGGGTGGTGTCATCACTCCCAGTCTATGACTACCAAACATTGTCCCTTGACTTAGGGGATGAATATATAGTTTAATTTCCCCAATGGTATGTCTTTATTAGTAGGGGGATTAGTTGATAATTCGTTGGTGAATGTCCAGCAGGCCAGATATCACTTATCTCGCCTGCGTCGATCGTGTACCAGAGTCTGGTGGCCCCACCTCTCCGTGCTGGGGGATAATATACGGCTGCTCTGACACAATGATAGACTGCACTGGTCCACACTTGTATATATTACTACAGCATTTGACACCGCTTTGGTGCCAAACAGAAACTCACAATTCTGAAACAAAAGTATTGGGTCATGTGTCAGAATTCTACCTACTGAACCACTTCTGCACACAACACTACACACAACAACACCACATAGACTGGGTCAGATCTCTCTGACCACATAGCACATCTTACCTAGTTGGTTTCACATAGTACTAGTTCCCCAAGACTACATTGCATCTGAGATATGTTCAATAGCTTCCTGCTGATCTCAACACTAGATCTTTTTTCATAGTTTTATTTAGGCGTTCCTATATATTTTCTTTGTATGTATGTCTCTAGATACTGAACTTGGGCGGGGGACCTAGAGCGAACACTTACTTGTCGTAATCATTTTTATGATATGGCAGTATCAATCACTCGAATTATTAAAATATACCAAATAAATATTGTTCATTCTTACCAGAATTCAGAATTGAGAACACAGTTAAATTTGCCAGCAAAACTCAGCTGAGCTGCTGGCTGTATGATGGCGTCCCACTATATATTTGTATTCTTCTGGAATCAACACCACTTAGTAATTTAAACTGCGTCTCTGAACAGACTTATGTCAAAATGGCAAAATTTCACATCTCTGTCCCGCTACTATAAAATGCGTTGGCCAATCGCCGACTTCCCCCTAACTTTCAAATTACAACCAAAAGTCACTTCAGTCAAATCTCAGTCAAGTATGTATTACGGTCTGTTAGTCCGTCTGTCTCTACTTGTTTTTTCACAAAAACACACTTGGTTCTACATGCATTTCCTACACGAATCTGCCTCCTAAGTTATTTTTAGCTACTATTCTCCACCACCTCCCCTCTCTTTAATTACAGCTCGAATTTTACGTTTGAATGCTCAAGGCCAAGATTTTCGAAACTTTTAGTGACATGGGTTAACAGTGCAGTCGCTCGTCTGATATGAACAATACAGTCTTTTGTCAATATCTTCCTTATTATCTATCCGTATGTATAATTGAAAGCATATTATTTCTCTGCTCAAGATGGGATATCAAACTAGCTAGGTTTTATTTTCATAACTCTGTTATTAAGAAAAAACATATTTTTTCTCAAGTTTAGTTTTTGAAATTTGTTCGAGAACCTTCTCTCATGTGTTTTGCCGCGGCATTCAAATAAAGACCAAGTATCGAAAAACGTCCAAGAAATGACTGTCTCGAATAAGAGCTAAGGTCCTTTTCTTGTCCATTTCCTTACTTATGTCAACTAGGGACGTGAATTTTTTTCCTTTCACCCCCAATTGCGTCTTTTTGCCGTTCGAACTTCAAACACGTGTTCAGTCATATTTTTCCTTTTTTTGTGTCCTCCGTTCTCTCCCGTCTACAAAGGGTAAACGTTTCGTCTGCACTTCTAACTCGTTAGTTTTAAATGGCGGTGGGAAAGGCTGGCATGGGCGAGCATGTCTCCTAGAATCTTACGCATCATTTTTAACCCTACATTTCATCGTTAATTTTGGAGATATTTTAACGTTGTATCATGGTGACATCATCACACATGTCCCCACCTGAGAACATGCACTACGGCAAGTTCCAAAACCAGTGATACACATAGATAAAATTCCTCCTCACGCCTACCACTACTCTAATTTTGATCACAGGGGTGCCGACTGAGGAAATCTGCACCGACATTCAATGACCCTGGGATATATTCGATAATAAACTGATAAGGTTGCAGTAATAAAGACCACCTCAACAATCTTGCGTTTTCATGCTTAGCCTGAGATAAGAATACCAGGGGCTGATGATCCGTCTGGACCACAAAAGTCCTACCATACAGATAGATTTGGAACTTCTTTATTGCCCAGAGTAACGCTAAACATTCCTTTTCGCTTGTAGAATATCCTTGTTCCGCTTTATTCAATTTGCGGCTTGCATAAGCGACTGGGTTCAGTTCCCCATCGGGTGAAGATGACCTCTGCAACAAGGCCGCCCCGAGGCCTACATTACTTGCATCTTTTCTCACCACGAAGTCCTGTGTCAAATCAGGCAATTTGAGAATAGGCTTGCTAGTGAGTTTTTCCTTCAATTCATGGAAAGCTAATTCACATTGCGCAGTCCAAATAATTTTATCTGGAAGTCCCTTGCGAGTCAGATCAGTCAGAGGAGCACAAATAAAGTTAAAATTTTTGATATATTTTTGATAGAATCCGCATAACGACACGAATGATCGCACGTTCTTTTTTGTTTGTGGTCTAGGTGCTCTCTGCAGTTTTTCCAAGTTCTTGGGATCAGGGGTCATGTTACTCTGATATACAGTGTGTCCCAAGAATTCCAACTCTTTGCATCTAATACAACATTTTGTTGGCCTAGCAGTTAAGTTCGCCTCCCTAAGCCTATCAAATAACATTTTTAGAGCGTCAACGTGTTCTTCAAATGTCTCTGTGGCGACGAGAATATCATCCATGGAATTCGTGATACATGGGTTATTCAGGGGATCCAACAATTTGCGCATCATCCTTGAAAATACACTCGGAGCATTTTTCAGTCCGAATGGTAGCATGTTGAATTCATAATGTCCTTCCGATGTGCTAAACGCTAAATAAGGTCCCACTTCAGGCTTCACTGGAATCTGGTAATAGCCTTTACTAAGATCCACCTTTGAACAGTATTTTGCCTTGTTTAATCTGGCAAATAACTGTTTTGTGTCTGGTAATGGATCCACTTGTCCTTCTGTGACAGCATTCAGTTTCCTGTAATCTATGCACAGTCTGTGTTCCCCAGACGGTTTTCTCAACAAAACGACACTGGAGCTAAAAGATGATTCACTGTGTGAAATAATCCCCTCCTTCAACAAATAATCTATTTCTTCCTTCAATGCCTTCTCCTTCGCGAACGGAATAGAATAGGCTCTCATACAGATTGGGTTTGAGTCTACCAGTTTCATGTCATACTGTAGCAAATTTGTATGTCCTGGTTTATCTGTTAATACATCTGTATGTTCCTCCAGAACCTGTTGAACTCTCTCCCTCTGATTTTTAGTCAGGTGCTTACTGACTTTTACTTGTGCCGCTGTTTCACAAGGATGTAATGGGTATTCATGCGAGGTGAGTGGTTCCTTTTGCATTTGAGTTGCGATAGCCAAGGTCAGTAAGGGGGTGCTTTCCTGGAGTGGTCTGTCCAGATACTTCTTTAAAAGGTTTACATGATAAACTTTCTCCTTTCCCTTTTTGTCAATTTTATAGTTTGTTCTAGACACCTTCTCTAGAACCGTATATGGACCTTGCCATCCAATTTGTAATTTATTCTGGCTGCCGGGTAGTAGAAGAAGCACATTCTCTCCCACAGCTAGTTCTCTGTCCTTTGCCTTCCTATTAAAATATGCTGCATGTTTCTTCCTGGCTTGTCTCAAATTATCATTTGCCAGTTTCCATCCAGCTTTCAGACGAGTGGTCAGTTCGTTCACGTATTGATAAGATGAGGTAACAGTCTCTTCTGCCTTCTCATCTGTCCAGGTCCTTAATAAGCTACATCTGGACCTTTACATTTTCATACTTATTTTTCATGGAACCCGTCGGGTCCCTTCCATTAGAAGCCTTATAATGAGGACTTTTCTTCCTAGAATCATCACTCACAAATCGACCACTACCAATTTTTTTCTTGGGTTTATCCCCCCACTTTAGATTGCTTGTGAGAGATCTTCGCTCTCTTTTAGTTTCATCCAGTTTATATAACTCTGACCGAGGGATTGTCAGTTTATTCTGGGTTAAATTTCTTCTTTGTACTCGTCGCATAGTGGCCATGTTAATCCATTCAAGTGAAGACTGGGTGTGAAAAGGGGGCTCCCATTGCACTTTGTCTACCTGAGTATAATTATTTTTCCTTCCAGGCCTAAGTTTGCCCCGTGGCGTTTCTAGGTCCTGCACATTTTGTCCCTTTGTGGGTGTTCCCTCATGAAATACGCCACATGCTTCTACAAAGTTTTCAATATCGACATTTACGTCGGGCCAATAGTATTTTCGAGCACCTTTTTGGAAGATGGTACCGACTTTCTCATGGTCCCCATCTTTTCCAACATGTAAGCTCCTTATTAAATTTGCCCTATATATCTTGGGAAGAACCAACTGTCCGTGACCAGTGGATCTAGTTCATGTCTTCCTATATAACAATCTGTCCTTCATAAAGTATTCCCCCTTGCTTGGAGGTGTGTGGCATTTGGGCAATTTTTAAAAACATGGCTTGAGTGTCCTATCCTCAGCCTGCGCCTTCCTCATCTCCTCTGGATGAGCATTTATAGGTTCACCTTCTTCCTCCTTTTTCTGTGACCTGGTCTGCACTGTCGCCATGATCACAGGTCTCTCGGGATTCCCCAAGAAGACGTATCTACACCCTAATATCAGAGGGTAGATTGGTTCATCTATCACTGCTGCTCTGATCTATCCTTCCACATAGCGAGTTTTCACCGTTATCCTTGCGATGGGAAGTGTCATGAGTGGTATGTCCTTAGTCGCCCCTTGTATTTCCACTGTTTCTGTGGTATACTGACTTGGGTCCACTAGGCTAGACTTCACAACTGAATCATAATCCAAACCTGTATCATAAAGGCACCTTATGGTGACCCCATTACAAATAACATCCTCACAAACTGGGGGGTGATAAGGTTCCTGCTGTCCATTAGGATTAACCTTTAATCTTTGAGTCCCCGACTTCATTGCAGCAATGTTTGAAGGTTTCCTTCTACAAAATTCGGTGTTATGGTTATCTTTCTCGCACCATTTGCACCATCTTTTTCCTTGATTAAACGGTTTTCTTTCATTGTATTTTTGGTCATTGAACTGTGAGTTTCTGTCTCGATAGTCATTTCTTGGCCGTTCAAAGTTTGTCCTGCCTTTATTACCCTGTTCTCTATTTTCAAATTTATTAAATGGCTGTGGAGCTTTAAAAGTTTCTATGTGCTTCTTTTTAGTGCCACTTACCTCTGCCTGGGCTGCCTGATACCTCTCAGCGACATTTAAAACCTCCCCCAACTTCTCTGCACCTTGTTCCATGAGAAATTTTCTCATGTCTTGAGCCATGAACTCTCTCAATTGCTCTAGCATGATCATCTCTTTAAGATCTTGGGTCTTCCCCAGAGCAGTCCATTTCTCCAAATAGGTTTCCAGTCTGGCAGAGAATTAGTGGTATGTCTCCTGGTGCGGGTAAATGTTAGAATGTTTATTCTTTTAGGAACCGTCCTCCCGACGTCCTGTGGTAAGAGTGCATTAGACTTCAGGCTTGACACTCTTTAATACAATGGCCTGCTGAGCACCTTCCAGGGTTGTCCTTACATATTCCATTTCAGGAATTATAATATTTAGATATTGGTTTGGCCAGTTACACACAATCTCCCTGGCCCGCACCTCAGGTACTCAATAACAAAGGCCCAACTTCTTGGCACAATTCACATCCATTTAATATACATATTACTCCATATGAGTATAATACGACATCTTAGCTTTTACTAGCACATGTCTCCACTGTCCTTGA
This sequence comes from Oreohelix idahoensis, assembly GCA_024509875.1. Taxonomy (NCBI): domain Eukaryota; kingdom Metazoa; phylum Mollusca; class Gastropoda; order Stylommatophora; family Oreohelicidae; genus Oreohelix; species Oreohelix idahoensis. The sequence continues at coordinate 17,713 of JAMPIV010023001.1, read as the reverse complement.
TTTCGCTCCTCTCAGTTTTAATCGAACAGTCAACTTACGTGCACAAGAATTCCATATACACTGCTAAGACTAATCTGACATTATACTATTAGTGAAAGCATAAAGCAGTGATGGTAATCGATCTTGCAGGTGACATATAAAAATTCCTAAAGGCAATTAACACATTTTACAAGCGGGTCCTACTGGACACATTCCTTGCTCACTGGTCAAACGACACAAGCAGAATGCCGGTTCGAGACGCTAGCTTGTCCCAGATCAGAAATGCCGACTGCTGTTAATTCAGAGCAGCAGACACGACGTCACTTCCTGCAACCACGGGATACCGTGTGTAAACAATATATATATCAGGAAGTGATCGACATGATATGATATTTACTCATATCATTTACTCCCCCCTTGGATTAAAATAATGAAAAGGCACTTTTCATTATTTTCATAGTACAATCGTACAAGGTCACTGGAGAAACCAATATGACAATATCCAACTACTCAATTGTCATCATTATGATAGCACCTAGAGGCGTGCTCCATAATCGACAATTTAACACACAAGGTGTGGTATTTAGTAATAAGATAACTAAACCCATTATCGTTAGCAGACGCTCTTTTGACACAAATGTTAGGTAACTATATTCATTAGAAGACAGATAAGAAAGGTCAATATGTCAGTCATGGCACTCACACAGCATACCATGTCAACAAACGCTCTAAGTCGTGTCGGTATGTAAGTCTACCTATCTATCAAATGAAATGCGTAATAAGCAATCAAAGACAGAATAAAGTATATGAGGCAGACAAGTAGTGAAGACTAGGTAATACTAATAGTGAGTCATTATTAGACAATATAATCAACATCAGACAGTTTCCCCACAATCCTGTAAGGTCCTCTCCATGAGACTAATAATTTGTTATCTCTCTTGGGTAATAATACGTAAGCTTCATCACCAGGCCAAAGTTGGCGTAATTTACGGTTTTGGTTAATAAATAACCTCGCCCTAAGCTTTGCCTTCTCAGATGAACCTACTGCTATTTGGCATGCGTCTATTATTTTTTTCCTCAAATTGACCACATACTGATATGAGGTCTGAACCTCTTTGTTCATCTCAGCACCAATTAAAAGTTGTTTTAATATAGACATTGGGCCGCGTGGTCGGGCGCCAAAAACTAATTCAAATGGACTAAAGCCTGTATGTTTTTTTTATCTCCCGATAAGCAAATAATATAGCCGGCAGGACTCTATCCCAATTTTGAGGATATTTAATTGTAACCTTATGTAGCATTTGTTTTAAGGATCTGTTGAGGACTTCTATTTTCCCATTAGACTGAGGATGGTATATTGAACTAAGGGATCTTTGAATCCCAAACATATCCATAACCTGTTTCATAGCATCTGAAACTAACTGAGTTCCTCTATCAGATAGAATGTTCTCAGGAAAGCCTATTCTACTGAAAATCAAAAAATAATGCATCAGCAATATCTACTGTGGTGATGGTTTTTAAAGGAATTGCTTCTGGCCAGCGTGTGCACATATCTATGCAGGTCAACACATATTGATGACCTCTGGCTGATGTTACCTTTAAAGGGCCAATAATGTCAATGGCCATCTTTGCGAAGGGACGCAAAGAAATATCAGATGCTTGAATGGGCGCATCATGTTTTGGTTTTCTGGTTGCTACACTTTGGCAGATGGTACATGTACGACAAAATAATTTGACGTCTTTTGTAATTCCGGGCCAAAAAAAATATGACAAAACTCTTTGTTTTGTTCTAGCAACACCTAAGTGTCCTGCACATTCAATGTCATGTGCATATCGTAAAATGAATGGTCGAAAACAAGCTGGTACCATAATCTGTTTCTTTAAGGAATTAGCAAATTGATAGTTTCTTACTAAAATCCCATTTTTGATAGTATACCAGTGTTTTGCAGAGTCATCTATCATTACATCATTCAAATGAGCAATATGAAAATATTTTTTTAAGGAAATATCATCCTTCTGTCTTTGAATAAAGGTTTCCTTATCAATGAGCTCCATCTGAAATAAATTGTCATCATCATCATTCACATCATTCATTACCTTAATATCATCATTATTTTCCTGTTGATAATGACATATCATCATCATTATTTTCCTTTTCTACTTCATCTTCTGAAGTGATATCTTCCGTTATATCTTCAGGTAATACATCAATGACTGGTTTGTGATGATCATTGTCCATGCGAGACTGAGCTCTGGTAGTCACAGCATTTGAACATAATAAGTGTTGTCTTTCCCATATTTCAATATCTTCCTGTGTACATTCATGCAATTTAGGTATGTTTCCCATAATAATTCCAGCAATTGGATTGTCCAAGAGGCATACTAGTGTTCGTCCTGTGAAATAAGGTGTGTCCAAAAATACCTCTGCTGTGGGGTAATATTCCACAGTTCCACCAAAAGTTATGCATTTCACTTGTTTTCCTGTATAATCCACCTTATCAACCAAGGCCTTGCGCACACCAATGGTGGTTGCACCCGTGTCCCTGAGTAAAGATGCTAACTTATTATTGACAAAACCTCTGTTCAAGATCAATGAACCAGTACTTTCAAAAGATGACATGACTGGGAGAGGGTGTCCGCATAATAATCTTGGCACTCCTTGAGGCTGAAATAAAGAATTGCAATTAGTGCAGTTATCACTATTTGCTAAGTCTACACTGCATGAATTTGCATGTGCTACAATATCATTATGGTTCTGATTATTATCATGAACAATGGCATTGGCACTTTCAGTGTTTCTTGATTGTCTGGAAGTATTGTTATGATAAGATCTTTTATTTGCATTTTGATCATTTCCTCTATAAAATGATTTCTGACCTCTATTTGCTTTTGAGTTATATTCTCCTCTACTTTGCCAGTTATTGGACTTAAATGAGGTTTGTGGATAAAAGTTATCCTCTTGATATGAAATCCAATGTCTTTGAGGTTGGTATTTGTTAAAATTGTATCTACCTCTGTTTTGACTGTAATTATGTGATGGTTTAAATCTTTGATTCCTATCTATGCTGTTAGATCTATACCTAGGTGCATTGTCTTGGAATGATCTGGGCGATGCAGCTGGTAATGAGTCTCTTACATTGTTTTTGCTCAATACTCTATTTGGATGTGCAACTTGATATTGACGTCCTAATGTTTGTAATTTAGTCAGGTTCTCTGGTTTTCTTTCCTGCAGGAACGCAAGAAAATCAGAACTAATAGATGACAACACCTTGTCTCTTAGAATCAAATCTGACAGACCCTCAAAAGTTTTTTCAGTTTTGGATAGTTCAATCCATCTAGAAAAACTCAGTATAACAGCTGAAATAAATTCAGTGAAATCTTTTCCAGAATCAGGGTACAAAGATCGAAATTTCTGACGATAGCCCTCATCATCCAATTGATACCTCTGCAATAAAATGATCTTAACAGCTTCATAATCCCTTCTAGTCTGGTCATCCAAAGTGGAGACTACAGTTAATTGTTCACCAACCAATAAGTTCATAAGTCTACATGTCCATGTAGATTTGTCAATCTTATATTCTTCACAATAAGTTTCGAACCTATTTAGGAAGCATGAAATGTCATCTATGGATGCGTTAAATTTTGGCAAATTAATCCTTATGGCAGTAGTATGATCTTTATTTTTATCTTCACCTACCCCAGGATGCAACAGTGGTTGTTGTAATTTTAATTTTTCCAGTTCAATCTCAGCTAATCTTATAGCTTGAGCATGTTGAGATTTGATCTCTTCTTGAGATCTGGCATAGGCTAATTTTTCTCTTTCAAGAGCTAATTCTTCTGATCTCCTTTTTTCCTCCAATTCCTCTTTACGGAGCTCTTCTTGTCTCCTTTTTTCTGCCAATTCCTCTTTACGGAGCTCTTCTTGTCTCCTTAATTCTTCCTTATGGAGCTCTTCTTGTCTCCTTTTTTCTTCTTTATGGAGCTCTTCTTGTCTCCTTTTTTCTTCCAATTCTTCTTTGCGAAGTTCTTCTTGTCTCCTTATTTCCTTATCAATATAAGCTTGCAAAGATGGACCCTCCAAATTAAGTTCCTTTCCAATCTTCAATAAATCCTTTAATGAAGTCATGGTTGCTTATTCTTGTGTTTATCAATAATACACAATATATTAACTTTTATATATATGAATATGTCAGCTATATTCAATATTCACTCCACCAATCTCAGATCAATTTATAATTGTAATAGTAGATGTATTCAGATAAACAATATGGAGTAATGAAAAAAATAGAACCACAACAAGTAAAAACAGCAAGACAGGGATAGAGCAACTAAAAGAAATACAAATGGGAAAACAAAGGAATAACTATGAAATATATACGAATTAATTTAAACTAATGCTCTATTACACATAGACAAGACAAGACGCATATTACAACAATTATGACATCTATGAAATAAATGATAGTGAGATGAGGCTAGATAATATTACAAACAATAAAGCAACGAACTAAATAAAATATAACAATGACAGTACTTATGAGAACACACAATAGATAAACATGACTACACAGCTACCAAAAATGGATCTGTTAAATTCAATAGAGGCAAACTTTTATACAACCAGCAGAGTATGCTGGGTCCTCTATCTGAATCACACAGATACTGCCCTATAGAACGCTTTATTTGCTCATTCGACCTAGCTTTCGCGGTATTGAATGATCACAAACCAAGTCCCTTCCAACCAGCCCGCTTGTTACAAAATCAAAAACACGTAATGAAAACACATATATGGCGAAGTCAGAGATCAGGCAAACAGATTATATCTACAGACAGGCTGTATGTAACAATAAATAGACTTATCTGTTGCCGAGAAAACACTCCTTCTTGAGACTTCGACAAGCAAAGGAGGTAGCGATGATTGAAGCCTAGTCTCTGGTTAGGCTTAGAATGGCTACATGCTGACATCGAAGGACATCGATATGGTCCATGATTTTTGATATAAACTTACTTCTTGAATGAAGATAGTCAGTTCCTATGACTTCTGTGTAATAATAGGTCACTTTAATAACTTAGTGACAACTTGAGGCACATTTATAATGATGGAAAATCCCTTCCATTTGTTTAAAAACAGTCTGGCAGACGATGCGTGCCGCCATTTTGAGAAAATAGTCCCCGATTCGTTAGGCGCTGTTAGGCATCCAATGGCTTTGGCCCCCAGAAGCTGGTGCGGGTAAATGTTAGAATGTTTATTCTTTTAGGAACCGTCCTCCCGACGTCCTGTGGTAAGAGTGCATTAGACTTCAGGCTTGACACTCTTTAATACAATGGCCTGCTGAGCACCTTCCAGGGTTGTCCTTACATATTCCATTTCAGGAATTATAATATTTAGATATTGGTTTGGCCAGTTACACACAATCTCCCTGGCCCGCACCTCAGGTACTCAATAACAAAGGCCCAACTTCTTGGCACAATTCACATCCATTTAATATACATATTACTCCATATGAGTATAATACGACATCTTAGCTTTTACTAGCACATGTCTCTACTGTCCTTGATTTCGCTCCTCTCAGTTTTAATCGAGCATTCAACTTACGTGCACAAGAATTCCATATACACTGCTAAGACTAATCTGACATTATACTATTAGTGAAAGCATAAAGCAGTGATGGTAATCGATCTTGCAGGTGACATATAAAAATGCCCAAAGGCAATTAACACATTTTACAAGCGGGTCCTACTGGACACATTCCTTGCTCACTGGTCAAACGACACAAGCAGAATGCCGGTTCGAGACGCTAGCTTGTCCCAGATCAGAAATGCCGTCTGCTGTTATTCAGAGCAGCAGACACGACGTCACTTCCTGCAACCACGGGATACCGTGTGTAAACAATATATATATCAGGAAGTGATCGACATGATATGATATTTACTCATATCATCTCCCCAGACAACAGTTTGGCATTTCTAAATTTCTTACGATAAAATTCACCATTTTTTTCGTACCTCAATAACAAAGCCTGCTTTAACATGTCATAATTGTCTTGGTCTTCTCTGTTCATATTTGCGAAGACTTCATAAGAAGTACCTCTCAGTCCCTGCGATAACTTTAAACTCCACCTCTCTCTCTCGAACCCATATGTAGTAGCTAATAAATCAAAACGACTGAGGTACCCCTCGATGTCATCGTCTTTTTCAACAAAATGGTCTAAATGAAACCCCATAGCTGATGTTGAGGCTCCCTGACTAGGCGCAGCATCTGAGGCAAAAGGGCTGGCACCATTTTTAGGAGCATGGCCTTGTAACTCCAGCTCACTTAGTCGTAATTCGTGCTCCCTTTGCAACCTTCTATCTTCTGCCTCCCTTTCGGCAGTCAATCTTTTATCTTCTGCCTCAATCTGCAGCCTCTTAAGTTCTCTATCAGCCTCAATTTGTAACCTCTTCTCTTCAGCTAACCTCCTATCTTCCCTTTCAATATACTTGTCACATTCAGCAGTTACATACTGAATTAAAACCTGACCATCCATTCCCATATCCTTCGCCGTTAGCACAGCAGCTGATCTGAACTTTGCCAGCTCAGCCATCACACAAAATAACAATGATCAAGGTAAAAATCTAACCAATCAATAACTAAAGTAATTCTAATTAACCATTGACTAATGTAATTCTAATTAACCAATTAATTAATTAATTACCACTGGCTGTGAAGATTCACCAACTTTTATTTTCACTTTCAATTTTAAGGGACACTTTTAATTTCTACAATTTGTTCCCTTGATTTTATTCTCCCACCAGGAGATCCTAATATTACTGATAAGCTAATTATCCCTGGACAAGACCACAATATATGTAGTGGATTTTGATGGTATTGTATGGTTGATGTTACCTAGTGTGATGTATGAGGTCAGCTGTGAAGGCTCCTGAGATAAATGTAGATGTGAATTACAGAAGGCCCTTCTTACTACCACTTACGACCTCACACATATCTTTTTTTTTACTAATGAATGTGGCTACGTTAAAAGTCTAGGGTACTGATATGTAATGTGTTGTGGTAGATTACATACACACACACACACACACACACACACACACACACACACACACACACACACACAGAGAGATATTTAATAAGTCTAATAATATTAATAAACTTTATAACACACTGAACTAACTCAGGCTGTTTTAGTTTTAAAATTTAAATCTTTTGATAAATTTATTTGTTCTCAACCAAATGTTTAGTTGGTCAGAACATAAGAAATGTTATGGAGTTATAAATGGAATGCATAATCATATGACATAATAAAATGGAAAATGTGTACCTAATTATTTCAAAAGACTGGTTAATAATAATTATATTAAGATAGTCCCAGGAGAACCTATTACTAGATATGCTGTTGGGGTGGTGTCATCACTCCCAGTCTATGACTACCAAACATCGTCCCTTGACTTAGGGGATGAATATATAGTTTAATTTCCCCAATGGTATGTCTTTATTAGTAGGGGGAGTAGTTGATAATTCGTTGGTGAATGTCCAGCAGGCCAGATATCACTTATCTCGCCTGCGTCGATCCTGTACCAGAGTCTGGTGGCCCCACCTCTCCGTGCTGGGGGATAATATACGGCTGCTCTGACACAATGATAGACTGCACTGGTCCACACTTGTATATATTACTACAGCATTTGACACCGCTTTGGCGCCAAACAGAAACTCACAATTCTGAAACAAAAGTATTGGGTCATGTGTCAGAATTCTACCTCCTGAACAACTTCTGCACACAACACTATACACAACAACACCACATAGACTGGGTCAGATCTCTCTGACCACACAGCACATCTTACCTAGTTGGTTTCACATAGTACTAGTTCCCCAAGACTACATTGCATCTGAGATATGTTCAATAGCTTCCTGCTGTTGAATAAGATAGGTGATATGTTCCACTGATCTCAACACTAGATCTTTTTTCATAGTTTTATTTAGGCGTTCCTATATATTTTCTTTGTATGTATGTCTCTAGACCCTGAACTTGGGCGGGGGACCTAGAGCGAACACTTACTTGTCGTAATCATTTTTATGATATGGCAGTATCAATCACTCGAATTATTAAAATATACCAAATAAATATTGTTCATTCTTACCAGAATTCAGAATTGAGAACACAGTTAAATTTGCCAGCAAAACTCAGCTGAGCTGCTGGCTGTATGATGGCGTCCCACTATATACTTGTATTCTTCTGGAATCAACACCACTTAGTAATTTAAACTGCGTCTCTGAACAGACTTATGTCAAAATGGCAAAATTTCACATCTCTGTCCCGCTACTATAAAATGCGTTGGCCAATCGCCGACTTCCCCCCTAACTTTCAAATTACAACCAAAAGTCACTTCAGTCAAATCTCAGTCAAGTATGTATTACGGTCTGTTAGTCCGTCTGTCTCTACTTGTTTTTTCACAAAAACACACTTGGTTCTACATGCATTTCCTACACGAATCTGCCTCCTAAGTTATTTTTAGCTACTATTCTCCACCACCTCCCCTCTCTTTAATTACAGCTCGAATTTTACGTTTGCATGCTCAAGGCCAAGATTTTCGAAACTTTTAGTGACATGGGTTAACAGTGCAGTCGCTCGTCTGATATGAACAATACAGTCTTTTGTCAATATCTTCCTTATTATCTATCCGTCTGTATAATTGAAAGCATATTATTTCTCTGCTCAAGATGGGCTATCAAACTAGCTAGGTTTTATTTTCATAACTCTATTATTAAGAAAAAACATATTTTTTCTCAAGTTTAGTTTTTGAAATTTGTTCGAGAACCTTCTCTCATGTGTTTTGCCGCGGCATTCAAATAAAGACCAAGTATCGAAAAACGTCCAAAAAATGACTGTCTCGAATAAGAGCTAAGGTCCTTTTCTTGTCCATTTCCTTACTTATGTCAACTAGGGACGTGAATTTTTTTCCTTTCACCCCCAATTGCGTCTTTTTGCCGTTCGAACTTCAAACACGTGTTCAGTCATATTTTTCCATTTTTGTGTCCTCCGTTCTCTCCCGTCTACAAAGGGTAAACGTTTCGTCTGCACTTCTAACTCGTTAGTTTTAAATGGCGGTGGGAAAGGCTGGCATGGGCGAGCATGTCTCCTAGGATCTTACGCATCATTTTTAACCCTACATTTCATCGTTAATTTTGGAGATATTTTAACGTTGTATCATGGTGACATCATCACACATGTCCCCACCTGAGAACATGCACTACGGCAAGTTCCAAAACCAGTGATACACATAGATAAAATTCCTCCTCACGCCTACCACTACTCTAATTTTGATCACAGGGGTGCCGACTGAGGAAATCTGCACCGACATTCAAGGACCCTGGGATATATTCGATAATAAACTGATAAGGTTGCAGTAATAAAGACCACCTCAACAATCTTGCGTTTTCATGCTTAGCCTGAGATAAGAATACCAGGGGCTGATGATCCGTCTGGACCACAAAAGTCCTACCATACAGATAGATTTGGAACTTCTTTATTGCCCAGAGTAACGCTAAACTTTCCTTTTCGCTTGTAGAATATCCTTGTTCCGCTTTATTCAATTTGCGGCTTGCATAAGCGACTGGGTTCAGTTCCCCATCGGGTGAAGATGACCTCTGCAACAAGGCCGCCCCGAGGCCTACATTACTTGCATCTGTTCTCACCACGAAGTCCTGTGTCAAATCAGGCAATTTGAGAATAGGCTTGCTAGTGAGTTTTTCCTTTAATTCTTGGAAAGCTAATTCACATTGCGCAGTCCAAATAATTTTATCTGGAAGTCCCTTGCGAGTCAGATCAGTCAGAGGAGCACAAATAGAGTTAACATTTTTGATATATTTTTGATAGAATCCGCATAACGACACGAATGATCGCACGTCCTTTTTTGTTTGTGGTCTAGGTGCTCTCTGCAGTTTTTCCAAGTTCTTGGGATCAGGGGTCATGTTACCCTGATATACAGTGTGTCCCAAGAATTCCATCTCTTTGCATCCAATACAACATTTTGTTGGCCTAGCAGTTAAGTTCGCCTCCCTAAGCCTATCAAATAACATTTTTAGAGCGTCAACGTGTTCTTCAAATGTCTCTGTGGCGACGAGAATATCATCCATGAAATTCGTGATACATGGGTTATTCAGGGGATCCAACAATTTGCGCATCATCCTTGAAAATACACTCGGAGCATTTTTCAGTCCGAATGGTAGCATGTTGAATTCATAATGTCCTTCCGATGTGCTAAACGCTAAATAAGGTCTCACTTCAGGTTTCACTGGAATCTGGTAATAGCCTTTACTAAGATCCACCTTTGAAAAGTATTTTGCCTTGTTTAATCTGGCAAATAACTGTTTTGTGTCTGGTAATGGATCCACTTGTCCTTCTATGACAGCATTCAGTTTCCTGTAATCTATGCACAGTCTGTGTTCCCCAGACGGTTTTCTCAACAAAACGACACTGGAGCTAAAAGATGATTCCCTGTGTGAAATAATCCCCTCCTTCAACAAATAATCTATTTCTTCCTTCAATGCCTTCTCCTTCGCGAACGAAATAGAATATGCTCTCATACAGATTGGGTTTGAGTCTACCAGTTTCATGTCATACTGTAGCAAATTTGTATGTCCTGGTTTATCTGTTAATACATCTGTATGTTCCTCCAGAACCTGTTGAACTCTCTCCCTCTGATTTTTAGTCAGGTGCTTACTGACTTTTACTTGTGCCGCTGTTTCACAAGGATGTAATGGGTATTCATGCGAGGTGAGTGGTTCCTTTTGTATTTGAGTTGCGATAGCCAAGGTCAGTAAGGGGGTGCTTTCCTGGAGTGGTCTGTCCAGATACTTCTTTAAAAGGTTTACATGATAAACTTTCTCCTTTCCCTTTTTGTCAATTTTATAGTTTGTTCTAGACACCTTCTCTAGAACCGTATATGGACCTTGCCATCCAATTTGTAATTTATTCTGGCTGCCGGGTAGTAGAAGAAGCACCTTCTCTCCCACAGCTAGTTCTCTGTCCTTTGCCTTCCTATTAAAATATGCTGCATGTTTCTTCCTGGCTTGTCTCAAATTATCATTTGCCAGTTTCCATCCAGCTTTCAGACGAGTGGTCAGTTCGTTCACGTATTGATAAGATGAGGTAACAGTCTCTTCTGCCTTCTCATCTGTCCAGGTCCTTAATAAGCTACATCTGGACCTTTACATTTTCATACTTATTTTTCATGGAACCCGTCGGGTCCCTTCCATTAGAAGCCTTATAATGAGGACTTTTCTTCCTAGAATCATCACTCACAAATCGACCACTACCAATTTTTTTCTTGGGTTTATCCCCCCACTTTAGATTGCTTGTGAGAGATCTTCGCTCTCTTTTAGTTTCATCCAGTTTATATAACTCTGACCGAAAGATTGTCAGTTTATTCTGGGTTAAATTTCTTCTTTGTACTCGTCGCATAGTGGCCATGTTAATGCATTCAAGTGAAGACTGGATGTGAAAAGGGGGCTCCCATTGCACTTTGTCTACCTGAGTATAATTATTTTTCCTTCCAGGCCTAAGTTTGCCCCGTGGCGTTTCTAGGTCCTGCACATTTTGTCCCTTTGTGGGTGTTCCCTCATGAAATACGCCACATGCTTCTACAAAGTTTTCAATATCGACATTTACGTCGGGCCAATAGTATTTTCGAGCAACTTTTTGGCAGATGGTACCGACTTTCTCATGGTCCCCATCTTTTCCAACATGTAAGCTCCTTATTAAATTTGCCCTATATATCTTGGGAAGAACCAACTGTCCGTGACCAGTGGATCTAGTTCATGTCTTCCTATATAACAATCTGTCCTTCATAAAGTATTCCCCCTTGCTTGGAGGTGTGTGGCATTTGGGCAATTTTTAAAAACATGGCTTGAGTGTCCTATCCTCAGCCTGCGCCTTCCTCATCTCCTCTGGATGAGCATTTATAGGTTCACCTTCTTCCTCCTTTTTCTGTGACCTGGTCTGCACTGTCGCCATGATCACAGGTCTCTCGGGATTCCCCAAGAAGACGTATCTACACCCCAATATCAGAGGGTAGATTGGTTCATCTATCACTGCTTCTCTGATTTATCCATCCACATAGCGAGTTTTCACCGTTATCCTTGCGATGGGAAGTGTCATGAGTGGTATGTCCTTAGTCGCCTCTTGTATTTCCACTGTTTCTGTGGTATACTGACTTGGGTCCACTAGGCTAGACTTCACAACTGAATCATAATCCAAACCTGTATCATAAAGGCACCTTATGGTGACCCCATTACAAATAACATCCTCACAAACTCGGGGGTGATAAGGTTCCTGCTGTCCATTAGTATTAACCTTTAATCTTTGAGTCCCCGACTTCATTGCAGCAATGTTTGAAGGTTTCCTTCTACAAAATTCGGTGTTATGGTTATCTTTCTCGCACCATTTGCACCATCTTTTTCCTTGGTTAAACGGTTTTATTTCATTGTATTTTTGGTCTCCAAATAGGTTTCCAGTCTGGCAGAGAATTAGTGGTATGTCTCCCCAGACAACAGTTTGGCATTTCTAAATTTCTTACGATAAAATTCACCATTTTTTTCGTACCTCAATAACAAAGCCTGCTTTAACATGTCATAATTGTCTTGGTCTTCTCTGTTCATATTTGCGAAGACTTCATAAGAAGTACCTCTCAGTCCCTGCGATAACTTTAAACTCCACCTCTCTCTCTCGAACCCATATGTAGTAGCTAATAATTCAAAACGACTGAGGTACCCCTCGATGTCATCGTCTTTTTCAACAAAATGGTCTAAATGAAACCCCATAGCTGATGTTGAGGCTCCCTGACTAGGCGCAGCATCTGAGGCAAAAGGGCTGGCACCATTTTCAGGAGCATGGCCTTGTAACTCCAGCTCCCTTAGTCGTAATTCGTGCTCCCTTTGCAACCTTCTATCTTCTGCCTCCCTTTCGGCAGTCAATCTTTTATCTTCTGCCTCAATCTGCAGCCTCTTAAGTTCTCTATCAGCCTCAATTTGTAACCTCTTCTCTTCAGCTAACCTCCTATCTTCCCTTTCAATATACTTGTCACATTCAGCAGTTACATACTGAATTAAAACCTGACCATCCATTCCCATATCCTTCGCCGTTAGCACAGCAGCTGATCTGAACTTTGCCAGCTCAGCCATCACACAAAATAACAATGATCAAGGTAAAAATCTAACCAATCAATAACTAAAGTAATTCTAATTAACCATTGACTAATGTAATTCTAATTAACCAATTAATTAATTAATTACCACTGGCTGTGAAGATTCACCAACTTTTATTTTCACTTTCAATTTTAAGGGACACTTTTAATTTCTACAATTTGTTCCCTTGATTTTATTCTCCCACCAGGAGATCCTAATATTACTGATAAGCTAATTATCCCTGGACAAGACCCCAATATATGTAGTGGATTTTGATGGTATTGTATGGTTGATGTTACCTAGTGTGATGTATGAGGTCAGCTGTGAAGGCTCCTGAGATAAATGTAGATGTGAATTACAGAAGGCCCTTCTTACTACCACTTATGACCTCACACATATCTTTTTTTTACTAATGAATGTGGCTACGTTAAAAGTCTAGGGTACTGATATGTAATGTGTTGTGGTAGATTACATACACACACACACATATATACACACACACACAGATATTTAATAAGTCTAATAATATTAATAAACTTTATAACACACTGAACTAACTCAGGCTGTTTTAGTTTTAAAATTTAAATCTTTTGATAAATTTATTTGTTCTGAACCAAACGTTTAGTTGGTCAGAACATAAGAAAGATTATGGAGTTATAAATGGAATGCATAATCATATGACATAATAAAATGGAAAATGTGTACCTAATTATTTCAAATGACTGGTTAATAATAATTATATTAAGATAGTCCCAGGAGAACCTATTACTAGATATGCTGTTGGGGTGGTGTCATCACTCCCAGTCTATGAGTACCAAACATTGTCCCTTGACTTAGGGGATGAATATATAGTTTAATTTCCCCAATGGTATGTCTTTATTAGTAGGGGGATTAGTTGGTAATTCGTTGGTGAATGTCCAGCAGGCCAGATATCACTTATCTCGCCTGCGTCGATCCTGTACCAGAGTCTGGTGGCCCCACCTCTCCGTGCTGGCGGATAATATACGGCTGCTCTGACACAATGATAGACTGCACTGGTCCACACTTGTATATATTACTACAGCATTTGACACCGCTTTGGTGCCAAACAGAAACTCACAATTCTGAAACAAAAGTATTGGGTCATGTGTCAGAATTCTACCTCCTGAACCACTTCTGCACACAACACTACACACAACAACACCACATAGACTGGGTCAGATCTCTCTGACCACACAGCACATCTTACCTAGTTGGTTTCACATAGTACTAGTTCCCCAAGACTACATTGCATCTGAGATATGTTCAATAGCTTCCTGCTATTGAATAAGATAGGTGATATGTTCCACTGATCTCAACACTAGATCTTTTTTCATAGTTTTATTTAGGCGTTCCTATATATTTTCTTTGTATGTATGTCTCTAGACCCTGAACTTGGGCGGGGGACCTAGAGCGAACACTTACTTGTCGTAATCATTTTTATGATATGGCAGTATCAATCACTCGAATTATTAAAATATACCAAATAAATATTGTTCATTCTTACCAGAATTCAGAATTGAGAACACAGTTAAATTTGCCAGCAAAACTCAGCTGAGCTGCTGGCTGTATGATGGCATCCCACTATATATTTGTATTCTTCTGGAATCAACACCACTTAGTAATTTAAACTGCGTCTCTGAACAGACTTATGTCAAAATGGCAAAATTTCACATCTCTGTCCCGCTACTATAAAATGCGTTGGCCAATCGCCGACCTCCCCCCTAAGTTTCAAATTACAACCAAAAGTCACTTCAGTCAAATCTCAGTCAAGTATGTATTACGGTCTGTTAGTCCGTCTGTCTCTACTTGTTTTTTCACAAAAACACACTTGGTTCTACATGCATTTCCTACACGAATCTGCCTCCTAAGTTATTTTTAGCTACTATTCTCCACCACCTCCCCTCTCTTTAATTACAGCTCGAATTTTACGTTTGCATGCTCAAGGCCAAGATTTTCGAAACTTTTAGTGACATGGGTTAACAGTGCAGTCGCTCGTCTGATATGAACAATAGAGTCTTTTGTCAATATCTTTTTTATTATCTATCCGTCTGTATAATTGAAAGCATATTATTTCTCTGCTCAAGATGGGCTATCAAACTAGCTAGGTTTTATTTTCATAACTCTATTATTAAGAAAAAACATATTTTTTCTCAAGTTTAGTTTTTGAAATTTGTTCGAGAACCTTCTCTCATGTGTTTTGCCGCGGCATTCAAATAAAGACCAAGTATCGAAAAACGTCCAAGAAATGACTGTCTCGAATAAGAGCTAAGGTCCTTTTCTTGTCCATTTCCTTACTTATGTCAACTAGGGACGTGAATTTTTTTTCCTTTCACCCCCAATTGCGTCTTTTTGCCGTTCGAACTTTAAACACGTGTTCAGTCATATTTTTCCATTTTTGTGTCCTCCGTTCTCTCCCGTCTACAAAGGTTAAACGTTTCGTCTGCACTTCTAACTCGTTAGTTTTAAATGGCGGTGGGAAAGGCTGGCATGGGCGAGCATGTCTCCTAGGATCTTACGCATTATTTTTAACCCTACATTTCATCGTTAATTTTGGAGATATTTTAACGTTGTATCATGGTGACATCATACTTAGCCTGAGATAAGAATACCAGGGGTAGATGATCCGTCTGGACCACAAAAGTCCTACCATACAGATAGATTTGAAACTTCTTTATTGCCAAGATTAACGCTAAGCATTCCTTTTCGCTTGTAGAATATCCTTGTTCCGCTTTATTCAATTTGCGGCTTGCATAAGCGACTGGGTTCAGTTCCCCATCGGGTGAAGATGACCTCTGCAACAAGGCCGCCCCGAGGCCTACATTACTTGCATCTGTTCTCACCACAAAGTCCTGTGTCAAATCAGGCAATTTGAGAATAGGCTTGCTAGTGAGTTTTTCCTTTAATTCTTGGAAAGCTAATTCACATTGCGCAGTCCAAATAATTTTATCTGGAAGTCCCTTGCGAGTCAGATCAGTCAGAGGAGCACAAATAGAGTTAAAATTTTTGATATATTTTTGATAAAATCCGCATAACGACACGAATGATCGCACGTCCTTTTTTGTTTGCGGCCTAGGTGCTCTCTGCAGTTTTTCCAAGTTCTTAGGATCAGGGGTCATGTTACCCTGATATACAGTGTGTCCCAAGAATTCCAACTCTTTGCATCCAATACAACATTTTGTTGGCCTAGCAGTTAAGTTCGCCTCCCTAAGCCTATCAAATAACATTTTTAGAGCGTCAATGTGTTCTTCAAATGTCTCTGTGGCGACGAGAATATCATCCATGAAATTCGTGATACATGGGTTATTCAGGGGATCCAACAATTTGCGCATCATCCTTGAAAATACACTCGGAGCATTTTTCAGACCGAATGGTAGCATGTTGAATTCATAATGTCCATCCGAAGTGCTAAAAGCCAAATAAGGTCTCACTTCAGGCTTCACTGGGATCTGGTAATAGCCTTTCCTAAGAACACCCTTTGAAAAGTATTTTGCCTTGTTCAGTCTGGCAAATAACTGTTTTGTGTCTGGTAATGGATCCACTTGTCCTTCTGTGACAGCATTCAGTTTCCTGTAATCTATGCACAGTCTGTGTTCCCCAGACGGTTTTCTCTTACACAAAACGGGACATGGAGGCTAAATAGATGATTCACTGTGTGAAATAAATCCCCATCCTTCAATCAAATATATTATTTTTTCCTTTCAATGCCTTCTCCTTCGCGAACGGAATAGAATAGGCTCTCATACAGATTGGGTTTGAGGTAATACCAGTTTCATGTCATACATGTCCTGTCAGCAAAATTTGTAATGTCGGCTGGTTATATCTGTTAATGTACTAATTCCATGTATGTTCATTCCTCAGAGGACTGTACCCTGAACTCGTCTCCCTCTCTGATTTTTTTTAGTCAACGGCTGCTTACTGCCTTTTACTTTGTGCCGCTGTTTCACAAGGATTCCGTATACTGTAATGGGCTATTCTCGATGCTGCTGAGGTGAGTGGTTCCATTTTGCAATTTGAAGTTGCGATAGCCCAAGGTGTGTCAAGTAAGGTGGGTGCTTTCCTGGATGTGGTCTTCTGTCCAGGATAACTTCTTTAACAGGTTTACATAGATAAACTTTCTCCTTACCCCTTTTTTGTCAATCTTTATATGTTTGTTATCCTAGGACACCTTCTCTAGAACAGTAATATGGACTCCTTGCCATCCAATTTGTAATTTATTTGGCTGACGGGTAGTAGATGTAGGAAGACAGGACACCTTCTCTTCCCTCCACAGTTGTTCCTCTGTTCTTTGCCTTACATTTTAAATAGGCTGCATTGTTTTCTTCACTTGGCTACAATGAAAGTCCACATCCTCCCGTCCTCAATTCCATCTAAGTAATTGACAAACAGTTTCCCCCATCCACCAGCTCTCTAAGACGACCCCCCCCCCCCCCGCGCCCCCCCCGCTCAGTATCGGTTCACGCGTATTGATTATGAGATGATATGTTAATTAATCGTTGTAGGGTTGGTGTAGGGGGGGTGTGGAGTTTGCCC
>JAMPIV010023000.1:457500-541137 GCA_024509875.1 Oreohelix idahoensis | reverse complement strand
GAGAATTGAAGCCAAGAAATGGAGAGTGCTGACAAATGAGGCAAAGAAAATTGAAGCTGAGGAAAGGAAATTACAAGCAGAGAGAGACCATCAGTTGAGATTAAAAGAGCTTGAAATTCAGGCAAATACTGGCAATAATGGTGGTAGCTCACCTCACTCTGAGAGTAGCTCCAGCCAGAGCACCTCAAGTGGGGCCATGAATTTTCATCTGGACCCATTTGTTGAGAAGAAGACGCCATTGAGTCGTACCTGGATAGATACGAAAGACTAGCCACTACCTATGGCTTAGTGAAAGAAAAATGGAGTCTTAAACTATCTCAGGGATTGAGAGGTGTGGCCTACGATGTGTATTTGAAGCTCTCAAGAGATGACCAGGAAGATTATGAAATCCTGAAGCAGGCACTGCTTGTGAGATATGAAAAGAACTCAGAATCATATAGAAAGAAATTAAATTCCGAACAGCTAAACTTCTTCCAAGAGAAAACTATCACCAATTCTCTGCTAGATTGGAAACCTATTTGGAAAAAATGGAGTAGTTTAGGAAAGTGTCAGGATCTGAAAGAAATGATAATGATGGAGCAGGTGAAAGAGTCCATGCCTCAAGAAATGAGGAAGTTTATCATGGAACAAGGAGCAGAGAGATTGGAAGATATTGTAACTGTTGCTGAGAGATATCAAGCAGCTCAGGCAGAATTATTAGGAAATAAGAAGAAGCAGGGTGAAAACTTCAAATCATCACAAAACTATACCAAATATGAACAAAAGGACCATACCACAAGGAACAAACAAAGATTTGACCAAAAGGACAAAAACCCTCTAAGATCGGATAAGACACCTTACCGGAAGGAAGGAAAGTGGTGTAAAACTTGTCTAATGAGTAACCACAATACTGCGGACTGCAGAAGGAAGAATCCTCCTCATCATGCTGCATGTCTTACAACAGGGAATCAGGGAAGGAAGGAATGGCAGTAAGTCAGAAAGACTTCCATCATCCCCCTGTCTGTGAGGAAGTGACCGTGAATGGCACTCAAGTACTGTGTTTATATGACACAGGATTGGACTTTGATTCAGTTGTGTGCTCTTCTCTAGTGAGTCCTGACCAGATAACACAGAAACAGTGGAAATCAGAGGACCGATCAAGGGAGCAAGAACCATGACACTACCCATAGCTCGAATCAACATAAGATCTCGCTATGTGGAAGGAGAAATCAAAGCAGCAGTGATGGACGACCCTATTTACCCTTTGATTTTGGGGTGTAGGTATGTTTTCCTTGGAGAACCTATAAAACCTGTAGTTATGGCAACAGTCCAGACCAGGGAAAGCTCCAGGAAAATGGAGGAGATCCTATCAATACTCATCCAGAAGAGATGAAAAAGGCTCAAGCAGCAGACAGCACGTTGAAGCCTTGTTTTGGCAAATTGCCTAAAGCACATAACCCTCCAGAGAAAGGAGACTTGTATATGAAGAATGGCCTACTATACAGAAAAGCTGGAACAGGACCTAAAGGGCATGGACAGCTTGTAGTGCCAAAATCTTACAGGGAGAAGGTTATGACGCTAGGACATGCTATACCCTTCAGTGGACATATGGGAATAGGGGCCACTGGACAAAGGATAGCCTGTCACTACTTCTGGCCAGGAATTACAGAGGACATAAAAAGATATGTAAGATCTTGTCCAGAATGCCAAAGAGTAGCTCCTAAGCATAGGACTGCACCAGCAACACTGGGAGAAATGCCTATTATGGGAACCCTTTTGAACGTGTTGCAGTAGATATTGTTGGACCCCTCACTAGGACCAAGAAGAGAAATGCTTACATCTTAACCTTGGTTGATACTTGCTCTATGTGGGGAGAAGCAGTGGCCATGTCAGCTATAGATTCAAAGCACGTGGCAGAGGCCTGTTGACAATATTTACCCGATTAGGTTTCCCGCATCAGATATTGACTGACAATGGGTCTCAGTTTAAGGGAAAGCTAACACAAGAAGTATTCAGGATATTTCAAGCCAGGCACTATCATTGTAGTCCCTACCATGCCCAAGGAAACGGTCAAGTAGAGCGGTTCAATGGTACGCTAATTTCAATCCTTAGAAAGCTGGCGAGTGAAAAACCTGATACTTGGGATACATACTTACCCGCTGCACTATTTGCATATAGGGAAGTACCCCACAACTCAACTGGATTGGCTCCAGCTACATTGTTGTTTGGAAGACCAATAAAAGGTCCACTGGAAGCATTGCTGCGGACATGGACTGATGAAAAGGCAGAGGAAACAGTGACTTCCGCATACCAGTACGTCAACGAGTTGACATCTCGATTGAAAGCAGGTTGGAAACTGGCCAATGATAACTTAAGACAGGCCAGGAGGAAGCATGCTGCGTACTACAACAAAAAAGCAAAGGATAGGGAACTGGAGGTGGGTGAAAAGGTGTTATTACTGTTGCCAAGCAGCAATAATAAATTGCAGATTGGATGGCAGGGACCCTATGTCATACTGGAGAAACTTTCCAGGACCAATTATAAGATTGACAAGAAAGGAAAGGAGAAGGTATATCATGTCAATCTTCTTAAAAAATACTATGACAAGGAATCATCAGAAGTGGCACATATCATGACCCTAGCCATAGCAACAGAAATGCACGGCGAACCACTTCACTCTATGGAGTATCCACTCACAACTACAGAGGATTATGTTCAAGTAAATATTAGTGAACATTTAACTCCAGAGCAGAAAAAGATGGTTCAGCAAGTGTTGGAAACCCATGCTGATGTGCTCACAGATAAGCCAGGTCGGACGAATCTGTTAGAGTACGACATGAAGGTTACCGACCCTACCCCAGTATGCATGAGAACATACCCTATACCCTATGCGAAAGCCCAAGCACTAAGGGAGGAAGTTGATTATCTGTTGAAGGAGAAAATTATCTCGAAGTCAGACTCTCCCTATAGCTCAAGTGTGGTGCTATTGAGAAAACCGAGTGGTGAACACAGGTTATGTATTGACTACCGGAAGCTTAATGCGATCACAGAATCTCAGGTGGACCCATTACCTGACACCAACCAGCTTTTCTCTACACTGAGTAAGGCTAGGTATTTATCGAAGGTAGATCTAAGCAAGGGATACTACCAAATACCTGTGAAACCAGAAGTTAGGAAAATGCTGGCATTTAGTACATCAGACGGACACTACGAGTTTAATGTACTACCCTTTGGGCTGAAAAATGCTCCAAGTATCTTTTCAAGAATGATGAGGAAATTATTGGAACCTCTACAAAATCCCCATATCACTAACTTTATGGATGACATTCTTGTTGCTACAAACACATTTGAAGAGCATATAGTAGCGCTCTCCATGTTGTTTGACAGACTGAGAGCCACTGGATTGACTGCACGTCCAACCAAGTGCTATATCGGTTGTAAGGAGTTGGAATTCTTAGGTCACACTATTTCTACAGGTCATATGTCTCCTGACCCAAAGAATATAGAGAAGTTAAAGAAGGCACCCAGACCTCAAACGAAGAAAGATGTGAGATCATTCGTGTCATTATGTGGGTTCTATCAGAAGTACATACCCCACTTTAACTCTCTGTGTGCACCATTAACTAACTTAACGAAGAAAGGACAGCCTGATAAAATCCAATGGAATGCTGATTGTGAAAAAGCTTACACAGAGCTAAAAGCAAAACTCACCAGCAATCCTTACACTACCCGATATCACACAGGAATTTGTATTAAGAACGGACGCTAGCAGTATAGGTATTGGTGCAACTCTCTTGCAGAAATCAAAAGCCCAGCCGGAGGAACTTTTACCAGTCGCCTACGCCAGTAGGAAGCTGAATGCAGCTGAGTTGAACTACTCGACCATAGAGAAGGAATGTTTAGCTCTAATTTGGTCCATCAACAAATTTTCACCTTATCTGTATGGGACACACTTCATTGTCCAAAGCGATCACCAACCTTTAACATTCTTGGCTGCATCTAAAAAGCTAAATTCGAGATTGTTAAGGTGGAGTCTGCTTCTGGCGCCTTATTCCTTTACCGTGAATTACATTCCGGGAAGAGACAATGTAGGAGCTGATTTTTTAAGTCGACACCCTAGTACTCTGGAAGGACAGACGCAAAAGGATTAACCACAGCAGGGGTTTACACGTCAGCTATGACAAGTCACAGCTAGGAAAGGAGGGGGCTATGTCGTGAAACGAAGTGTAACCCACTACTTTGTTAATCACTATGTCGAGATACAGATTTGCTTCAACCAATCAACGATCAACGTTCACCATTCTCTGAGACAGAATAAATTAACGGCCATCTTGTTCACGCAAGATGGCCGATGAAAACTGAATAAAATTAGGCTGTATGAGACCAGGTACAAAACCGGAGGAAACCAATCATTTTGCTCCGCCAGGAACCAACCGAAAGCTTTCCTCAAGTAGTTACCTGACTATATAATCAAGCGGATTTTATGCTAACCACGCAATCCCGAACTTGACGCCAGAGCTGAGAGGAAGAAGCTGTCACTTTGATTTACAACTTACCTGAGGGCATCGACCTGCAACCTACTTCGCTAAGTCGCGTCAAAACCTGGCCAGTTTAAAATCTTAGGAGGGTTTAATTGTGTCCTAAAAACCTGAGGTCGTATGTTCGAGTCAATCCCGCTGCCTGGAACTCCGCAGGAGCATAGAGGTTGCCCAGACTCTACATCTTTGGTCCCCCTCAGTCTTGGGTGGGCTAAAGGAACGATACTCTGCCGGTGGTGTGAACCAAACAAAGAAGAACAGACTTAAGAGAGATGAGTACACATTAGTACCATTTCTGTCGGCATTGTGAGCATAGAACTGTCAATGAAGAAAACGTGAATTAACATAGCAAGAGACAAAATTAATAGCATAGCTGAGAAGTGTTATATCCTTAATTAACAGCACAGCTGATCCATGTACTATAATTAATTAACAGCACAGCTGATATAAATTTTTTGTTCCTATAATTGGAAAACTTGGTGTAAAATATTTATATATATATATATAAAATAAATATTTGTAAATCACATGTAAACTTACAAATTCATTACATTCCATTTTTTCAACATTCACCCTTCAGCACAAGAGTAGATAGTGTATATACTAAATAAAAATAAGGAAATTGTATTTGAACGACTTGTCAATTTTATCAGTGTTAAGTAAAATCTGTTTCCTTGTTTATTAATATCACAGTTAGTTACACAGCGGAGGTGGCACTTTATGTCGGTCTCCTCTCTACTATTGTTTCGAGATCAGAACATTCACAGCCGTAACTAATTTGTGATACCAGTAGTCCTCTCAGACACTGGGACTTCACCATTTTCTGCAGAAATTCTATTTCTGTAATTTTCAGTACTATACTGATCCTACAGCCAAATAAAACCTCTCGCCACAAATATATATAAAAAATATAAAAAATCGATAATGACGGAAAATATAAAAAATCGATAATAACGGAAAATTTAAAAAATCGATAATGTTGGATACTAAGAGGGTTTTTGAAATGCCTTTTTGTGCGGGCGAGGTGAAGATGTAGCTGGCTGGGTTAGGTTAAGGGGGATTTTTGTGTGATGTTGGCTGTGTTTGTTTATACATGTATACATACAATACATGTATAAAAAATATAAAAAATCGATAATGTTGGATTACTAAGAGGGTTTTTGAAATGCCTTTTTGTGCGGCGAGGGTGAAGATGTAGCTGCTGGGTTAGGTTAGAGGGATTTTTGGGTGATGTTGGGTGTGTTTGTTTATACATGTATACATACAATATATGTATAAAAAATATAAAAAATCGATAATGTTGGGTTACTAAGAGGTTTTTTTGAAGTGCCTTTTTTGTGTTGGCGAGGGTGACGATGTAGCGGGCGGGATTAGGTTAGGGGGATTTTTGTGTGATGTTGGGTGTGTTTGTTTAGACATATATACATACATATATACATTATATATACAGAGATGTGGTGACGTTGTCAGGATGCATCTGTGGTGATGGCGGTTAGGTTACTAAGGGTTTTTTAAGGGAACGGGTATTGCTTTTTAGCTGGCGGTGATGACTCATGGGTGAGTGCTGGAGTGTAGCTGGTGGTTGTATGTATGACGCAGGAGTGAAGTGTTAGATAGAAGTATATAGTTAATGATCTCTTTTAAAAGAATACTTGAGTAAAGAGGAAAGTATAAAAATCGATAACGGGGGCTTAGGTTACTAATGGATTTTTTAAGGAAGCGGGTATTGTTTTTGTGCGAGGGGGAGGATGATGATGTATAGTGGGGTGTGTTGGGGTATGGGTTTTTGTGTGCGTGTATTTTAATTGTTGTATATAGAATATATATATGGGCGTGAAGTGTTAGAGACCTGCACTAGATCTACCATCGAAAGTGCGTCACGGTATTGTTGTGTATTGTTTATTTTACATATAGACATATTTTACAACAGTTATACGCATAGTTATACGAACAATTAGACGATATATTGAGACATACGAACATTTAGACTTTTAGATAATAGGAAAATATATTTAGACAATATGTATACGTTAGATATAGACATATATTGAGACATACATATTTTACAACAATTAGACGAACATTTAGACATACAACGGACGATATATGTAACAAAAAAGCGGTTTTGGTTAATATAGTTTTTATTTTATAGTCAATAGTGTTTTTTGTAATAGCAAACGTATATAGGGTAATATATATAGTATTTTTTAACGTAATAGATTGTGCAGTAATTTTTTTATCAAATTAATATATAATTATATGGTGTATTTTTTGACATTATCAAACATTGATATTTTCACATAGTGATATTTACAATAATACATATATATATATATATAGGAAGATGTATGTATATCACAGATTTTAATACATTATCACAGGGGTACAGGCCAGACCTTCAGGGATATGTGTCGTCACATTGTCGTCACATTGTCGTCACGTCGTAAGAAATAGAGGTGTTGTGTGTACAGACAGTTTAAATGTTGAGGTGTGATGTGGTATGGTTTTGGAGGTGGAGGATTTGTGTGCTCTGAATCAGATATTTTCCCACCCTGTGCTTGTTGTGTGTTGAGGACGTCTAAGAAAGTGTGTTTGTCTACTTTGTTGTGGTGTTTGTTCAAGCGATTGAGTGGTCTTGAATATGATATAGATAGAAGGATGTGGACGGGATTGCTTCAACATAATATTTTGTATTGGGTCTGTTTAATTGTGCGTTTGTGATAATATCGCTGTCGTGTAAGTTTGAGACAAAAGATTTGAAATCTGTAAGATTTTTGACTAACTGGGGTTGGTCTAACACACAACTATTATTATTTGAGGCATGAAATAAGCGTAATTCGTTTGTTTCTCTGTGTCTCAAAACTACGTGGTGACTGAAGTTAATCTTGAATCTTTTTGTCTGTTGTGTAAAGACAGGAAGCAAAAGACTTTCCCATTCAATTCTTTGGCTATTATAGAAACATGTGAAAGTCGATAAATATTTTGGTTGTTTGTATGTGTTTAATCGCACTCCAATTCTGTGTATATATTTCTTTAATGTCAGCTGGTAAGACACCTAAACTGTCTTCTTCAGACGTCAAGGGGTTTTTTTTTATATGGGGTTGGGTATTGGTCATGGGGGCGTTTCTTGGTCTGACCTGTTTTTGGTGGGTGAGAGTGGGTGGGACGTGTTGAATAGGGGGGCTCTTGGTAGTGTGGAAGTTGTTGTGGTGGCAGAGGGCGCCATAGATACTGAGTCTGTTATGGCACCGGTTGGTGGTGTCTGTTGGTGCGTTGAGTCTGTTGTTACACCTGATGATAGGGCGCAGTCATTATGGTGCGGTGGTATTGATGGGTTCTGCGGTGTTGCTGCGGTGTCTGCTGCTGTTGAAGAGGTGTGTTGGTGTTTTTTGTGGATGCGCAAATTGTCAAGGCGGGTAAAGTTTTTATTGCAGACCTCACATACTAGTAGAGTCAGCGAGTGCCTGCTCTTGCTGTGTCTTGATAGGTCGGCGCGGCGGGTAATAGTCTCCCCACATCTGCTACATATTATGTTGGTTTGTGCCACTGAGGTGTCTGTCTGTTCCATGCTGGAAACAGGTCTATGTTTATTCTCTATGTGACGTTTCAGCGTATCAGGTCTGGTAAATACTAAACCACAGAAAGCGCACTCATGATTGTGGCGGTCGTGTGCTGTAGCCATATGTCGAGTGAGATCATGACCTCGCTTGAAAACAGACTGGCAGTGTAAACAGGCATAGCCCCGTCGTTGAATTGACTCCATCTGTGAAAAGAGGAACAAAAAGACGTTAGGCACACATACATAAAATTAAATACAATGAGAGAGAGAGAGAGAGAGAGAGAGAGAGAGAGAGAAAGAGAAAGAGAGAAAGGGAGAGAGAATAAACAGATAAATAAAACACAGACTTATAGGTATACACACGCCTACTCTTCCTTATAACTAGTCTTATTGTTTAGTCTGTTATTAAAGGAAATAATTTTGTTTAACATATCAGAATGGTGCACGCGCGTGCGCGCTGTGGAAGCAAAGATATGGATTTAAAACTCAGCCCCGTTCGCGAGTACCGAGTTGACCTGTCCTTTTTTAAAATAACGAAAATATAAGTATTTATTAAAGTGTATGTTCAATCATGGTTATAGCAAGGTGACTTAATGTAATATGTTGATTGTATTATCTCTATCTTTTTCCGTGTGTAGTTCAGTATTGTTTTAAAAGCCAAAATACGCTATTTTCTAAACTATTATGTTGTCTAATTTTCACGGGCTGGTTAGGTAGTTTGTAGTGACGCGGGTCCTTAGTTATTTTTAACGTAATATGTTTGTAGTTACTATAAGAAGTTCTTTATAGAAGCAGTTTGTGAGTACAGAAATACGACTCGAGCGCATGTGTTGTGGAATCAAATCAATTTATCGATCTACCCAAACATCTTTGCGCTACACCCAAGCAAGTATTTGAAATAGACTATTAGTCTATACAAGTTTAGAGTGTTGTTATCAGAAAGTATTACAAGTTGTAAGTATCACGGATAATTTTTCAAAACCCAAATATAATTTGCTTTCGCACGAGTTTAACAATAAACGAGAAACGTAGATAAGGTTTAAACTAAGGATTTTTCTCACTACTATACCCACCACATAAAAAATAAGTCGGATAATTCTTAACTTAGCTAAACCATACACACATGTAAGAATTTAACAAACAACTATTATTAAAATACCTATTAGTCTAGACATATTAACTTTGAAACAGCCTTTACCAACACTGGCTAGCGAAAAAGCGAATACACACATATACATATACCGAGTTTACATTTAGAACTTTGCATAGGGTTTTCTTCCAGTCTCTGATTGTTAAGAAAATACCCCTAGGAAAAAAAAAATGAAAACACAAACACATACCCAGATATTTTTCCACAGAGTCTTAATACCCTTAAAAAGACACAGACATATATCTCTTAAAGACCAGAGATATTTAACACAAAATACGAATAAAAACAGAATAACATACGTTTGGTGGTGAGCTGTTGCTTTTTCAGAAGTTTGATATGAGAAGGCTTTCACAACGTTTTTTTCAGAGACGTTCGCCGGTCCAGGTCTGGTTAAAGAATGAGACATGGCTAAAACAATTCGTGATTAAGACAATGTCTTTCCAATAAAAGTAGTCCGAGCGTATGAATTTCGTGATGGAGCCAGATTGGTTGTTGTGTAGAGATACTGTTTCAGAAAATAGTTCCCGCGCAAGCGCTTCGTCATGGTTTGGTCGATAAAAACGTTATCATAACGTATGAACAGGAATAAGACCCCGACCTGGTTTGAAACCAGATCAAGGACCCGCACAAAAAACATCACGCGTAAATTTCTGTTCACGTCACTCATACACAGTTATTAAATTGTATGTTTCAAACAACAAACATACTAAAAAACGTGAGAATCACTGTTTCAAGAACGTAAGATTCGTGCTAAAAAAAAAAACGTGAGAACCAACCAACATGTATTGAGAATCAAGAATTTGAGAACCTTTGGAGTAAAAAATGTAAGAACTCAACCAACATGTATTGAGAATCAAGAATTTGAGAATCACTGTGTTTAAAAAACATTTACGACAAATATAAGTATCTGTTTGGTACATTTCTTTTATAGTTATCATATATATTTTAAAGCTTGCTTTTAAAGATATCATTTATATTTTGAAATAATATATATTTTTATATACAGAGGGACATATTCTAGTGTTTTGAAAACATTTCATAAAATGATTGATCGCAAAATGTTTTCTCCCCTCAAACAGCTGATAGAGAGAGAGTTAGAGAGAAAGAAAGAGAGCCAGAGAGAGCCAGAGAGAGAGAGAGAGAGAGAGAATAAACAAGTCTTATATGTAACAATCAGTTAAATAAGACACAGACAAGTTAAGAAAGAAAGAGAGAGAAAGAAAGAGAGAGAGAAAAGAGCGAGAAGAGAGAGAGACAAACAGAGAAAGAAAGACAGAGAGAGAGAGAGACAAACAGAGAAAGAAAGACAGAGAGAGAGAGAGTTAGAGAGAGAGAGAATAAAATACATATATGTAACAAACAGCTGATAGAGAGAGAGAGAGGGAGAGAAAGAAAGATAGAGAGAGAGAGAGAATAAACACAGTCTTATATGTAACAATCAGTTAAATAGAGAGAGAGAGAAAGAAAGACAGACAGAGAGCGAGAGAGAGAGAGACAGAGAGAAAGGGAAAGAGAGCGAGATAGAGAGAAAAAGAAAGAGAGAGAGACAGAGAGAAGAGAGAGAGATAGAGAAAGAGAAATAAAAAATGCCCCACGCGCGGGCTGTGACAGAAAAGATATCGATTTAAAACCACGCGTTCGCGAGACAAGTTACGCTCTGTCGTTTAAGATAATGGAGATTTAAGTACTAACGTGTTTGGTAGCTTGTCCCATAGCAAGGAGTTTTTCTTTGTGTAGCTAATGGTATGTTCTAAATATTCTTTTTAATGTGATAAAAGTGTTTATTAATTTTTGCGTTATCAGATTCTGTCTTTTTTATATTTGTTATGTTAACACAAATAAGGCTCACAAAAATAAACCAAAATACTTGTCTAACAGTAGGTGAGAAAATAAGGGAAATTTTTTTTCCTAGTCCATAAGCGGTTAAGTCTTATCAACCACTCTTTAAAAATGTTATGTCAAGATAAAAAATACAAATTTAGTATCTGAGTTAACACAGATAAAAATAACAAACAGATATTTGGCTACAGAGATATTTTTACAGCCTAACAAACGAAAAACAGATATTTTTAAAGTTATTTATGGTCTCCTAACGAATACACTTATATTTTTAAAGATATACATCATAATAAAGAGTACCGAATACACACACACACACACACACACATTTAGACCTTTGTGTAGGTTATGTCTTCACAGTGTCTGTTAAGAAAAATACGCCTAGCAAACAACAAACGGCCAGATATTTAAACAGAGAAATAACAGATATATATTTAACATTCTAACGTGTTTCTCGCTTTTTTTGTTAAGTTTTTATTTCAAAAATACTTTGTTTGATACTCTATTTTATTTTATTTTTGTAAAACTTTTGTTTAAAATGGTTGGTCGCAAAGAAAAAAGTTATCTCTAACGGCTTTCTTTCCTCGTCAACAAGACATCTGTCTGTATTACAAATAAATTGTAACTGGGTTTACGCTGGAACGTAACGAAACAGAACTCAAAGTATTCACATCTGGTAACAGATATATATTTAACATTCTAACGTGTTTCTCGCTTTTTTTTTGTTAAGTTTTTATTTCAAAAATACTTTGTTTGATACTCTATTTTATTTTATTTTTGTAAAACTTTTGTTTAAAATGGTTGGTCGCAAAGAAAAAAGTTATCTCTAACGGCTTTCTTTCCTCGTCAATAAACCATCCAGACACCCGCGTGTATTACAAATAAATTGTAACTGGGTTTACGCTGGAACGTAACGAAACAGACATCAAAGTATTCACATCTGTCACTAGGTAAATAACGGCTATCGATTTTTCGAAGGGCACAAGTAGTAGTAGGGAATGGCGGAAACAGGTAGTATTCTACCCCTCCATCTTCCCCCTCCTCTTCTTGTTATCTCCCCCTTGTTAGCTCAAGTCCACCATCTTGACCCAAATAATCTCCCCCTTGTTATCTCAAGTCCGCCATCTTGACCCAAATAACCTCCCCTTGTTAGCTCAAGTCCGCCATCTTGCGCCTCCAGCGCGCCGCCATTTTTTGCTATATAAAAGTCACGCGCCTCCAGGCGTTTTTGCTATATAAAAGTCACGCGCCTCCATGCGCGCCTCCATGGCGCCTCCATAATCATACCTGTTTGGTACATTCCCTACTACTTATAAGTGGGAAGATAACATCAAGAGATGGACAGGAGAGGGTCTTATCAGAGTGCACCATCAAGACAAGAGACAGAAGACGTCTCAGATCCATTGCAGCTGACCAAGACCATATTTAGTCATAAACTAAACAAGTTATAGCTTAGGGCCGCACAGTCTGAAGGGGCCTCTCTAATAGTGGTGTAGCGAGTTGGGGGGGGGAGGGGAAGGGAGAAGGGGGGAGGGTTAAGCGACATATAGTTATAGTATTTTAAAACTTATAAGTATATTTTAAAAGCTTTAATGACGCACCCTTCCGTCCACCTCGCATGGATTTTTTTTTATGCATCTTGTCAGCATTCTTGCCAAGTTCACAGCCTTATTCTCTGTTGCCAGTCGCCAAATAGGGCTTCCACAGCTTCCTACAGCTAAGGCCGCTTACACACGAGCGTTTCTTGACGCGCGTTTCTCACGCGAGACGAATGAAGGAGTAAGGGATTTACAGGCTGCTCAGCCGAGCGAGACTGTCTGTAAATCCGTACTCTTTCATTCGTCACGCGAGAGAAACGCGCGTCAAGAAACGCTCGTGTGTAAGCGGCCTTAGGGCATCACCATGCCTAAATTCGGCCCTGCAGCTGATCTTCGATATGCAGATGGCATCTGTTGACGATGAACTCTCTGACAGTGAAATCAGTATTGCATGCTCCCTGAAGCTCTCGAGCGTTGTCTTATACGCATCGCTGGCATATTTGTAACTAGTTAAGACAGTAGTATGTGTGTTAATTTTACACATGTGTTAATTTTACAGAGAATATTAGCTTGAGGCGGGCGCTCGTTTTGACGAAATACTTTCTTTAGCATACATATACGAAAATAGCAGTAAAATGTGACCAAGAAAAAAACTGAATAGCTTTAAACAACAATTAATTTAAAGGATTTTAAAATACTTCTTGTCTGAATACAATCCCAGCTTCAGTGGCAATCTATCTGCACTTTTTGCACATTGTGCATACTATTTATTTCACTGACAACGATTTTGAATACAACAAGCAACAAGTGTGTTGAAGCACAGCATCAAGGTTAATTATAGATTTAAAAAAAAACAAACAATAATGGCTTGGATGAATTGATCCCACTTTTGTTCATGATCACATCTGGCGCTAGTAGCACAGTAGTATTATGAATATGTTCACTGGCTGTGAGTTTTATTATTCATTCATTTCATAACCCTCCGCTCCCCAAGGAGCATAGGCCTTCAACAAACGCCTGCTAAGTCGTCCTGTCACGTGCTATCATCTCAAGTTCTTTCCACGTTCTTCTCATCATTTCCACCTATGTTTCCAGCTCTCTTCTCCATGTGTTTCTTGGCATACCTCTGCCTTTCTTGCCCTGGGGGTTCCAGACTGCCTTGTAATGTTATGAACAGGTTTCCTCAACGTGTGTCCTATCCTTCGCCATCGTCTTCTTCTCATCTCTTTTTCCACTGGCACTTGTCAGGTTCTTGTCATCATTAGTTCCACATTGGTAACCTTGTCATACCATTTTAATAATTATTACAAAATATAAAATTCTTTATTTTTTTTTTTTAATGAAAAAAAAAACGAACTAATAAAAATAAAATTCGGAAGGGGCAAAAACGGTGCTCCAGGTGAGAATCGAAATCACAACCTCCGCATAACTTATCCCATGACACGGAAGGTACTGTTTATAAGTACGGCGCGCTAACCGATTGTGCCACTAGAGCCCAGTCGGTTCGAAAAATGCGATTAGATATGAGCAAATATCACAGCCTATAGATAAACGACCAATAATCAAGCGCAGACGTGACACACTTTTATTATGACAGGTTTTCTAGAGGACTCTGTAAAGTACACATTTTTGGTTTGTTTTGTTGGCCGTAGCTTGAGATTATCATTAGCTTTTTCATCATCTTATGTTCGCTGCTTCTGAAACACGTTGCCACTAGTGTTGCCACTCTTAGGTGGATTCACTCACCTAGATCTGGTTATTTTTTGGGTGTCTCGTCTAGGAGTCATTTCCCTTCATTACTTGAAGAACGCCACCTACAGCAACTTTCAGTTTTCTTTTTTTTTTTTCGCTCACAGTAGCCCAAAAATGTCCAAAGTAGCCCCCCCCCCCCCCCCCCCCCCCCCCCCCCCCAAAAAAAAAAAGCCTAAAGCAGGCCAAGTCGCCCCAAAAGTAACCCAAAAATTCAAAATCTAGGTGTATCTTGGTGCTTTATTAAGTATCATCTAGGTATTTTTCTTCAAAATTCAGGGTTGCCACCACTACAGCTAGTCCGTTTACAGGAGACCTACAAAACAAAAGGAGGCATGTGCACTGACAGAGGTGATTTCAGTAACAGTTTGATTTACATGATGAGGTTACCAGTCTAGAGCACAACCTAATATTAGTGGCCACTTACGACATGCCTGAAGAAGAAGGAGATACATTCTTTCTTTGCCACCACAGAGACCCACGGGAACTTCGCTGGACACTAGTCCTCTCGCTTCGGTTAACATTCCCTGTTCAATAAAATAATGTAATAGCGTTTATTTAATTAATGAAGAAAAATATTTCGTTTTACGTCAAATGAGTTATAATTAGGACATAATACTGACGGATCTAAGCATTGTCCAAGGGAACGAACGAACGAACTTTATTTTCAAAGGGTTGAGAATTGGGCACGCAGGCCCGTCTAACATTCAGCCCTTCCTTTCGTTCACCTTTCATACCGTATCCTTTCAATAGCACATGTATTTTTAGCATTATTTAAGCATACAACATTATCGAGGTAAAATAATAATATACATTTGTAACATCCAGACATAATCACATTTAAGGGGGGGGGGGGGGGGAGGGATTTATTAATTAAAATACATTAACAAAAATTAATACCTTAAAAAAATTTTTTTTTTAAATATAAAAAAAAAAACTAGCAAACACAATCTAAACCATTCATACAGTAAATAAGATATAATTTGAAACTTAATCAGATAATGGTGGTGTTGATGGGGTCATCTCCATGGTTATCTTGTTTCCTACTAGAGTTACTTGCCCTATACTTCTACTTCCTTCTTCCTACTTCCTGTTTCTAAGATGGCGAATTAAACATGTCGATCCTTGTATCTTGTGTTCAAGCTTCGTGATTATGCTTCGTAACGTGAGTATGTATGACAGCCAGCCACGTCTCATTATATCTTACAATATTTACTACACACTACAGTAAAGATCAACATGGTGGCAGCGGTGTTTATTTCTACAGAATTCGGACTATTCTGCTGAATATCTTGTAACACGTGTGCTGAATGTCATTAGACTTGAGGTGAGATTACTGGTTATTGCTTGCATACCATTATTAGACATTTCGTCATGGCAGAACGGCCCTTAGTTCGGTTACCACCCTGCCTAGACATAAATAACGTCGAACCAGACACATTTCGTAAATGGAGACGACAGTTAGAACTGTATATGGATGCAGCAGAGGTTGCTTCGAAATCCGATTCTGTTCGGGCGACCATTATTCTACACTGTGCTGGACCTCAAGCTGTTGAATTTTTTGATCAACTTGCAGAGGAAGGAGACCACTCTAATCCTACTAAAATTCTCGATTTGCTCCAGAACCATTGTAGCTCATGAAGCAATGAAGTATTACATACGTTCAGATTCTGGAACACACCTCTTCAAGATCCTTTTAATTCCTTTTTGACTGAGCTGAGAACTAAGGCAGATTTGCGCAACTTTAACGACAAGGATCGTATGATAAGAGACAAAATTGTTTTTACTGTCAACAAAAGGTTACAAAAGAAGCTCTTGAGAGAAGCTGACCTCGATCTAAAGAAAGCCATTCACATATGCAGAGTCTTCGAGCAAACTGGAAACGACATAAGGGAGACGAGTAATACAGTACAACCTTCTGAAGCAAGGGTTGAAAAGGTACAAAAAAAATCACTCAACCATAAACCTCCCAAGAGAGACACTAGGCATGCTGCTGGTAAAACCTGTCAAAGTAACACTGACAGTGGGTACTTTAAACCTAGAAAGGAGTGTCATAACTGCGGACAGAAACATCTATTAATTAAGAAAAAGTGTCCTGCATGGGGGAAGTTTTGTTCAAATTGTGGGGGAAGAAACCAATTCAAAGTTAAATGCAAGAAAGTTCATACTGTTCACACAGAGTCAGTGGAAGATTCTGAAGTTTTTCTTAATTGTGTGAAGTACATCTGCACAACTCATTGTCAATGGAAAAATGGTAGAATTCCAGTTAGACACAGCAGCTGATGTGAATACAATCTGTCAACGCTTTCTGATGCAAGAACAACTGTTACCCACTAAACAGAGGCTTGTTATGTGGAATGGTACTAAGATGACTCCACTGGAAGAAGTTATATTAACTGCTGAGAATCCTAAGACTGGGACAAAACACAATATAAGAATTACTGTTGTGAAAAATAAATTCACATGTTTGCTGGGCAAAAACACACTGCAGAATCTACAGTTTGTGACAGTCAACACAAACAAATTTATTGCTACGGTGGCTACTGACAGTTTAGATAATGATCATAACTCTGATAACCATCTAGGTGTCCTGGGTGAAGCTGTATTGCATATTGATCCTAATATTCGTTCAAAGGCACTGCCGTGCAGAAAAATACCATTTTCACTTAAGAGCAAGGTAAAATCAGAGCTTCAAAATCTAATGAACAGAGGTATATTAATACCAGTAGAGGAACCGACTGAATGGGTTAACCAAATGGCTGTTGTTGAAAAGTCTGATGATTCTTTAAGAATATGCATTGATCCTAGACCCCTGAATGAGGCTTTGCAGAGGGAGCATTACAGATTACCAACTTTGGATGATGTATTGCCTGAACTCAATAATGCCAAGATTTTCACAAAGCTGGATATCAAGGAAGCATTCTGGCATATCAAACTTGATGAGAAGTCTAGTAAACTTACAACAATGATCACACCTTATGGTACGTTCAGATGGTCTAGATTACCATTTGGCTTGAATGTAAGCAGTGAAATTTTCCAGAGGCATCTAGCACAAGCTCTTGAAGGTCTTCATGGTTGCATCAATGTTGCTGATGACATAGTTATTGCAGGTTGTGGATCAAACAGACAGCAAGCAATTAAGGACCATGATCTGAAGCTTAAAGCACTGAAACATAGGTGTAAAGAGAAAGGCATTAAACTGAATGACGCTAAAGCTCAAGAGAAGAAAGAAGAAATTACCTTCATGGGTCACCTTATTACTGCTCGAGGTGTTGAACCAGACAAGAAAAAGGTTGAGACAATACTAAACATGCCCGTTCCTAAGGACTGTCATAAGGTTCGCAGATTTTGCGGCATGAGAACTTAAACGTAAGGATACTCTCTTTATCTGGTCTGCTGAATGTGAACAAGCTTTCAAGAGTGTCAAGAAACTGATTACTTCTACTCCAGTACTCGCATACTATGATCTTGATGAATCTTTGTGTATTCAAGTTGATAGTAGCAGCTATGGACTTGGGGCTGTCCTCCTACAAAATGGTCAGCCAATAGAGTTTGCTTCTAGAGCTCTAACTGAAACAGAACAACGCTGGGCTCAAATTGAGAAGGAGCTCTTAGCTGTTGTATATGGTTTGGAACGCTTTGACCAGTACACTTATGGAAGGAAAGTTACAGTTATCAACGTGATAAAGTTGATAATGTTGGATTTTTATTCCCGTTAATGATATCCACCAAAAGATAGATATAAGTGGATGGAAGCAGACATCATCATCATCATCAG
Organism: Oreohelix idahoensis; assembly: GCA_024509875.1. Classification (NCBI taxonomy): domain Eukaryota; kingdom Metazoa; phylum Mollusca; class Gastropoda; order Stylommatophora; family Oreohelicidae; genus Oreohelix; species Oreohelix idahoensis. The sequence continues at coordinate 523,007 of JAMPIV010023000.1, read as the reverse complement.
TTGATAAGATCTCTATGGTGTTGTTTGCTCCACTGTAGTGTATGGAATGTCAACTTGACCTACGCAGTGGTGTGTAGACATGGATTGAGTGTATAATGTGCGAATGATGATAAAGGTTCGTGGTGTTGACAAAAAATGTTCTTTTCTCACACTCATGTATGGCTGGAAGTCATCGACACCAACGACTGTGTACCTTTTCTAAAGTTTAATTGGACGTACACACTCGACAGCACAGATAGTGACAAATCACAGGTTGCCATAATACATCATAGTACAGTGGATAAATGGTCTTGCAATGTTACATGGGCACTCATGTAGAATAATTGTATAATGGACTGTCAGTAGCCAAGCACTCAGTATCGCCCATACATATATATCATCTGACTTCACTGACTGAGCACGTCAGCTTATAAACAATATTTCAGATGGCTTCTAAACCTAATCTCGTCTAGCGACGATTCTTCAACATAATGTTCAGCACATATTTTTCCATATAATAATATTGAACCGCTAGCAATGGGTTCTCATGTGTAGCAGTGATCTCTGGACTGATCAAGCGATAATACGGGCATCCCTTTTCTCTTCTTGAAAGTCACTACACGTTTTGGTTCCAAGATGGCTTCACTCGTGAGCTGTCACTCACGTTTGGATACAGATAATGAATCTGTCCTAAAGTTAGTCATTCATAAAACATTTCATTGCTCTGTAGATTTGATCATGAACAATTGACTGCAATCTACAGGATATAGTGCTGCTAGGAATCGAAGTCGTTTTCATCGAGTCAAATATATTCTCTTATCGAAAATGGTGGCTTCGTACGAGAGTTCATAAAAGTATCTTGGATTACCTTGGTATAAGAAATATGAAACTGCCATTCCTTGGCAATACGAATAAACACTGGGGTAAAGCATACACGATAGGTTTAGACGACTATCACCTTCCCCACAAATACTGAGATCACTTTTTCCCCGGCGACAGGCCGACATGGAAAAACACAGTCCCTATCAGGACGAAGCCAAATCACACCACACTCTAGCGACACATCCGCCGAATAGCCTTTGACCTCTCTAGAGACAACAGAACATATAGTTCGACTTAGATATGTAAAGATATACAGATATAAGACAGACTCGTCCTACTCAGACAAACAATACACATAAATTCAGGCCATAGATATTCTGAAGCAAGAACAATCTATTATTACCCAAACAACGAATAAATCGCAGTAAAATGGATTTATCCGCGGAGTTTGATCGAAAGAGCCGACACAACTTTCAAGGGAAGTAACTCAATAATGACTTTCCCTTAAGCACTATTTTGCTTTCAAAATATTTGCGAAGATAACAAGAATACCAATGTATAATATTGTAAGATATCAAAGACTGCACGTAACAGTCTTACCACACCTCCCGGGAAAAAAAAATGGAACATTTTTTTTTTTTTTGAAATACATCTAGGAGCAACGTACAATAGGCTCACAACGCATGAATAATGCGCAGATGAAAATATCAGGAATACCTATAACGCCTAATATGAGGCTAAGTCGACTTATGGAGCGACTGGTGAGAATGTGTCTCATAAACTGAGAGAAATTATTTCTCTACAAGTATATTTTTCCAGGAAGGTGTCATCAAAGTATAATACAATTCTGGCAATTACACAATGCCTAAAAAATTCATATCATCATTTCGTATTAGATATCTTAAATTTATGATTTATGAAGAAAAAATCATCAAAGCACAGCGGTGAATAAACATCAATGAACCGCTATGTAGTGATACAATCATTATATTATTAAATTACAAATGTGTATCTATCATGATATAGAAAAGGAACTACTATAGAACTAGACATATCAAGAAGTCTAAGCCCTAATAGTTATGTGGAATCATGTGGGCATCTTGACAGAATGTCTGCCATCACATTATCTGATCCACGAATAGCTCGCACAGAGAAATGAAAAGGTTGAAGAGCAATTGCATATCGAGTAGACCTCGAGCTCTTCAAATTCTTACTCTGTATAGCAGTAAGAGCTTTTTGGTCGGTTTCTACTATGAAATGTGCGCCTAGAAGGAATCTCTGTAGTTTGAGGATCGACCAAACCATAGCTAATAGCTCACGGTCTAAAACCGAATAATTCCTTTCTGCCGCATTAAGTTTTCTGGAAATATACATTACAGGATGCAGAGTTCCAGAGTACTCTTGCATTAGTGCCGCTCCAATCCCAGTGGATGAAGCGTCACTACGAAGAACGAATGTCTTATCTTTAGTGGGTAGCACTAAAATAGGTGGTGTTGAAAACAATGTTTTAATCTTATCCAGAGAGCATTGGCATTCCTGAGACCAGTGGACCACATTAGGCGAACCTTTCTTTAGAAGTGTTGAGAGAGGTGCCATGATAGAGGATAGATTCTGAATGAATCTGCCATAAAATTGAATAAGACCTAACAGACTTCTCACCTGTTTTTTAGTCTTAGGGATTGAGATGTTAAGTATCTTACTAGTATTATGGTCCTCTGTCTTTAGGAAACCATGACCAACTCGGTGGCCTAGGAAAGAAATTTCGCTAAAACCAATATAGGCTTTAGAGGGTTTCGCTGTCAGGTTGTGCTCACGCAAAGTAGACAGCAATTCATCTAACCCTGAATAGTGATCTTCCCAAGTATCGCTGAAAAGACAGATGTCGTCTAGATATGCAATGACATCTGACCGATAAGATAGGATTCGGCGCATCATGCGTACGAACGTAGCTGGTGCGTTCATAAGACCGAAAGGCATAAAATTCCATTGGAACAAACCTCTAGGTGTTGAAAAAGCCGTGAGAGGTTTGGCGCGTTCAGATAAAGGAACTTGCCAATATCCTTTAGACAAATCAAGTTTAGTGAAAAAATGAGATTTGGAGAGTCGAGTAAGTAGCTCTTCCAGTAAAGGCATAGGTTCGGCATCGAACTTCGTTACTTGATTCAATTTTCGATAGTCAACGCAAAGACGTATGTTATTGTCTTTTTTACGCACAATAACCATCGGCGAAGAATATGCAGAGGTGGATGGTTCGATTATTTTCAAATCTATCATCTCATCCAACTCTTTCTCGACCTGTGCTTGAAAATGTATAGGTATAGGATAAGGTCTAACCCTAATAGGAGTATGGTCAGTTAGAACAATGTCATGTTGAATGACATTCGTTTGTCCAGGGATGTCAGTGAGTACATCCTGAAATGTTTGCAACATAGTTGAAACTTGTCGCTGTTCTCCTAGAGACAAATCAGGAGAGACAGTAACGTTCTTCCATGATTCACTGGAATGAAGTGGGATCATTGGAAGAGGAAGATTTACATCTGAAAAACTTGTTTCCTCATCCTGTATCACGGACAGTGATGAGTAATGACCATGTTGTACTGGAGAATTGTCCGTTGCTTGGAAAATGGGTTGCAAATAATCCGGACGTTCATGGAATTCAGTAAGCATATTGATGTGGAAGGTTTTATGCTTCCCATCAATATCGACAATATAGTCGACATCGGAAATTTTCGATATTATATCGTACGGACCTTTCCAAGAAATAAGTAATCTGTTTTCCCTACAAGGTAGTAATACAACTGCTTTGTCACCAGGACAAAGTTGTCGTAAGCATCTCTTCTTATTGGCAAATTGCCTTGCCTTCTGTTTCGCAAATTCAGAAGAAGAAGTTGCTAATTTGCATGCTTCGATAATTTTTTGTCTCAACGCGATGACATATTCGTAGGATGACTTTGTGTCATCGTCAATATTGTCAGATGTTATGAGATCGTGAAGCAACGACATAGGGCCACGCGGACGCGCGCCAAAGACGAGTTCAAAGGGAGAAAATCCCGTATGTTCATTGGGTACCTCTCTGTAAGCGAAGAGGGCCGCAGGTAAAACTCTGTCCCAGTCTTGAGGATGATCCTCAGTTATCTTCCCCAGTAAGTTTTTAAGTGTTCTATTAAGGCGTTCGACCATACCATTAGACATTGGATGGTAGATACTACTTAAAGATCTATCTATCTGCAGAGTAGACATTACTTGAGACATGGTATCTGATATTAGTTGGGTGCCATGGTCTGACAATATCTCTCCGGGGAACCCCAGACGAGAAAATATAAGCCAAAGAGCATCTGCAATATCAGCAGTAGTAATGCTCTTCAGAGGAATAGCCTCTGGCCAACGTGTGCACATATCAACACACGTCAAGATAAACTGATGTCCTCTGGCAGACTTGATCTTAAATGGACCAATAATGTCTATGGCCATTTTTTGAAACGGCCGAATAGGAATGTCCGCCGCCTGAATGGGTGCAGCATGCCGTGGACCTTTGGATTTAACTTCCTGACATACTTTACAAGATCGACAATAAATCCGTATGTCCTTGTTTACCAATGGCCAAAAGAAAGCCGCAAGGACTCTTGACTTAGTACGGGAAAAACCCATGTGTCCAGCACACTGAGAGTCGTGAGCGTGCTGCAAAATTTTAACTCTCAAATTCTTGGGAACCAGGATTTGAGAATGACTTGACGTAATGGAGTCTTGAACCATACGTACAAGTACGCCATTCTTCTTTGTAATCCACGATTTACGACTTGTGTCTTTATTCGGATCACCTTTAGTTGCAAGAATGAAGAATTTCTTCAGAGTGGGATCATCTTCTTGCTGTTTTATAAACGAGTCACGAGAAATTACCAAGGGATTATCTTGGTTATGCACTTCATTATCTTCAATAGATGAAGTTTGAGGCATATTAAGAGCCTGAGCTCTAGTGACTACAGCGTTAGCAATCTGCATGTTTTGCCTTTCCCACGTGGAAATTTGTTGCGGAGTGCATTCCTTGACTCCATGAATGCGACCGATGATGAGGTCAGCGATCGGATTCGGAAGAAGACATGCGTGTACATCTCCTGTAAAGAAAGGAGTAGCAATCCTAATGATAGCAGTAGAGTATTTCTCTAATGTGCCGCCAAATGTTACACATTTGACTACTTGTCCAGTGGCACGGGATGGATCTACGAGTGACTGCCTAACACCAATTGTGGTGCATCCAGAATCAAATAGCACAGAGACTGGATTGTTATTCACTAAACCCTTATGTAAGACAAGAGAACCTCTTCCATCATGCGCGACTGATGCTGGAAGAGCAGGAAGAGGATGGCCACAGCTTAAAGTAGACACTGTGGTTGGCTCAAATAACGTTTTGCATTGGGGGCACTGAGATGCTCTCCCAAAATCAAAAGCGGCACATGCCATATTACTAGCATCATTATTATCTTTACTCTGTTTATAGGCTTCATGGGACTCTTGTTGTGCAGAGTTTGCCTGAAAATGTGGTTTATGTCTTTTGTTTTGAGATCTACCTCGGTTATTATCACCTCTGTAGTTATTGTTACCTCTATTGTAACCCCTATTTGGGTTTGAGTCATAGTTCCCTTGGTTACCATTATCATATTCATTATAATGAGTATCTCTGTAATTATGATCTTGTTGACTCCAAGACGGATAACCCTGATAGTTTCTATAATTACTTCCTCTACGGAAATTCCTATAATTATGACCACCCCTGTGTCGAGAGCTATCAGGTCGTCTCCAGTTCTTTGAAGAAGAACCCTGAAATGATTGGTTACCTTGGTTTTGATAACTATTATGGTTACCTTTTTTATCAAATCTGTTTTGAGGTCCCTGAAATCTGTGTGAATAATTGGGATTGTATGGTGTTGCTGAAGCAACTGGCATACTCTCCTTAATCTTAGTGTTGCCAAAAGTCACGTCGGGGTGTGCAGTGACATATTGGGAACAATATTCTTCCATTTCTTTTAGAGATTTAGGTTTACGCTCATGTATAAATTCAAGGAAAGGTTTGTTCACACATGACATAATCTTATCTCTGAGCAACAAATCCATAAGTCCTTCATACGTTTTTTCTGTTTTGGAAAGCTCAATCCAACGATCAACTGTGAGACGTGCCTTTGCAGTGAATTCTGAGAATTCTACACCCGTCTCAGGTACCATCGTTTTAAATAAAAGGCGATAGCCTTCCTCACTTAGCTGATATTTTTTTATCAAAGCCGCCCTAATGACATCATAATTATCCTTATCTGCTTCTCCTACAAGGCATAATCTAGTCAAAGATTCACCTTTCAAGTTTTCTGATAATTGATTAGCGTATTGTGATTTATCCACATTATGTGTACGACAAGAACGTTCAAATCTATCCAGCCAGAATGTAATATCGTCACTGGACTGATTGAACGGTGGAACCTTAACCTTGTAAGTAGAAGGTTTACCATTACCACTAGATGCCTGATTAACATTACTCATACTTGTCAATCTCAATTTCTCCAACTCAAATTCATGTTCTCTTATTGCTTTTTTTTCTTCAGCCTCTCTGTCTAATCTTTTTTGTTCAGCTTCCCTGTCTAATCTTTTTTGTTCAGCTTCCCTGTCTAATCTTTTTTGTTCAGCTTCACTGTCTAATCTTTTTTGTTCAGCCGCAGCTTCTCTTTCCAATTTTTTTTGTTCAGCTTCAAATCTCCTTTCCTCCACCTGCATCTGCAATTTCTTTTGTTCAGCAGCAGCCTCAGCTTCTCTTTCTAATCTTTTCTCTTCCGCCATAGCTTTTCTTTCTTCTGCAGCTAATCTTTTCTCTTCTGCCATAGCTCTTCTCTCTTCTGCAGCTAATGCTTTGTCATATTGAGCAACTGCCCATTGTTCTAATTGTTGACCAGTCTTATCAAGGGCTTTCCCTTGTGTAATGAAGTATTCTAATGTAGACATGATGTCTAACAATAATACTAATCACCTGAATCAATAATAATACCACAAGTTCTCAATGACTTGATTAATCAGTATACTATCCCAATATCTGTGGGTCACAAGCCTTTAATAAGGTCTTGTATAATAGTAATAATAATCAGGTACTGGTTTATACCATAATCCAAGTGCAGTGCACAGGCAATTGTGTCTTATGAAATATACCTATATAAAACATATGTCAACCAACAGAATACATAAAGTACAAATAGGACTGACAATACAAGAACGTTTGCAGAAATCAAAATAAATCAAATAGGGAAATCAATGAAAATAATCACTGAATCTGCAAAGAATAACAACACAAATGACGTCACAATATATGAATATAAATTGTGAATAGAACTGAAAGATAGAAAAGGTTAGACCAACAAATTACAAACAAATCAAAACAAAACTAAAGAACAAAGAAATATTACAAAAATAACAATAATTACAGACTTCACAGCTAACACAAAAGCAACAGTTGTCGCAGCAAATTTTCAATCAAGAAAATTGCACCTATAGAAAACGCCCACAACGGACCCTCTATGACGTGGGATATTCTGTTGTGAGGACGCCGCCCAACCTTAAACACAACCCGCTGACATAGAAACTAACATACTATACAAACAAATAACATGTAAACATAAATATATATAAATTATGTGTATGATAGTATGTGTTGCAAAATAGGCTCAGTCTTACAGTAATGGCAAAGTTATTTTTATGAAAACAAACAAACTGCCACTTTATTCAATTAAACATTCTGGCCTTAAATATTAAAGTTCATATATGGAAAACAAGAAGATCCATCGATGAAAATAGGACTTCTTAGTTCACAAATACTGTCTTCCTGTTAACATTGACAAGAATTGATCCAACTGTTCTGTGAAACTCTATAATGTCTAATGTAAAAAATGTCAACAACGCTGACCTACATACTGCATTCACCTGACAGGTCACGTGACGAAGTGTTGACAAAGAGCAAACCAATACTGCAAGTGTGTCGTATCAGCCACAGGAAACGGTCTGGTATCGGTAATCTGTTGACTTCTGAACTTCTGCGAGGTCAAACCCAGAAAGCTGGTCCACCAGTTGATAAAGTTGATAATGTTGGATTTTTATTCCCGTTAATGATATCCACCAAAAGATAGATATAAGTGGATGGAAGCAGACATCATCATCATCATCAGTTGATAAGATCTCTATGGTGTTGTTTGCTCCACTGTAGTGTATGGAATGTCAACTTGACCTACGCAGTGGTGTGTAGACATGGATTGAGTGTATAATGTGCGAATGATGATAAAGGTTCGTGGTGTTGACAAAAAATGTTCTTTTCTCACACTCATGTATGGCTGGAAGTCATCGACACCAACGACTGTGTACCTTTTCTAAAGTTTAATTGGACGTACACACTCGACAGCACAGATAGTGACAAATCACAGGTTGCCATAATACATCATAGTACAGTGGATAAATGGTCTTGCAATGTTACATGGGCACTCATGTAGAATAATTGTATAATGGACTGTCAGTAGCCAAGCACTCAGTATCGCCCATACATATATATCATCTGACTTCACTGACTGAGCACGTCAGCTTATAAACAATATTTCAGATGGCTTCTAAACCTAATCTCGTCTAGCGACGATTCTTCAACATAATGTTCAGCACATATTTTTCCATATAATAATATTGAACCGCTAGCAATGGGTTCTCATGTGTAGCAGTGATCTCTGGACTGATCAAGCGATAATACGGGCATCCCTTTTCTCTTCTTGAAAGTCACTACATGTTTTGGTTCCAAGATGGCTTCACTCGTGAGCTGTCACTCACGTTTGGATACAGATAATGAATCTGTCCTAAAGTTAGTCATTCATAAAACATTTCATTGCTCTGTAGATTTGATCATGAACAATTGACTGCAATCTACAGGATATAGTGCTGCTAGGAATCGAAGTCGTTTTCATCGAGTCAAATATATTCTCTTATCGAAAATGGTGGCTTCGTACGAGAGTTCATAAAAGTATCTTGGATTACCTTGGTATAAGAAATATGAAACTGCCATTCCTTGGCAATACGAATAAACACTGGGGTAAAGCATACACGATAGGTTTAGACGACTATCACCTTCCCCACAAATACTGAGATCACTTTTTCCCCGGCGACAGGCCGACATGGAAAAACACAGTCCCTATCAGGACGAAGCCAAATCACACCACACTCTAGCGACACATCCGCCGAATAGCCTTCGACCTCTCTAGAGACAACAGAACATATAGTTCGACTTAGATATGTAAAGATATACAGATATAAGACAGACTCGTCCTACTCAGACAAACAATACACATAAATTCAGGCCATAGATATTCTGAAGCAAGAACAATCTATTATTACCCAAACAACGAATAAATCGCAGTAAAATGGATTTATCCGCGGAGTTTGATCGAAAGAGCCGACACAACTTTCAAGGGAAGTAACTCAATAATGACTTTCCCTTAAGCACTATTTTGCTTTCAAAATATTTGCGAAGATAACAAGAATACCAATGTATAATATTGTAAGATATCAAAGACAGCACGTAACACAACGACCATAAACCTTTGGCGGCCATCGTTAAGAAACCTCTGAGTCAAATTCCGCAAAGACTGCAGAATTTACTGATGCGCAGCCATCGATATGACTTTGAATTCCAATGGGTACAAGGTTCCGATCTTCTTATAGCCGACACACTGTCCAGAGTTTGTTTTTATAATGTCACATTGGATTCCTTAGCTGATAGAGAGAGCAATGCAGGAGCTGATGCACCTGTAAGATTACCTGAAATACCAGATGTGATGATGGAAAAGATTAAAGCTGAAACTCTCAAAGACAGCGTGCTCCAGAGGTTGAAGTCGACCATTTTGGATGGGTGGCCTAAAAGAAAGTCTGATGTACCAGCTGAGCTTATGCCTTATTTTGACATTCGTGATACTCTGACAACAGAACAAGGCATAATACTTAAAGGAGAGCGTATTCTTATCCCAAAAGCACTGAGGCCTGAAATCAAGCAGAAGCTACATGCTGCTCATCTTGTATTTGACAGCATGATGCGCCGGGCCAGAAGTTGTCTGTTTTGGATCGGCATGACGGCTGAGATTCGACAGATAGCTGACAGTTGTCCAGAATGTCAAGAAACGAAGGCAAGGAATACTAAAGAACCTTTAAACCAACACTCAAGAGGTTTATCACCCTGGGAGAAAGTTGGCACTGACGTCTTCATTATAGAAGGCCGATATTATTTAGTCCTGATTGACTACTTCTCCAACTTCATTGAAGTAGACTTTCTACCTACAATGACAGCACAGTTAGTCATCAGGAAATTGAAGTCTCATTTTGCTCGTTATGGTGTCCCTAAAGTTATTGTATCTGACCAAGGTACTCAGTTTACGTCTGCACAGTTCAGATCATTTACTGCTAGATGGGGAATACTTCATGTTAAATCAGCACCAGGTCACAATAAAGCCAATGGATTAGCTGAATCTGCTGTGAAACTCATCAAGGGTATGATGAGAAAGACTGTTCAAAATAATACAGATGCATATGAGGCACTACTTGAACTTCGTAATACGCCGAGACAACGGTTTGATCTAAGTCCAGCAGAAATACTGTTCAACAGGAAACTGCGTACACTGATACCTTCTGCAGTGAAACCCGTTGCATCTCACAGTAGAGTTATTGAAAGTAGAGGCAAGAGAGACAGATCAGTGAAGAAGTATTATGATAAAACTGCTCATAATCTGCCCAAGTTGTCTCACCAGCCAGTCTACTATCTAGACCCTGAACAACCAAACTGGCAACCTGGAAGGATCGATAAGAGGCTCTCTGAAAGACCGAAAACAACACCTTTCACACCTGATCCCGAGGACCTGGAAATTGATGTCTCCTCTCCAGTTCTACACGAGCAACAGGTTGTTTTGCCAGACATGGAGAACACTAGTGAAGTGAACATTTCCAATCTTCCAGAAGTTGATCCTTCAACTCCAGCTACTTCTAGTCCTGGGAAAGCTGGCAAAGAACAGAAACATTCTCTCCTACCATCTTGCTCTAAGAGACCTCAAAGAGATCGCAAGAAACCCTCTTGGATGAATGACTTTGTTCACTCATAAAGAAGGGGGGAATGTTGATGGGATCATCTCCATGGTTATCTTGTTTCATACTAGAGTTTCTTGCCCTTATACTTCTACTTCCTTCTTCCTACTTCCTGTTTCTAAGATGGCGAATTAAACATGTCGATCCTTGTATCTTGTGTTCAAGCTTCGTGATTATGCTTCGTAACGTGAGTATGTATGACAGCCAGCCACGTCTCATTATATCTTACAATATTTACTACACACGACAGTAAAGATCAACAGATGGCATATAATAAGAACTCGTGACATTTTGGAAATCTGCTGAATTAGCTGGGACTTCATGTGTTGTCAGCGCAGGCGGAAAATGTTCTCACAGGTGAGCAACTTTGAGTCCCAAGCAGATACTGCCACAGGGAGTGAATTGTCGACGCCTCCACTACACGAGATCCAGTTTTATGACCTATGCTCCTTAGGGAGGTAAAGGGTATTGACTGATAGATGAGAATCGTACATATAGGCCCGTCTTGCATTTTGCCCTTCCTCTTACTCATCTTTATTGCTAGGTATCCAGACATTCTCCAACATACTTAAGGTATTAGTTCAACGGCGATGCAACATTATAAGTAGTATAAAAGCATACATTTACAGTATCTGATTACAATTAAGAAGTAAGGTATACTAAAATGAAAAACTAGATCATCAGACCCTCCATACAGTATATTAGATAATAATAATTCGAAACATAATCCCTTAGGGCGGCATATAATCCGCACTCATAATGTATTTGAACAGCCTACGATTATATGAGTAGGGACTGTGCATGTTTTTTAGGTCATGTGGAAGATTGTTCCAAAGATGAGCAGCTGAAAAAGCCAAGCTCTTCTTGTACAAAATTAGCCTCGGCTTGGGTACCTCTAACTGGTTTAAGCGCTGACTACGTTTTTCATTGAATTTTAAAAGTGGCCACAGATACGTTGGAGCATTATGTGACAAGATTTTGTGAGCGAATTTAGCTTTGTTAAATAGGAAGCGCTTTCTAAGGGGTAATATTTTAAGATAGTTATATAGATCTATACAATGTGTTTGATGTTTATCAGCAAGGGAGGGGCAATACATCAGAAAGATAAGGCTCCCCTTTACCCCGCTCTTTATTTACACATATTTTTAAACAATTGAAAAACACAATAACGAATTTTGAAAAAAAATGTGACAACTTGCTAGTTTTATTACACTCAAAAATATTTATTTTTATACCCCAAAAAAATGTATAACTATTTATAACATAATTACAACTACGTTCGTAACCTTTAGGGTACTTACTTTTTTTAAAATGAGGCGTGTCTCGTTCAACCTAATCGGTTACGTTAGGAAGCATGTCCAAATATAAAAGACGTTTAGGTCAGGTAATGTTTACCATTGTCCAGTACCAGACATGTTTTAAATCATCCGTCGTCCGACCTAACGATTACTTACATTTAAGTCCCAAGTGAGGGAAAAAATACTGGAGCAGTTGATATGAAATAAAGGTTTTCAAAGTCCCAAGGGAGGGGCAATCGCCCCGTCACCGCACCCTTGGATCCGCCAATGGGGCATATAGTGTCTCTAGTTTTAGATGGCATATTCAATGTTGTAGATGGTGTATAGGTAAATGAACATTTACAAAGTATGTGTATGTTTTTGCCTTTGTCCTACAATGGTAGATTTTTTATATAGGCTACTTGTTATGCTGTTAATAAGAATAATATTAATAAAATAAAAGGGAGGAGTTGAAATCATGGAGTGAGTGAGTTAATATTTAATTTACTCTTACTTTGATATCAGTAATATGTCTTTACTACCATCATCCTCACTACTCCCCAAGGAGCATAGGCATTTAACCAACCAATCATAAGTCTTCATGTCACGTGCCACCAGCTTAAGGTCTTTCCATGTCTTACGCATCCCATTCATGTCTATTTCCGGTTCTCTTCTCCGCGAGTTCTTTCCCTTCCATATTGTTTTGTAGAATTTTTTCTCTGTTTTTTGTGGCTTAAAATCTTCAGGATGGGATAGCCGGTCCCATGCCCAACCCTCCTTAGTTGCCTTTTACAAATTGCGTGATAAGTTACAGTGGTACTATTCTTAGCTTCTCTTTCGGGCCCTGGTAACACACAGGTGAATTGAAATATGTATTACTAGATGTTCATTAAACCGTTACATCCTTATTATAATTTTACTATAATATGTATTACAAGATGTTCATTAGACCGTTACATCCTTATTATAATTTACTATAATATGTATTACAAGATGTTCATTAGATCGTTACATCCTTATTATAATTTTACTATTATATGTATTACAAGATGTTCATTAGACCGTTACATCCTTATTATAATTTTACTATAATATGTATTACAAGATGTTCATTAGACCGTTACATCCTTATTATAATTTTACTATAATATGTATGTGTAGTCTCCAGTGGGTCTTTAAATAAACAAAGAAAAAGTATTGTTGCCGCACCTTCAGGCATGTCGTACAAGGCAATTAATAAGAAATTCTGCATGGGGCTATCAAGCTCATCATGTACAATAAATTGCTACATAAACCCCGCTACAAGAGCATGTGAATATTTGGTGTGGGCTTCCGGCAAAGGGACCAGCCTCAGTTTGTTGCTTTATGGCTCCTACAGGAGTACGAAGGAAAATGATAGTGGCTTACATCATTATATGCTAGTTTTCGACCTTCTTTTGCCAGCCTGTAAGCTTATCATTGTCAGTGATATTGTAAAGAGAACAGGGTCCATTGTATCACATCTCTTTTGAATTCCGGCATTACTAGCAGAGTGTTGCTCTTATGTCATCGACGTACGATTCTTTAATTTCTGAGTGTTGCTATTACTGATTGCATTAATCTGTTTTAGGACTTCTGCAGCACTTTTAAGGCACCCACATCTGCTTTGAGTGTAATAGAGCATTTCACAGTTTCTACAGACAATTTATAATCAGTGATTCACATTCCTCCGTTGTCCCTTGCACTAGTTGCTGATCTGTGTACGCGTGCATGGGTTCTGCGCCAGGTTAAGGTAATGTTAACCTTTGCGCTTTACGGTTAAAGACTGTGTCGTGTTCTGCAATCTGATTGTCCTTTCAATACTGGTAATTTTATCTTTCATCTTAACGAAGCTCCATTTTCTGTATACAGGAAACCCTTTGGCAGAACACATCGGTTTCGTAGTTAGTACAGATTTTATGGGAATCGCTCTCATCTTTGTTTGTTGTTGATTCAGCAAAGTTATTACCCTTTAGACTCATCTTCCAAGACCGGTACGTTGGTTAGTCAGTTCGTTTTCAACATTCTTAAGGGGAGGTTAAACCCCCAAAATGAAAAACACAGAATTATAAGATAATAGCTATATCTGGTCATTTATACAAGCAAAATGACTGAAAAAAATACAAAACATCAAGGTATGTACTGAAAACTGGCAGTCTGAGGGGGAAAAACAGTAGAAAAAAGGCAAATTTTGGCTTTTTTGGGGTATTTTGTTGCCCAAGATATCTCAAATGTGAGTACAGCTTCAGTTATGAAATTTGACTGTTTCATTTGTTCATATATGATAATGATTGTATACTAAAATAATTTTGATTGGTTTGATATCTGATTTTTTTGGATTTTAACATACCGTTTGACAAATAGTTGTAACTTTTTAGGGGGGTAACTTAGATATTTCTTAACAGTTTTGTAGTTTGTTAACATATATGCTTTATTTTAGTATAATTTTATGGGCACTATGTGTACAGCATGTGACCCAAAATTCATTACTGTATCACTAATAGTTTTTGAGAAATCATGGGCAACGTGCCCATATTTGTGTGAAAAATGCGGTTTTGAGAAAATGAAGAAAAAAGGGAAGAATTACACTTTTACACAAAATTTACTCACCTCAGTATCCCCCTGCTATGTAGGAATCATCTCTGGTATTTTCCTTTATTGATATCATGGGTTGTTTCATACTTTGCAGCTTACTTTTCATTAAATTCTCTATTTCAGCAGACTGTATGCGCTTTTTGTCAATTTGCGCAAATATTTGAAAAGCATATTTACCAAAGTTTAGACCTAAATTATCAAAGATGTTTTTTCTCCTCAGTTCCCCACAGTTGTACACAATCACTGCATCATTTACAGCTATTTGCAGCCTACTTTTTCCAATGAAAACATTCTTTGGGCACCTATACCATATGAGGTTATGAAATGATTCATTTGAATTCTGAGTCCCACCATGAGCACACTTTTCCAGAAGGGTATCATCTGCAAGTTCCTCAAAAACTGCTTTAATAATAGAACACACAAATTCAGGAAGTTGATTCTTATTATCTGCAGCTGGGTCTTTCTTCACATGGCACCAACTATCACAGTCTTCATGTATTCCTTGTCTGTGTTTCCAGATTGCCCATATGCTCTTCTTCATTGCTGGAACATCTCCTACATTTCTGCGTATGGCTGCCCCATAGTGTCCTTGAATCCGTTTTATGGCTAACTTGGTTAATCTACCTATTCCACCTATGCCGGTATAAGTTTTCCAATTCTCTGTGAACTTCTTGCATCTGTTTTCTGATACTTTATCCAGAAGTCTCTTCCCCATTCGCTTTTGAACATGTCCGCAACATTCAAGCTTTCTTATAGTTTTGCCATGGTAAATGGGTGGCTGATGCTGTGCTACTGTCTTGTAACTTTTAGAATCCCCATCTCCCAGATATCCTGTGTAACACAAATCATACTGTTTCTCTGAACGATTAAAGACTTTTAATATTCCATATGGCTCCATCAAACCTGCAGTACCGTCATGATTTTTCTCACATTCTCCTGATTCTGAATGATTCTGACTCCAGAGTTTGAATTCATGGTCTGATATTCTGCTCTTTGCTTTCATACAGCTATCACAATAATTGCTGCTTACTTCTACATCCAACACCTTTGCTGGTCCTTTTTGGCTAACAGAAAGAACTGTGGCCACACCATTTTTGCTTGTAAAGCCTCGCCGCTGCCAAGTACCATCACATGAAACTGTTACATCTTTACCTTCTAACAGTTTTATTTCTGCTGCTGCTTCTGCTTTGCACTCATCTGCAACTATAGAGGTGGCTTCCAATATCTTTTTTCTGTAGGTGGCACTTCTTATGTTATTTACTGGTGGTGGCAAATTCATGTTCCCCAAAAGTCTCCTTCTCTTCTCCATGTGACATCCAATGCTATAAATTGCAAAAGTGAATCTCAAGTTCACATTTTCTGAGTTCTTCTTCATGGTAATAACATGTTTACATTGTGAGCACATTATATAAAGCTGACTCTCTAGACCTACAAGCTTCTCTGAAATTATAAAATTATCTCCAGTGTCTGGTAGTTCAAAACAAGATGGACATGGAAATTGTTGAATCAGCTCAGTTACTTGTGTCATATTATACAACTTGTATCCACTCATTCCTTCTACATTTGAATCAGCATATTCATCATCTAGGATATTTGTGTGTAGCTTTTGATAAGATGATGATAATCTAGAAGTGCTCACAGGCTCACACTCAGAGGTACTAGCATTGTGTACGACAGTAGGCCTAAACTCTGTTAGTGGTTCACAGTTTATAAATTTGATAGTCTTATCTTCATTTAACCTTTTTTTCACATACATATTTCCTTGAAACTTTCTTTTCTTTGAACGATCCATTCTCTTTCGTGAATTTTTATCCATTATAATAAATAATAAAGAATTATTTCACACACTGCAATGGTCACTGGTTTACCTCGTGTTAGAATTTGACAAGCCTTTGTTTACTTCGAATAGAATAGTCCCTTTTGAGAGCTCGTTTCTGATTGGCTGAAAAGCCCCAAGCTATGGCAATGGTTAACACAGATTAGCCAATCAAAATTATTTTTACACATGAAATGATGTTTAAAAAACTTTAATTAGGTTTACTTCAGGGAAATGAATACCGAAAAAATTTTTAAAATCCATGCATTAGAAGCGAAGATATACCAATTTGTACATTTTGCATATATAATTAGGTAAACAATACACTTACCTGACCTACTTTAAAAATTTATATAAAATCATCCACAAAGGTTTTAGTGAAAATAAACATAAAGAAATGTAGGCAAATGAATGTACTTTCCAGTTCAATATATATCTAAAATTTGATATTTTCAATGAAATTCTTCATTTTTGGGGGTTACACCTCTCCCCTTAAGCTTTTCGCTGGGCCCTGCTGTCTCCTCTGTTTTTCTCTGATCGTACTTACTGTCTTTTGCAGCTCTTCAGTGGAACTGTTGTAATGGTTCCTGTTATGGCTGTTATGCTTTGCACATTTTGGTTTTGGAGTCCGTCAATTTTAGCTGTGATTGATTTAGCTTTGTTGCTTTTATGCAATGCTAGTTTTTATGACTGATCTTACGCGTTCGCTATATAGCTACTTTCATTATCGTCATCAACCTTTCATCGCCATCATCATCATTACCTTTCAACTTCCCACGCAGGGTATATCTTCAACAAGTTCATGCCACGCCCTCTTATCTTGTGCCGTCTGCTCAAGGTGTTTCCATGTCTTATTTATCCCTCTAATTTCTGTCTTCAGTTCTCTTCTCCATGGTTTTCTGGGTCTCCAGTGACCTCCCTTAACCTCAAGATTCTAGAAAAAGGACAGATTTTTAATGCTGTCATAAAAGCTTCAGCAAATGTTGACTGGTCAACAAAATGATTATAATAATAATAATAATAATAATAATAACAGCCCCTTCAGTCATAACAGACTATGGGAATGCGTCCATGAGGGGACAGTCCTCAGCTGGTTTTTTTCCCTGATGTTCCTTTCAACGTTTTCTCCTCTCTTATGCTTGCCATGAGAGCTTCTTTCCTCCCAATCTGAGGTGGCGCCGTAGAGAGTTTCGACACTGTCACGAGTGGGTTATGTAAGAGTCTGTCTGACGAGAACCAAGTCTGTGTGATGTCAGAGACATGACGAAATCTGAGAGAGATCTAAAATGATAGACGAGAAATGGTGTTGACAGTGGATAGTGTGACTTATAGTTATCGAGGGTGAGAACCTCGCCACTCAGTGACCTTTTATTCAACTACTGCCCCACTGCCTCTTGCTTTACTTAGAAGATAAGATTGTATTACACTACAGTGTCTCCACACGCAACAGTACTAGTACAAGTTAAAGAGTACAGGTACAGATAGGAAGGAATTCTGATCCGTAAAGAAATTATGTATATATATATATTATTAACAACAGAAAAAACTCTGGTAAAATAAGCATGAAATCAATCACGACAAAAAAAAAAAAAAAAAACAGTAATATGCAAATATCAAGTGTACGAGACACTCAAACCAAAGATTAGTAGAAAAATGTTGGGAACACTCCCGGAAAAAAACCCATAGGTTCCACTCTCCCACAATTTTGGGGTGGATAAAAAATTAATAATCCTTTGCTGGAAAAACCCTAAAATGAAGAACTGTACCTACACAACACAATCCCGCTGACATGTCCCGGTCAGCAACACTGCTAATCACTTCCATCGATTAATTTGGTACACATGTTCTTAAACAATCTACCCTCCCTCAATTAATTTGAGTGCACTCTATCCCAAAATCCTTCTTCGTGGGAACGTGTGCGTTGCTGTTTCACTGGGATCACGGGCTGCCGATGGAGACATTTTGACCCTATCTTCTCCAGGGTAATTGCTGATTTAATCCGTGAATTGACTGCACTCTGCTGTAAATCCAGGGTTGCTATGGCAACACTCAAGATAAAACAAATGATGAGGGATAATTTCTCTTTTGTGTAATGGCCCACTACGACTGTATCTGTCTTCACTGATAAGGGACGACGTTGCTTGGTAAAGAGAACTGATGCAAACGGAGCATAGGCGCTCCTCTTATTAGCTTGGTAAAGAGAACTGGTGCAAACGGAGCATGAGTGCTACTCTTATTAGGTGTTGGGCGGAGTCTTGGTACTCCAAGCAAAGACCACTCATCAATGTGCCCGTAATAGGGTGATGAATAAGGCACGCATGTCGTTACGTGCAACCCAGCTGTAAAAAGGTCGATAAATTGTGAATGGTAATTGTAAAGTTTCTTTCACACTGTAAAGTGTCAGTCTGTAAAGAAGTATGGTGTGTTCTTTTTCTTCTGTAAAGATGTGTACAGAGTTGTTGAGATCAGGCATGCTCCAGTCTACCCAGCTGTAAATGGGTAACTCACCCTAGTCCTGAGTTAGGGAAGGCAAAGGCAGCTGTAAACAGTAGTTTCCCTCTAAGGCTCCAGGGGAAGCAGACCCTAAACTTGGTCACTTCAACCGACGCAGGATGGTGTAGATATGGAGTAGAAGTGTAGAGTGTGATTAACGCGAATGGTGTACTGTTCGTGTTCTGACCAATCTAATCACTCATTCACTTGTGTCTACAAGGCACCAATGCAGACTGCTGGAATCTTTGTTTACACAATTTATTCAGACGTACACACTGGGACATAACGAGTAAATCATGGGTATGTTGACACATCAATTTGCAGGCATACATAGTAGATCCAAAGTCATGACACATTCATAAATAATGGGTAGTACATCAATAGTTTCCAATGCCATGATACATTATGGCCGCATCCCCTATCTGACTAAACGCGTCAGTGAAGGCGGATCGGTAAGTAACTAAAGTTGCTTTACGTCCATAGTTTATAGCATATTATGAAACCACGATAAGGGGTTTCTATCAAAATTGAGATCTCCTAGCCACTGTCCGAATAGTAAGATACATGCCCCGTTCTTTGGACAGTGATGTAAAAAATGACGACAGGAATGTAACATGGCCGCCTTCCTGAGTCGTCGCTCACTCACTCACAGGAGGGTATATCTAAGCCAAAGTTAATTTGAAATGCATATGGATAATTTCTTAAAGTTCTCCATACAGTTCTGCAGTAATCCAGTTACCTCACGTAGATATAACTACAGTATGGAAGCCCATCATCTTCGTCGATACAAACATGACCCTAGCGTTGCGAAGCACAAAATTCCAGCTAGGTCTAACCGACCTGAGATCATCAAAATAGGGACTGGCATTACATGGAGTCCGAATCATACATGGTACCGTACCTTAGGAGAGTCTCTAACACAAACTCTAGTAGAGACACAATCTCCTATAGAAGAAAAACCACTTCATAAATCATTTTTCCTTAAGAATCTACCAGCCCTAGAAAATGCGTACCCGCCATTGTAACGGTACATCGGAACTCATCACGACTTGTCAAGACAACTCATACTTCCGCTAGAGCGGCATAACAAGAATCTAGTCCTGCCTACCCATCCAAAATATACAATATAGGACTGATTCTACTTGTACTAATAATATGTAATACATATGAATTCAGGCCATAAACATAATAAGCAAATTAATCTATTTTCTGGCCCTAAAAAATAAGTACAGACATGAGAGCAATATCCATGCGCCGGATCAATATCAAGAACGATTACTCCTATAATCAAAAGTGTGAATCAAACATGGATTATCTCGCTTTACCATAGACAGCATTTTCATACACAAATGAATGAATGTCTATATCTTTTCCATATTAAATAGCCATATCGATTTTTGTAATATGTGCGTCAAAATATGCACGCAACAGATTACCACACCCCTCGGGAAAAAAAAATGGTACATTTTTTTTTTTGAAATACATCTAGGAGCAACATACAATAGGCTCACAACGCACCAATAACAATGCGCAGATGATAAGCATAAGTTTTATGACCTTAGAGAAAGTACTTCTCTAAGTATAAATATTTCCAGAGAGGTGTCACCAACGCATACTACAATATTAGCAATGACACAATTTCTACATTAGTTTATACATAAATTTCATCTAAGATATCTTAACATCATGATCATCAAAGACGAAAAAACATTGAAAGATCAGCGGTGAATAAATATCAATGAACCGCTAAGTAGTGTTACAATCAATATATGATATATTACATATGTGTACACATTTCAACATAGAAACAACTGTATCAAAGTTGTATAACAGTTATGAATCATGTGGGCATCTAGACAAAATATCTGCCATCACATTTTCTGACCCACGGATAGCTCGCACCGAAAAATGAAATGGCTGTAGAGCAATCGCGTATCGCGTTGATCTCGCGCTCTTCAGATTTTTACTCTGAATAGCCATAAGAGCTTTCTGGTCAGTTTCCACAATGAAATGCGCGCCAAGAAGAAATCTTTGCAGTTTAAGGATTGACCAAACCATAGCCAATAATTCACGGTCTAGGACCGAGTAATTCTTCTCTGCGGCATTTAATTTCCGAGAAATATACATCACAGGATGCAGAGTTCCAGAGTACTCTTGCATTAGTGCTGCTCCAATCCCGGTGGATGAAGCGTCACTACGAAGAATAAATGTCTTATCCTTAGAAGGCAATACTAGGATAGGTGAAGTAGAAAACATAGTTTTAACCTTATCCAAAGAGGATTGACATTCTTGAGTCCAATGGACTACATTAGGAGACCCTTTCTTTAGCAAGGAAGAAAGAGGTGACATAATGGAGGACAGATTCGGAATGAATCGTCCATAAAATTGTATTAGACCTAAGAGACTTCGCACTTGCTTTTTAGTCTTAGGAATAGAAATGTTAAGTATCTTACTTGTATTATGGTCTTCTGTTTTTAGGAACCCATGACCAACACGGTGTCCTAAGAAAGATATTTCGCTAAAACCAATACATGCTTTCGATGGTTTCGCTGTCAGGTTATGCTCGCGTAAGATAGACAATAGTTCATTTATCCCATTATAGTGATCGTTCCAAGTATCACTGAAAAGACAGATGTCATCAAGATACGCAATGACATCTGAGCGATGAGATAGGATTCGACGCATCATGCGTACGAATGTTGCAGGGGCGTTCATAAGACCGAAAGGCATGAAATTCCATTGGAATAGACCCCTAGGCGTCGAAAAAGCAGTAAACGGTTTGGCGTGTTCGGATAGTGGAACTTGCCAATATCCCTTAGACAAATCGAGTTTAGTAAAGAAATGAGAATTCGATAGTCTCGTAAGTAGCTCTTCTAGTAAAGGCATAGGTTCAGCATCAAATTTAGTCACTTGATTCAATTTGCGATAATCCACGCAAAGACGTATGTTATTGTCTTTTTTTCGTACAATAACCATCGGCGAAGAATATGCTGATGTGGATGGTTCAATAATTTTTAACTCTATCATCTCATCTAACTCTTTCTCTACCTGTGCTTGAAAATGTATCGGGATAGGATACGGTCTGACTCTTATAGGACTATGGTCAGTAAGAATAATGTCATGTTGAATGACATCAGTTTGACCAGGAATGTCAGTAAGGACATCCTGAAATTGTTCTAACATAGTAGAAACTTGTTTCTGCTCTCCTGGAGATAATTCTGGAGAAATTGCAACATCTTTCCATGATTCATTAGAGTGAAGAGGAATCATTGGAAAAGGTAAATTTACATCCGAGAAACTCGTTTCCTCATCCTGTATTACTGACAGAGATGAGTACTGTCCATGTTGGACTGGAAAATCGTCCGTTGCCTGGAAAACAGGTTGTAAATAATCAGGACGTTCATGGAATTCCGTGAGCATGTTGATGTGGAAGGTTTTACGCTTCCCGTCAATATCGACGATATAGTCAACATCGGAAACTTTTGATATTATATCGTACGGACCTTTCCAAGAAATAAGAAGTCTATTTTCCCTACAAGGTAGCAAGACAAATGCTTTGTCACCTGGACAAAGTTGTCGCAAGCATCTCTTTTTATTGGCAAATTCCCTTGCCTTCTGTTTCGCAAATTCAGAAGAAGCAGTTGCCAATTTGCATGCTTCAATAATCTTGTGTCTAAGTGCGATGACATATTCATAATAGGATTTTGTGTCATCGACAATATTATCAGCAGTTATAAGATCATGCAGTAAGGACATAGGACCTCGCGGTTTCGCGCCAAAAGACAAGTTCAAAGGGAGAAAATCCTGTATGTTCGTTGGCGACCTCTCTATATGCAAAGAGAGCCGCGGGTAAAACCCTATCCCAATCCTGAGGATGATCTTCTGTTATCTTACCTAGTAGGTTTTTCAGAGTTCTATTCAAACGTTCCACCATCCCATTGGACATAGGATGATAAATACTACTCAGCGATCTCTCTATCTTAAGAGTCGACATTACTTGAGACATGGTATCCGATATGAGTTGGGTACCATGGTCGGATAATATTTCTGCTGGAAACCCCAGACGAGAAAATATTAACCAAAGAGCATCTGCGACATCAGCAGTAGTTATGCTCTTTAGAGGAACAGCCTCCGGCCAACGTGTGCACATATCAACACACGTCAAAATAAATTGGTGTCCTCTAGCAGACTTTATCTTAAATGGACCAATGATGTCTATCGCCATTTTTTGAAATGGTCGAATGGGAATGTCTGCAGCCTGAATAGGTGCATCATGGCGTGGACCTCTGGATTTAATCTCTTGACATACTTTACAAGATCGACAATAGATTCGTATGTCCTTATTCACAGCAGGCCAAAAGAAAGATTGAAGAACTCTAGCTTTAGTACGGGAAAAACCCATATGTCCAGCACACTGCGAATCATGAGCGTGCTGTAAGATTTTAACTCTCATATTTTTAGGCACAAGGATTTGAGAATGAATGGACTTAGCGGAGTCTTGTACCATACGTACAAGTACGCCATTCTTCATCGTAATCCAAGATTTACGATTTGTATCCTTATTCGGATCACCTTTTGTTGCCAGAGTAAAGAATTTCTTTAGAGTAGGATCATCTTCCTGCTGTTTGATAAAGGAATCGTGGGAAATCTCCAAGGGATCATCTTGGATCTGCGCATCATTATCTTCAGAATGTGAAGATTGTGGCATATTAAGAGCTTGAGCCCTAGTGATTACTGCATTAGCAGATTGCATATTAACATTTTCCCAATTAGAAATTTGCTGTGGAGTGCATTCTTTCACTCCATGAATGCGACCGATGATAAGATCAGCGATCGGATTCGGCAAGAGACATGCTTGCACCTCTCCTGTAAGAAAGGCGTAGCAATATTGATAATGGCAGTGGAGTACTTCTCCAATGTGCCACCAAATGTTACACATTTGACTATATTGCCTGTAGCTCGAGAAGGATTTACGAGTGATTGCCTCACTCCGATGGTAGTGCACCCCGAATCGAAAAGAATTGATACCGGAGTACCATCTATTAGGCCCCTATTAAAGACAAGAGCACCCCTTCCATTATGCGCGATTGACGCATGGAGAGCGGGAAGCGGGTGACCGCAGCTTAAAGTAGAAACTGTGGTTGGATCGAATAATGTTTTGCATTGCGAACACTCAGATGCTCTAGCAAAATCGAAAGCGGAATTTGCTACACTATTGGAGTCTTTTTTATCATTATTCTGATTATCGGTGTCGTGGAACTCCTGTTGTGCAGAGTTAGCCTGGTAATAAGATTTACCATGTCTTTTGTGTTGTGATCTACCTCGGTTATAATTGTCTCTATAATTATTATTGCCTCTGTTATAACCCCTATTTGGGTTTGAATCATAATATTCATGATCATAATCATCACGCTCATTATATTGAGTATCCCTGTAATATTGGTTTTTTTGTCTCCATGAAGCACTTGGGTAGTTCCTATAGCTACTCCCTTTCCGAGAATTTCTAAAATTATGGGTACCCCTCGCGTGTCGAGGACTATCAGCCCGATTCCAGTTCTTCGAAGAAGAACTCTGATTTGAGTGGTTATCTTGGTTTTGATACTTATTCCAATTAACCTTTTTATCAAATTTATTTTTAGCTCCTTGGAATTTGTGTGAGTAATTCTGATTATATTCTGTTGCCGAAGCAACTGGCATACTCTCTTTAATGTTAGAGTTACTAAGAATCATGTCAGGGTGTGCCGTGGCATACTGGTCACAATATTCTTCCATTTGCTTTAATGTACTAGGTTTACGCTCATGTAAGAACTCTAGGAATGATTTATTTACCGAAGACATGACCTTGTCTCTTAGCAATAAATCCGTAAGACCATCAAATGTTTTCTCTGTTTTGGATAATTCAATCCATCGTGAAAGTGTAATTCGTGCTTTTGAGATGAATTCTGAGAATTCTACACCTACCTCAGGTCTCATTGTTTTAAACAAAAGACGATAACCTTCTTCAGACAGCTGATATCTCTTTATCAAAGCTGCCCTAACAGCATCATAATTATCTTTGTCGGCCTCTTCAACGAAATATAACTTACTCAGAGACTCCCCTTTTAGATTTTCAGACAACTGATTCACATACTGTGATTTGTCAACATTATGAGCTCGACAAGCACGTTCAAATCTAGAAAGCCAAAATGTTATGTCATCACTGGTAGGGTTGAACGCTGGTACCTTGACCTTGTACACAAAGGGTTTACCATTACCACTAGATGCCTGATTAACATTACTCATACTTGTCAATTTTAATTTCTCTAACTCAAATTCATGTTCTCTTATTGCTTTTCTCTCTTCAGCTTCTCTATCTAATCTTTTCTGTTCTGCAGCAGCTTCTAATTTCTTCTGTTCTGCAGCAACTTCTAATTTTTTTTTGTTCAGCTGCAGCAGCAGCAGCAGCTTCTAATTTCTTCTGTTCTGCATCAAATCTCCTTTCCTCCACTTGCATCTGCAATTTCTTTAGTTCAGCAGCAGTATCGGCTTCTTTTTCTAATCTTTTTTCTTCAGCTAGAGCTTTTCTCTCTTCAGCAGCAGCAGCAGCAGCAGCAGCTTTTCTGTCTTCAGCAGCAGCTTCTAATTTTTTTTCTTCTATTTGAAGTTTTCTCTCCTCAGCCGCAGCTTTTTTTTCCACAGCAGCAGCTTTTCTCTCTTCAGCAGCTAATGCTTTGTCATATTGAGCAACAGCCCATTGTTCTAAGTCTTTCCCAGTCTTATCAAGGCATTTTCCTTGTGCAATAAAGTAATCTAATGTAGACATCTTGACTTCTTAAATCAGAAACCTGAAAAAATAAATAAATTACCTTATTTCACTTTAATGGGAGACAAGTCTATACCATAGACTTAGTCTTAGTGAAAACTTGTATGGTTTATAATAACCAATAATAACTTGAGTACCTGTGGACAACAATAACTGTATCTCAAATACTATGGGAGACAAGCCTTACAAAGGTCTTGTATACCTTAATGTAATCAATGATCACTTGAGTACCTGTGGAAAATAATATTTCCTATACCAATCACTTTGGGAGACAAGCCTTACAAAGGTCTTGTATACCTTAATGTAATCAATGATCACTTGAGTACCTGTGGAAAATAATATTTCCTATACCAATCACTTTGGGAGACAAGCCTTACAAAGGTCTTGTACACTTTAATGTAATCAATGATCACTTGAGTACCTGTGGAAAATAATCATAAAGTACTGATCTGTACTATACTATAAGTGTATACAACTATACCTCCTATGTCATATGTCAACTAAAGACATTACAAAGGACAAACAAGGAAAGACAATCTGAAAACATTTGCAGAGATCAAATTAAATTAAATAGGAGAAATGAAAAAAATGATAACAGAATCTGTGATGATAACTGCAATAAGATAACAAGACAAATAACGCCACAGTGTATAAACATAAGGGTGTAAAAAACTGAAATGAAAGGAAAGATGAGACCTACAATTATACAAACAAATCAAACAAAAATAAAGAACAGAAAAATGTTACAAATACAAATATGAAACAGTCGTCACAACTAACCAAATATTTGCAAACTATGTTGCATGCAAATTTCAATTAAGAAATTGCTCCCTATAGAACGCCAGAACAAGACCAATATCACTCGGTATTTCCTGTTCTAGTCACCTCCCATCCAGGCCCGCAAACACATAACAATCACACATATAAACAAATAATATATAAACATAAATATATATAAATCATCAATGTGTGTATCATATCATGCAGTGTGTTGTAGTTGCAATGTATTGTACTGTATGCTCAGTTTTAACAAATTAGACTACCACTTTATTGAGTAATAGATTTGCTTTCTAATTGTTACACTGTTCAATTTTTTTGAGCACATAAGAAGATCCAACGATGAAATTTGCACATTCTGTTCAACATTGCTCTTCTATTACAGCAGGCTAAACACTCACTAGTTTAGGACACTGACTGTACTGTGCCAAATGTCAACAAATGCTGACCCAGATATTGCTACACTTGTCAGAACAGGTCAAGCTGACATTGATTGTATAGCTGTCCTACTGGTGTTGATGTTGTCAAACAAATGTTCTTTCAACTGTAAAATGTGATTCTCAACACAAGACTGCGTAGGCTGGACCCAGGAATCTGGCTCACCACTGTAAAGTTTCTTTCACACTGTAAAGTGTCAGTCTGTAAAGAAGTATGGTGTGTTCTTTTTCTTCTGTAAAGATGTGTACAGAGTTGTTGAGATCAGGCATGCTCCAGTCTACCCAGCTGTAAATGGGTAACTCACCCTAGTCCTGAGTTAGGGAAGGCAAAGGCAGCTGTAAACAGTAGTTTCCCTCTAAGGCTCCAGGGGAAGCAGGCCCTAAACTTGGTCACTTCAACCGACGCAGGATGGTGTAGATATGGAGTAGAAGTGTAGAGTGTGATTAACGCGAACGGTGTACTGTTCGTGTTCTGACCAATCTAATCACTCATTCACTTGTGTCTACAAGGCACCAATGCAGACTGCTGGAATCTTTGTTTACACAATTTATTCAGACGTACACACTGGGACATAACGAGTAAATCATGGGTATGTTGACACATCAATTTGCAGGCATACATAGTAGATCCAAAGTCATGACACATTCATAAATAATGGGTAGTACATCAATAGTTTCCAATGCCATGATACATTATGGCCGCATCCCCTATCTGACTAAACGCGTCAGTGAAGGCGGATCGGTAAGTAACTAAAGTTGCTTTACGTCCATAGTTTATAGCATATTATGAAACCACGATAAGGGGTTTCTATCAAAATTGAGATCTCCTAGCCACTGTCCGAATAGTAAGATACATGCCCCGTTCTTTGGACAGTGATGTAAAAAATGACGACAGGAATGTAACATGGCCGCCTTCCTGAGTCGTCGCTCACTCACTCACAGGAGGGTATATCTAAGCCAAAGTTAATTTGAAATGCATATGGATAATTTCTTAAAGCTTCTCCATACAGTTCTGCAGTAATCCAGTTACCTCACGTAGATATAACTACAGTATGGAAGCCCATCATCTTCGTCGATACAAACATGACCCTAGCGTTGCGAAGCACAAAATTCCAGCTAGGTCTAACCGACCTGAGATCATCAAAATAGGGACTGGCATTACATGGAGTCCGAATCATACATGGTACCGTACCTTAGGAGAGTCTCTAACACAAACTCTAGTAGAGACACAATCTCCTATAGAAGAAAAACCACTTCATAAATCATTTTTCCTTAAGAATCTACCAGCCCTAGAAAATGCGTACCCGCCATTGTAACGGTACATCGGAACTCATCACGACTTGTCAAGACAACTCATACTTCCGCTAGAGCGGCATAACAAGAATCTAGTCCTGCCTACCCATCCAAAATATACAATATAGGACTGATTCTACTTGTACTAATAATATGTAATACATATGAATTCAGGCCATAAACATAATAAGCAAATTAATCTATTTTGTGGCCCTAAAAAATAAGTACAGACATGAGAGCAATATCCATGCGCCGGATCAATATCAAGAACGATTACTCCTATAATCAAAAGTGTGAATCAAACATGGATTATCTCGCTTTACCATAGACAGCATTTTCATACACAAATGAATGAATGTCTATATCTTTTCCATATTAAATAGCCATATCGATTTTTGTAATATGTGCGTCAAAATATGCACGCAACAGTAATGTTAGCCTTTGCGCTGCCTCCAGGAAGATAATCAGGCCTAAGGCTTCAGCGTAGGGCCTGAGATAACCAGTGTTAGCGCAACTGTCAGAATCTCCCACTCTTATAATCAAGCAGGCAAGCTGGTGATAAGTCTGCCACTATCTCCCGACAAGAGGTTTAGGAATGAAGCAATGAGAGACAGCCAAGATTGTTTATATATAGTGAGAATTTGCCATAGGTGTTCAGCGTGATTTGAACACCTGCATGGGGAGCAGAAAAATAACACGTAATAGTTACCCAGAGACTTCTCTATAAGAGACCTGCTACAAAGAATTTAGCGCAATAGAGAAAAGAGGATTACCCTAGCGAGTCCCAGACTTTACTGGCCATCAAAGCAAAAGGAACTTTTTAGGAACAGTTTCCCGTGTCAAAGACCCGGGACTTTTTCTCAAACTGAGTGTCGGGCTTCTGACTCGTGGCAACAAACTCTTCTTCTTCTTCTTTCGTTCGCTTGAAATATATTGTCTATATCTGCAATGTTGTTCTTGTATAAACTTCACTGTTTTGTAGTTCATACAGAGGTCCATATAGTTTTGCTTCCAGTATTGTTTCTCTGGGCCAGTGGGTTTGCCTCAATATATCATATTCGGGGCAATCTTGCAGTACGTGCTCCGCTGTCTGGGGTGCCTGTCCACATGTACACATGGCTGAATTGCCAATCTTGAATTTTGTATACATGTGGCTGCGGAGGCGGTTGTGTCCTGTTCTGAGGCGCAGAATGACTATTTGTTCTGATCTGTTCATAGCTTGGTAGTCATCCTGCGTTGATGTTGGTGGCTTTCTGATAGATTTGATCATCTTTTTCTTCTGATGGTACGTAACTGGTACATCCGGTTGCTCGTCTGCAGCACCTTCTTTAGCAAGTCCGTCTGCTCTCTCGTTTCCTGGTATTCCACAATGAGATGGTATCCACTGCATGGCGACCCTGCGCTGGTTGCACAGTTCAGAAAGTAGGGCCTGTATAACTGGCAATTTTCTGGACTGAAGTGCTTGGAGTGCTGATCTTGCATCTGTCAGGAATACTACAGGCTGTGGACCGAGATTGGTGTTCAGTAGTTTCTCAGTTGCCACCTTGATTGCCTGGACTTCTGCATCATAGTTGTTACAGAATTTCCCCGTTGGTACTCTGACCGTATCCCTAGTGTTGTTTGGGTATTCTATGTACACTCCTGCTCCTCCATTCTTTACTGCATTCTGTGCTGACCCATCCGTGTATACTCGGACCCAGAGGTCCTGTGGGTATTCATCATCCAGGAAACTGAGAGTGACTGTCCTACGTTGCACGCTGTTCTGTTCATCCCTGTCGAATATTCCTTTCACTTTTGTGTGGATGTGTACTAGTAGTCCATGCTCCTCTCTCCAAGGGGTTTGTTCTGGCACAGACTTTAGGGGGCTGTTAACTTCAGGCAGGTCTGAGGTTTGTCTACGAAATCGTTTAGCCTGGTGGATAAAGCTGCTTCTTTTCAGTCGCCCCATTGCTAGGTTTTGGAATCTGTCCTTCATTGGATGGCTCGGCATACAGAGGAACTTTTCTGCCTGTGTTAGCACTTTCGTGTCTCTGCGTTCTCTCAGTGCTTGTATCCTCCCCATTTTCTCCATCTCCACTATAGGCGTTGATTTCATTGCCCCCGTGATGACCCTAAGCGCCTGGTTTTGCACCTTATCTAGCTCTTGTAATGTGGTGTTTGATGCTGGACACCACGCAGCTGACCCATATTCCAGGTGTGGTCGTATGCCCTGCTGGTAAACTTTATTAAGTATTTTCCCGCTGGCTCCCCATGTGGTTCCACTTAGTTTTCTCAGGATGGCTAGCTTCCTCCTGGCCTTTGTTGCTGCCTTGTTGATGTGCTGCTTCCATGTCAGCCTATCATCGAATGTAACTCCGAGATAGGTGGGTTGTTTATCTTCTCTCAGGAGCTCTTCGTTTATCTTGATGACACCAGCTTTTTGTTTGGGAGAGAGGGTGAAGAGCGTAGTGCTGCACTTGTCTGTGTTGATGCTGACACACCATCTATTTGCCCATGAGGTTAAGGCATCTATAGCTCTTTGTAGCAGTTTGGTGGCCACTGTTGCATGCTCATCTGTGCACCATATTACCAGGTCATCAGCGTACATTGCCACTTTCATTCCATGTGGTAGTTCAGCAACCAGGTCGTTGATGTAGACTAGGAAAAGTGTGGGGGACAGAACCCCTCCCTGAGGGACGCCATAACGCAGTAGAATTTTCTTACTCTTGAGGCCATCTAGTTGTACTCGGGCTCTTCTGTTATGCAAGTATGCTTTCACCCATTTGTACATCTTACCATTCACTCTACAATTTCTCAGTTTCTTCAGAAGCCCTTCTTTCCAAACCTTGTCAAATGCTTTCCTTAGATCTATCCATGCTGCTAGTACCAGTTTCTTATCTTGGAACGCATCCTCAATCTCTTGGGAAAGGTAAGTTGCCTGATCTTCGGTGGAATAACACTGTCTAAAGCCCGCCTGCTGTGGTACAAGAAGGTTTTCACTTTCAAGGTACCACTGTAGCCTGAGGTTGATGATACGTTCCATTGTTTTGCAGAGGCAGCTTGTAAGGCTAATTGATCTGTAGCTGGAGGCAGTGGAACTGTCTTTTCCTGGTTTTAGGAGTGGTATCATGATTGCTTCCCTCCAGGTCTGTGGAACTCTGCCTGAGTTCCAACAGATATTGAAGATCTGCAGCAGCTTTGTTTTTGCTGCGGTTCCCAAGTTCTTAATCATTTCATTGGACACTCCATCAACTCCTGGCGACTTTCTCATTTTCAATTTGGATATTGCAAGCTCCAGTTCTCTGAATGTGATTGGTGCCTCCATAACTTCAGGTATGGTTCCATCTCGTCCTGCGTGTTGTTTCTTACGAGTCTCCTGTTGCTTCTCTGGGCTAACTTCGATGTTGTTGTCTTTAGCAAAGGAGTCTGCAAAGTGATCAGCTGCCTGTTTTCCCATGAGGATGTTTCCATCTTTGTACAGAGCAATCCTTGAGTTTCTCCCTGTACCTTCATCGTTAAGTTGCTTTACCAGCTTCCACAGTTTCCTCGTATCTCTTTCAAAGTTCAAGGACTCTGTTTTCTCCTTCCAGCTTCTTCGCCTGGCCTGCAACTTGGCCCTTTGAAATTTGGCCTTAGCTTGCTGTTAGTTATTGTGGTGTTCTTGGCATGGACTGGTCTCTGCCTGCTTTCGAGATGTTTCCACGTCGTTGTGCAGCTGCTCTAGTTCACTATTCCAATATGGTTTGTAGTGCTTACGAGCCCCTCTAGGTATTGTTTCACGAGTAGCCTGTAATATGCATCTGCTGAATTCATCGACTAGCTTATTGATGTCTGTTGCGTGAGAAATTCTCGCAACATCGTTTTATTACGATATATATTTTATAACGCAAGGGCAACAACTGCTTGAAATTTCCGCCCACCAGTCAGTCGAGTGAGCGATTTTGAATAGCTAGGGGGATGCCTCGCTGAAGAGGGGATCTCCGCTATTTTTTGTTCTGTCAGGAATGTGAAGTCCTCTTAATGGATATTTCGTTTATTCGAGATAATACCTCTAGTGTATTTCCACATGCCGGGGAGGCGTAATATTTCTGTGTATTTCCTGAAGGCAAGGTAAATTAACTTTTCATTAACTCTATCGATTTTTGGTCGTGAGCGATTTTTGATTCATAGCCTGTCTTCGGAAGGCGTCGTCACGAGATGTTTTTTCCCAGCTCACATGTCGCTGTATTGTACTGCATCGGTTGATGCATGTCCCAAGGACTATTACTTGCTACTTTGTTACATGAACTAGGTTTGAAAACCTTTGTTATCTAGAGGATATTTTTTGAGGACATTATTTATACTTCAGCAGACGTGCCTGTCTTGCTGAAGTCAGATTAAGGAGAGTGAACTGATCTCATACATCTGGTTATCTCCTGGCTGTTATAGAAAAGGATGGAGTTTTTCACCTGACTACATTTACAGCACTATGAAATATAACATGCATCTGACTCATCATTGTAATGCTGTCTACCGTCCATTGCTGTATTGAATGTTGCTGTGATAATGACTGTTTGATGTGCCTACATATTCGCGTAACCATTTTGTCACTGTGGCGTCCACAATAAATAATGAAGAAAAACGTCATCGGCTGTTACAAGAATCATTGACTTTATACGTCGTGAGTTTACTGACGTCCTAATGTGGATTGCCCTGTTATTTTGTATGATCATTGTTTGACTGAACACATCTGCACACTTCACAAAACCAGACCACGGGCACCATCACTCAACCCATGGTGCACGCGTCATTTGGCGGCCAATTACTCAATCATAATATAAATTGGGCGTCATCATTTGGTGGCCAATGATGACGCCCAATTTAATACTTCTGTCCTATATTTCCATATATTACAGAGTCATAACACACCTATATTACTACAATAGATTAGCACATCTGTACTCACTTTATATGTACACACTATCGTGCTTTGTTATCATCTTCTTCTGTTCGTTTTTTAAGATGATAGAGGAAGACTGAGTGGTTAATATAAGGGCCGTTAGTTTACTAAACAGCCACAATTATTAATAATGTATTGTACCTTATGAAGCATATTAGTTATTAATTAGCATTATATTGCTTGTACTTTCTCAGAATGTCATTGATGAGCTGAGGACTTACCTTACTATTATCAAGCATGACGAGTTCTAGATTGTGTACTTACCCTCGGAATGCCAGAGGATATGTCCTGGATCGTCATGTAGTTTAACTTTACTATGTACTTATGTCATTACATGTCAAATAATGTACTATTTAAATTTTCCTATCAGATTTGTACATCCATTTTTAAAGACAATATTAGATTATGCTATTTAATAATGTCTATGGTAACTTGCATACGTATATTGTGTTTACATGCTAACGTGATGTGTGTTGGTGACACCTCCCCGATGTGAATATTTTTTGAGACATATTTATTTTTCTGTTGAGGTATATCCTCACCAGACACTCTATATTTAGCCTCATGTTAGGCAATTTAATTAATTATCAGCGCATAATTCGTGCGTTTTGAGCCGCTTATCGCATGCTCTTTGATATTTAAAAAAAAAAAAATATGTTCCACATTTTTTTTTTAATCGGGAGGAGGTGGTGATATGTTGCGTGAGAAATTCTCGCAACATCGTTTTATTACGATATATATTTTATAACGCAAGGGCAACAACTGCTTGAAATTTATAGTCACTTTTCTCGGTAAGCAGCTGTCTCCTCGCGTTGGTATTGAATGCAGTTAAGTTTGCTATGCTAGGCCGTTTTCTCAGACAAACGGTTGGCAACCTGTTGGGTTATCCTTTTAAGGTAATCATTCTTACGCTGGTTCGTAGTAAAGGTCCTTGCGTCTTAAGTTCTGAGCTGTGGTCATTTTGCGCTGGACTGCGCATGACTGGTCTTGCTTGTTGGTCGAGCGATTTCCGCCCACCAGTCAGTCGAGTGAGCGATTTTGAATAGCTAGGGGGATGCCTCGCTGAAGAGGGGATCTCCGCTATTTTTTGTTCTGTCAGGAATGTGAAGTCCTCTTAATGGATATTTCGTTTATTCGAGATAATACCTCTAGTGTATTTCCACATGCCGGGGAGGCGTAATATTTCTGTGTATTTCCTGAAGGCAAGGTAAATTAACTTTTCATTAACTCTATCGATTTTTGGTCGTGAGCGATTTTTGATTCATAGCCTGTCTTCGGAAGGCGTCGTCACGAGATGTTTTTTCCCAGCTCACATGTCGCTGTATTGTACTGCATCGGTTGATGCATGTCCCAAGGACTATTACTTGCTACTTTGTTACATGAACTAGGTTTGAAAACCTTTGTTATCTAGAGGATATTTTTTGAGGACATTATTTATACTTCAGCAGACGTGCCTGTCTTGCTGAAGTCAGATTAAGGAGAGTGAACTGATCTCATACATCTGGTTATCTCCTGGCTGTTATAGAAAAGGATGGAGTTTTTCACCTGACTACATTTACAGCACTATGAAATATAACATGCATCTGACTCATCATTGTAATGCTGTCTACCGTCCATTGCTGTATTGAATGTTGCTGTGATAATGACTGTTTGATGTGCCTACATATTCGCGTAACCATTTTGTCACTGTGGCGTCCACAATAAATAATGAAGAAAAACGTCATCGGCTGTTACAAGAATCATTGACTTTATACGTCGTGAGTTTACTGACGTCCTAATGTGGATTGCCCTGTTATTTTGTATGATCATTGTTTGACTGAACACATCTGCACACTTCACAAAACCAGACCACGGGCACCATCACTCAACCCATGGTGCACGCGTCATTTGGCGGCCAATTACTCAATCATAATATAAATTGGGCGTCATCATGTCTTTGTCTACAGTCAGATCTCTAGCCAGTATACTAGTACGGTGCTGGTACATTGTCCAGTCTGCCTTCTTGTAGTTCCACCTAGAGAGAGTGCTGTTCTCCTTGACAAGTTCATTTTCCACAATTAGGAAGACTGGCCGGTGGTCGCTGCCTCCAAGTTGTTTCCCTACAATGCGTGTGGTGTTCCACTCCAAGCTGTGTTTGTGGAATGCCAGGTCTGGTGTAGATGGGGTGTGCCATGATCTCGAGTAGAAGATTTTGTGGTCGATTGGCTGGTTAATCAGGATAAGCCCATTGTCATCCTGCCAGTTTTCAAGCTCCTCACCTCTCCTGTCCATGTGATCATAGCCCCAGCTCTGTGAGTGGCTGTTGAAGTCTCCACATACAATCAGTCTTTCTTTTGCTGGGATTGTATCTAGTGCCAGTGGGCGGTCGCTCGGACAGTAGTAGTTGAGCAGGTGGAATTCTGAACTTTCTGTCCTGCGATGAAGGATCTGGTATTCCGCCCCTCCATATATGTTTCAAGCTGACATGCACTGATGTTATTCCTCACGGGTGTCAGTATTCCACCTTTTCGCCTGTCTATTCGGTCAGATCGGTAGCACTGGTAGCCTCTGATTTTGAAGGCTATGTCTTTGTTGAGGTGGGTTTCTTGCAAGCAACATATATTTACTTGCTCTTCATTCAAGCGGAGCCGCGGTAGCATAGTGGTTAGTGCACTGGCTTCCTAGCGAAGTGGTCTATGGTTCGATCCCCAGATGAGGCGGAAAAATTTTTAGGCCACAAACGGCTCCTGGGTCGACCCAGCCCCAAATGGGTACCAGAGCTACTCTGGGAAGGTTAAGGCGGCCGGCGTGATGCCGACCACATCACCCCTCGTGTGCCGATGGTCAAGATAATATGGGCCTAACACCATATTCCCAATATGCCTCAATGGGCGTGTAACGGGTTCCTTTACCTTTTTTTTCATTCAAGATATTTCGAGCTCTAATTTTTTGCTGTAGCCGTCTTTTTTACTATTGACGCCTTCAGCATTCCAGTGCATTATTTTAAATGGTCTTTTCTTTGCTTGGCCAGTAGCTCTATTCTCATGCCTCCTGGCTCCACGGGGCAATTGAGAAGGACCCCCAGTAGTAGGGATTGGGCCCTTCCGAGGCAGAGGGCCCGGCACTGTGTCTGCCTGGGTGTCCGTCACAGGGCGAGTGCCATAACGTTTTGCAGATATAGGCATACTTCCCATAGCGCATGTGCGTGGCATCCTGATTGCTGTGGTGCGCCTCTTGGCTGGTTGCCTCCGTCTTCAGCACCTTGACTTGCTAGGGCAGACTGTGGTCTTGCTCGAGTCTAGGAGGGCCTGGCCAGTCTTGGTTTTTCAGCCGCTGATGGCTGTACTTGAGCCCCATCTCCACGTCAAGGAGCTGGCCTTGATGGGGTGCAACAAACTCTAAAAA
Source organism: Oreohelix idahoensis (assembly GCA_024509875.1). Lineage (NCBI taxonomy): Eukaryota > Metazoa > Mollusca > Gastropoda > Stylommatophora > Oreohelicidae > Oreohelix > Oreohelix idahoensis. Next base: position 486,265 of record JAMPIV010023000.1, on the reverse strand, counting down.
AAGATGCCGTTGTCCACGACAGTGAGTCCGGGACGCGTCAGTTATCTCCTACCTACATTACAGAAACAGGGGAGTGAACCTATCAGCTTCCAGAATGACAAGTCAATTACCCCGCTTGTACCTACAGAAACGAAAAGAAGTGAAATGGGCGTGACAAATTTCAGACAGAAATTAAGAGGGATGGTAGTTCAGTCTAAGTGGACAGATTTATAATCCATGTTGCCACAGCCACTTGTTGCGATCGGCAGACTCATCCTCTCAGGTTGCCGGATTTATTTCCAGTGCCCTCAAGTATCTCTTGCACACATCTTTGAACCTCAGCTGAGTCGCCCAATTGTTCTTTTGCCATCTAAAAGTTGTCCGTATGAAATATCTTTCGGGATGCGACCATCTTCCATGCGGCAGACATGGCCAAGCCAGCGTAGTCTGCGCTGTTTAAACATGCTATAATATTATACTGTATACTAGAAAAAACCCTCCAAATACGATGTATAGAGAACTACAAACAACACTGCACTTTAGAGAGAAAGAGAGAGAGAGAGAGAGAGAGAGAGAGAGAGAGAGAGAGAGTGAAGAAGAAAGAACACACCACTAAGCGTTACAAAGTGTTGATAGAAAACGAATTCATTCATAAGTAAGCATTCATAAGTATTTACATACGAGCAAGTAACACGCCGAGGTGCGGATGTGGGAAGTGATCACCATTTAGTAGTAGCAAAACTGAAAGTGAAACTCAGAACGGCTGGACCAACTGTAACTACACAGAAAAGGTTTGACATCAGCAAATTGAAGGACCCCCTTACCAGAAAAGTTTTTGCGGCTGATATAAAGAAGCTATATCAATTTGCCAAAAGTAAGGAAAAGACATTGACTGATGATATAGACCAGAAATTCAACACCATTTCAACAATATATAAGGAAAGCAGCAAATCATGCTTGGGGTTCCAGGAAAGGAAGAAGCAAGACTGGATAACACCAGAAATATTAAACACCATAACACTGAGAAAGGAAATGAAAAGAAAGAAAACAGAAGCGAAGTCCCGCAGGTTAAAGCAACTATATAGCGAACAGTACAGTCAGCTGGACAAGGAAGTTAAACGCCAAACCCGAGCCAACAAAAGGAATTTCCTAGACGACCTTGCAAGACAGGCAGAAGAGGCAGCACTGAGAAATGAACAAAGCACAGTATACAAAATAACTTTATTACAAATAAGGGAGGGAAACCTGAGGCCTGTAAACAGTAAATTAATATGAAACAAATATAAAGGTATGTTATCAGGCACTCGCAGGAAATAAAGAAGTAGAACACCAGACAACAGAACATCATTTTTTGATGATGCGTAGATGGCAGAGCGGATAGTGTGATTCGCTTGCATGGCTAGGCGGGGTTGTCGCACGGAAGGTCCAGTGTTCAAATCCTGGGTAAGCCACTCATGTCTGTTGTTTTTCTGTTGTCTGGTGTTCTACTTCTTTATTTCCTGCGAGTGCCTGATAACATACCTTTATATTTGTTTCATATTAATTTACTGTTTACAGGCCTCAGGTTTCCCTCCCTTATTTGTAATAAATGTTTGTACAATACCAAACCTACCCACTATCCTGTTCTCACTGTTCTAGTCTACTATCATTTACTGGACACAGTATTAAGGTCCTAAGGGTCTTGTTGGATTCGGCCTATACTGCTTGATAGAAATACAACAGAAGTGATTGCGTCATTAATAGGCTGAACTGCCCATGGAGGACTTCTGGTGTCGTGTATTGTGGTTCGCACTATTGACCTGCCATTGAAACATCATTTTTTGATGATGCGTAGATGGCAGAGCGGATAGTGTGATTCGCTTGCATGGCTAGGCGGGGTTGTCGCACGGAAGGTCCAGTGTTCAAATCCTGGGTAAGCCACTCATGTCTGTTGTTTTTCTGTTGTCTGGTGTTCTACTTCTTTATTTCCTGCGAGTGCCTGATAACATACCTTTATATTTGTTTCATATTAATTTACTGTTTACAGGCCTCAGGTTTCCCTCCCTTATTTGTAATAAATGTTTGTACAATACCAAACCTACCCACTATCCTGTTCTCACTGTTCTAGTCTACTATCATTTACTGGACACAGTATTAAGGTCCTAAGGGTCTTGTTGGATTCGGCCTATACTGCTTGATAGAAATACAACAGAAGTGATTGCGTCATTAATAGGCTGAACTGCCCATGGAGGACTTCTGGTGTCGTGTATTGTGGTTCGCACTATTGACCTGCCATTGAAACATCATTTTTTGATGATGCGTAGATGGCAGAGCGGATAGTGTGATTCGCTTGCATGGCTAGGCGGGGTTGTCGCACGGAAGGTCCAGTGTTCAAATCCTGGGTAAGCCACTCATGTCTGTTGTTTTTCTGTTGTCTGGTGTTCTACTTCTTTATTTCCTGCGAGTGCCTGATAACATACCTTTATATTTGTTTCATATTAATTTACTGTTTACAGGCCTCAGGTTTCCCTCCCTTATTTGTAATAAATGTTTGTACAATACCAAACCTACCCACTATCCTGTTCTCACTGTTCTAGTCTACTATCATTTACTGGACACAGTATTAAGGTCCTAAGGGTCTTGTTGGATTCGGCCTATACTGCTTGATAGAAATACAACAGAAGTGATTGCGTCATTAATAGGCTGAACTGCCCATGGAGGACTTCTGGTGTCGTGTATTGTGGTTCGCACTATTGACCTGCCATTGAAACATCATTTTTTGATGATGCGTAGATGGCAGAGCGGATAGTGTGATTCGCTTGCATGGCTAGGCGGGGTTGTCGCACGGAAGGTCCAGTGTTCAAATCCTGGGTAAGCCACTCATGTCTGTTGTTTTTCTGTTGTCTGGTGTTCTACTTCTTTATTTCCTGCGAGTGCCTGATAACATACCTTTATATTTGTTTCATATTAATTTACTGTTTACAGGCCTCAGGTTTCCCTCCCTTATTTGTAATAAATGTTTGTACAATACCAAACCTACCCACTATCCTGTTCTCACTGTTCTAGTCTACTATCATTTACTGGACACAGTATTAAGGTCCTAAGGGTCTTGTTGGATTCGGCCTATACTGCTTGATAGAAATACAACAGAAGTGATTGCGTCATTAATAGGCTGAACTGCCCATGGAGGACTTCTGGTGTCGTGTATTGTGGTTCGCACTATTGACCTGCCATTGAAACATCATTTTTTGATGATGCGTAGATGGCAGAGCGGATAGTGTGATTCGCTTGCATGGCTAGGCGGGGTTGTCGCACGGAAGGTCCAGTGTTCAAATCCTGGGTAAGCCACTCATGTCTGTTGTTTTTCTGTTGTCTGGTGTTCTACTTCTTTATTTCCTGCGAGTGCCTGATAACATACCTTTATATTTGTTTCATATTAATTTACTGTTTACAGGCCTCAGGTTTCCCTCCCTTATTTGTAATAAATGTTTGTACAATACCAAACCTACCCACTATCCTGTTCTCACTGTTCTAGTCTACTATCATTTACTGGACACAGTATTAAGGTCCTAAGGGTCTTGTTGGATTCGGCCTATACTGCTTGATAGAAATACAACAGAAGTGATTGCGTCATTAATAGGCTGAACTGCCCATGGAGGACTTCTGGTGTCGTGTATTGTGGTTCGCACTATTGACCTGCCATTGAAACATCATTTTTTGATGATGCGTAGATGGCAGAGCGGATAGTGTGATTCGCTTGCATGGCTAGGCGGGGTTGTCGCACGGAAGGTCCAGTGTTCAAATCCTGGGTAAGCCACTCATGTCTGTTGTTTTTCTGTTGTCTGGTGTTCTACTTCTTTATTTCCTGCGAGTGCCTGATAACATACCTTTATATTTGTTTCATATTAATTTACTGTTTACAGGCCTCAGGTTTCCCTCCCTTATTTGTAATAAATGTTTGTACAATACCAAACCTACCCACTATCCTGTTCTCACTGTTCTAGTCTACTATCATTTACTGGACACAGTATTAAGGTCCTAAGGGTCTTGTTGGATTCGGCCTATACTGCTTGATAGAAATACAACAGAAGTGATTGCGTCATTAATAGGCTGAACTGCCCATGGAGGACTTCTGGTGTCGTGTATTGTGGTTCGCACTATTGACCTGCCATTGAAACATCATTTTTTGATGATGCGTAGATGGCAGAGCGGATAGTGTGATTCGCTTGCATGGCTAGGCGGGGTTGTCGCACGGAAGGTCCAGTGTTCAAATCCTGGGTAAGCCACTCATGTCTGTTGTTTTTCTGTTGTCTGGTGTTCTACTTCTTTATTTCCTGCGAGTGCCTGATAACATACCTTTATATTTGTTTCATATTAATTTACTGTTTACAGGCCTCAGGTTTCCCTCCCTTATTTGTAATAAATGTTTGTACAATACCAAACCTACCCACTATCCTGTTCTCACTGTTCTAGTCTACTATCATTTACTGGACACAGTATTAAGGTCCTAAGGGTCTTGTTGGATTCGGCCTATACTGCTTGATAGAAATACAACAGAAGTGATTGCGTCATTAATAGGCTGAACTGCCCATGGAGGACTTCTGGTGTCGTGTATTGTGGTTCGCACTATTGACCTGCCATTGAAACATCATTTTTTGATGATGCGTAGATGGCAGAGCGGATAGTGTGATTCGCTTGCATGGCTAGGCGGGGTTGTCGCACGGAAGGTCCAGTGTTCAAATCCTGGGTAAGCCACTCATGTCTGTTGTTTTTCTGTTGTCTGGTGTTCTACTTCTTTATTTCCTGCGAGTGCCTGATAACATACCTTTATATTTGTTTCATATTAATTTACTGTTTACAGGCCTCAGGTTTCCCTCCCTTATTTGTAATAAATGTTTGTACAATACCAAACCTACCCACTATCCTGTTCTCACTGTTCTAGTCTACTATCATTTACTGGACACAGTATTAAGGTCCTAAGGGTCTTGTTGGATTCGGCCTATACTGCTTGATAGAAATACAACAGAAGTGATTGCGTCATTAATAGGCTGAACTGCCCATGGAGGACTTCTGGTGTCGTGTATTGTGGTTCGCACTATTGACCTGCCATTGAAACATCATTTTTTGATGATGCGTAGATGGCAGAGCGGATAGTGTGATTCGCTTGCATGGCTAGGCGGGGTTGTCGCACGGAAGGTCCAGTGTTCAAATCCTGGGTAAGCCACTCATGTCTGTTGTTTTTCTGTTGTCTGGTGTTCTACTTCTTTATTTCCTGCGAGTGCCTGATAACATACCTTTATATTTGTTTCATATTAATTTACTGTTTACAGGCCTCAGGTTTCCCTCCCTTATTTGTAATAAATGTTTGTACAATACCAAACCTACCCACTATCCTGTTCTCACTGTTCTAGTCTACTATCATTTACTGGACACAGTATTAAGGTCCTAAGGGTCTTGTTGGATTCGGCCTATACTGCTTGATAGAAATACAACAGAAGTGATTGCGTCATTAATAGGCTGAACTGCCCATGGAGGACTTCTGGTGTCGTGTATTGTGGTTCGCACTATTGACCTGCCATTGAAACATCATTTTTTGATGATGCGTAGATGGCAGAGCGGATAGTGTGATTCGCTTGCATGGCTAGGCGGGGTTGTCGCACGGAAGGTCCAGTGTTCAAATCCTGGGTAAGCCACTAATGTCTGTTGTTTTTCTGTTGTCTGGTGTTCTACTTCTTTATTTCCTGCGAGTGCCTGATAACATACCTTTATATTTGTTTCATATTAATATACAAAATAACTAAATTCCTCAGCGGAAAACGAGGTGCAAACAATATTACATTAGTAAGAGATAAGCAAGGAAATCTCATCACGACGGCAAATGGACAGGAAACATGATGGGCAGAGCACTTCAGAGAAACTCTGAACAAGGAACCACCAGAGACACAATTGAATGTTCCTGAGGCTGAAAACGATCTAGATGTTAATACAGACATTCCACGAAAAGACGAAATCATCACAGCAATCAAAGGGTTAAAGAACGGAAAAGCTCGTGGCCATGATAACTTAAATGCAGAGCTATTTAAGACAGACCCTGAGCTAGCAGCAGAACTATTAGAGCCACTATTTGCACAAGTCTGGAAAACGGGGACAACACCATCAGAGTGGAAGAAAGGAATAATTGTCAAATTGTCCAAGAAGGGAGATCTTGCAGACTGCAATAATTGGAGAGGAATCACTCTTCTCTCAGTTCCCAGCAAAATACTAGACAGGATACTTATACAGAGAATTTCAAAAACAGTAGACCACAAACTGAGGAAAGAACAAGCAGGATTTAGAAAGAACAGAAGATGTGTAGATCATATATTCACTCTCAGGAACATTATAGAGCAGTGCTCAGAATCACAAAGACAGCTGTACATTAATTTCGTTGATTTTGAAAAGGCTTTTGACAGTATACATAGGGACAGTTTATGGAAAGTACTGAGGGCTTATGGAATTCCAAGCTGCATAGTGTCAATCATAAAAAGCCTCTATGCCAACTTTACGTGTAGTGTTGGGCAGAGCAACCTAACATTTGAGGTGAAGACAGGAGTACCAAAGGTATGTCCCTTATCCACCACTCTATTTTTAACATTCATAGACTGGGTGATGCGCCAGACAACGGAGGGCAGTCCAAGAGGAATAAGATGGACTACATTTTCTACATTGGAAGATCTAGAATATGCAGATGACATTGCACTACTAGCGCATTCACATCAACACATCCAGGAAAAAACGGATATACTGAATAAGTTTAGCCAGCAGGTGGGCTTGAACATCAATTTAAAGAAGTCAGAAGTCATGACGCTCAATGTGAGCAACCCTGAGCCAATATCAGTAAGGAATCAGCAGCTGGAACAGACAGACACCTTCACATACCTAGGATGCATAGTTACTCCAGACGGCGGGGCAGGCAAAGACATCAACATCAGAATGAATAAGGCAAGAACAGCCTTTTTTTAGCCTAAACAACATCTGGAAGTCCTCTCAATACAGCACAAGAACAAAATTAAGATTATATCAGAGCTGTGTGCTTTCTGTGCTTCTCTATGGTGCGGAATGCTGGAGAGTTACAGAGAAGGAAATGTCGAAATTGTCCTCTTTTCACACAACATGCCTAAGAAAAATTCACCTAATCTTTTGGCCGAATACCATCACCAACCAAGATCTGCTTACTCGGAGCAAGCAAGAGGACATGCACACCATCATAGCTGGCAGACGCTGGAGCTGGGTTGGCCATGTCCTCAGAAGAGACCCCGATGCCATCACAAGAACAGCTATGCTTTAGACCCCTGAAGGAAAACGACAGAGAGGCCGACCAAAACAACCTGGCGGAGGACTGTGGAGGCTGAGATGTAAAGAATGAACCATAGTTGAGGCACTGTACGAAGGATGGTCGCCGACCGAGCAAAGTGGAATCAATTTGTTGTTGCCCTACAAGACGCCATTAGGCGTGATGGCCACTGACTGCTTTGACGGTCGGCGGCTAAGGATCAAAGAAGATGTTCGCGACACACTTCGGATGGGAACCATCGATCGTAGGCACTATAAAATTCTTTTTGCATAGAGGGTTTAACGGCGTCCGCTAGGTTATTTGTACTAAGGGCCAAGTAAAGACTATCGGTATCAGTCTCGCTTATCTGAAAGTCAGCTCTGTCTAAAAAGCTATCTAGGCAGTCATAATAAAATTCTAGCATGCGCAGTTTTGCATACTGATTGACGAAAAAACCTATCTGGGCAGGTAGGTCATAACTAATTTTCTTCTTAACCATCTCTACCTCGAAAATGTCGTCCGTCACTAAACTCATCTTTTTAAAGCGCAGACAGTTTATTATTTAGACGTCCCCTACCCGGTCGTGTACGAGACCTCGACGTGCTTCGCCTTATTGGTCAATGTCTTGCCGTAAGCCGCGTTCTCTAACAATTTCAAAGTTTCACTTGTTATGGTTAATCATCGTCTATATCCCCCTGTCGGCGGGCGTCGGAGACGGTATCCCCAAATTGTTTGAAACAAGTCGTAGGTGTATACTCAATCACCTGGTATATACACGTGACTTCTAAGCCCTTGGACAGATACCAGCGAAGCAGAGGCGTCGCCAACAGAATGTTTTCACCTACGTAACTTCCGATCAATGTCCTTCTAGGGGAAGTCAGGAGTTTATTTTTTTCCTCGTACTCGCGCATAAAATGACCATTATCATCTCTCGTGACGTCGACATTTTTTAAAATGGGCGTCATTTAACAAAATGGGCCTTTAGGGAGTCGGGGACTGGAATGTCGCATTCGACTAACTCAAAACACGTCTCGTATATAACAGAGGCTAGAATCTGTTGTTCCGTTAGAAGATATCTACACTTGGTATACGAGGGTTTCAGGCTCGGGAATGTGTCGCTCAGAAATCGACCGATTGATCGATCGGTTTTCTTCAATCTTTGCCACTCGCATTCCCACATTTCTATCACGTTGACATCACACTCGGTCTTCAAACAATCACCAATTTTCCGCGTCTTTTCATACAATTCTGCCAAAGGTTTCATATTGACTGGATTAATGTCTCTACCGCTGGTTAGTGAACAGTTAGGATGCCCGTGGAAAAGACATCCATGAAACTGGTAAGCTGTGCGACCCTCTTTGTCCCAGCCATCGACGTTAATGCGCCTATGCCCCAAAACCATTTCACGACCGTTGAACTGGGTCTTCAAAGGCACATTATTGTTGTGTGATACCCAAGTCAACCAGTCGTGACACTGCACGGTGTATTTATTGACTTTATGGTACCTGAAACCATCCTCCCTGTTTCTTCTAATGGGAAAACCTGTGGGATATTCTGCATTAGCGCCCACAAATAAAGAGCGTTGGCGTCATAACCTTTAATGCTCTGAACAATTTTACCGCCTCTAATGCGCGTTTTGTCTTTTTCATGAAACCTATGAAATATTATTGACGAACCCCCAACTATATTTTGTCTCAGAGTGTTATGTAAATCTTGTTTGTGCTTCGAACATAAAGAAAAAGCTATATTTGACGGCAGAGTTTTGAATAGGTACTTTAAGGTTACCCTGGGAACCGAAATGGCGTCTTTAAACATATCTACACCCAGACCCGCGTAAAAACTAACTTGTTGGTATAACGCAATTAAGAATGGTACGACGTCTTTGTTGTTATACCACGTCAGAAAATCGCGCAGTGTGGCCATGTGATTATCGATCCAGACATTTTGACACTCGGCGTACTCGGCACTGGGAATATTACAATTTTTTAGGGAGGAAAAAAAGGCCGAGTGGGGCGGTCGCGTCGTTTCGTTTAACTTGTTTAAATCTATGGCCTATTCGTAACAGAAAAACCCTTTAGTTTCTTTAACTTTATAGGCTGCGAGATACTTACTATAACTGAAACCGGGGACTAGGTAATTGATTATATCTAAAAAATTTAACTGGGGGGTAGTGATACACATAAAGTTATTATTTCTTTTGACTAAATATTTAAAGTCTTGGTCTAAGAAATACTTGATTAAGTATGGTTTTATAACATTAACGTCGTATTTCCCCGAATTGAACCCTATAACAGGGAGCTCTCGCAAATACTCATCGAGTCTTTCGATGTGTCCCTCCAAAACACCGAGTTGAGTATATACCTCGTCAAAGCGCTCACGTAAGATGGCGTAAGCGCCCTCGGCGATTCGGGTCAGATGGTCAAGCATACTATTGACTAAGTCTTGAGGATCGCCCGTTGTGATAAAGCAGATAGGCTCCTCCAACCCGGGGACGTTGGAAGCCACCGAACAAAACAGAGGGACGTGTTTTAAAAAAATTAGTTACGCTCCCCCAGTGGGTAAATCTTCGTTAGCGAAAAAAACGCTCATAATCAAACGTCGCGCGACATGGATACACGAATTTCGTATCGACATCTATACCCTGCGCAGCGATTAATTCCCAAATTGTTTCTGGTGGGGTATAAACTGCACCTTTAAATATTTCTACTCTTTTATCACCGGTACACGGTCTCTCGTGTCTCGCCAGTATATAATAAGCCTGCCATGATTTCCAGCTTGTGGGTCACGAGAAAGAGTTTGCCGCCCTATCTATATCTACTATGTACATGAAATGGTCTTTATAAATTAAATGACGCAACGTTTCTTTATAACTATCACTAGCTCTGAGTTTGGGGGAAAGGGTTTGCGTGTCGTCAAAATCGAACACGTCAATATTTACTTTAAAACAGTTTTCTAACGCAGCAATGTGGGTTAAACTCACGCCGGGAAAATCTATTAGGGACTCTATACCTTGATTATTTGCCACTGTTTTAGGAGCCGGCGCATAGTTTTATTAACGTCCCTAACGGGCGCCCCTCTAAATACCCATAAGCATCTACAAAAAAAACAAAGGTTATCTGTGTAAGGTTTTGCATTCGAATCGTATTGTAATGTGTTAATAGCTTTATTGTTGGTGATGTATGTTGGAATATCACCTAAACAACAGCCGATAGGATGTTCTTGGATGTGGTAAATGTTGAATGAGGTAGCAGGTATCGACTCTACGTAATATTTTGTATTGGGCCTGTTTAATTGTGCGTTTTTAAGAGTATCACTGTCGTGTAAATTTGAGACAAATGTGTTGAAATCTGTAACGTTATTGACTAGCTGGGGTGTGTCCAAGACACACGCGTTATTGTGAGATGCGTGGTAGAAGCGGAGCTCATTTGTTTCTCTATGTAGTAGAACGGTGTGGTGACTGTAATTAATTTTGAACCGTTTTGTTTGTTTGTTAAAGACGGGTCTGAGCAGGGAAACCCAATCTATTGGTTGTGTGTTGTCTGGTCTATGAAAAAAGGTAAAGGTAGACAAGTATTTGTTGAGGTTTGTATGTATGTTTATGGCTGACCAGTTGTCTGTGTAGATCTGTCTAACTTCAGACGGTATATCTCGTAAACTGTCATGATCACAAGTCATGCGGGCCTTTTTATTAGGCCCTTGGTGGGTGGGCCTTGGGCGTTTGATTGGGGTCTGGACTACAGCTGCTATGGGGGGAATTGGTGTCTGTGTGTGGTGTTGAGACGAGGTGGGTGGGGGGATTTTTGCGGAGGATGAGGGTTTCTGCAGATGGTGTTGAGACGATGTTGAGGGTCATCCTTATGATGAAGGTGTGGGGTCCGGTGATGAAGATGAGACTGTGGCCGACCCCATTGATGCAGATGCTGGTGTTGAAAATGTTGTCCGGCCAGATGTTGTGAAGGTCGCTCCTGATGATGATGGAACGAGTCCCATTGATGCAGATGTTGGTGTTGAAAATGATGTGGCTCCTGATGATGATGGATTCTACGTAGGTACAGAGGAGTGTTGTAGCTGTGTGTGGTACCGCAACCTATCAGCTCGGGTAAAGTTGTTTCTGCAGATATCACAACAAAACAGAGTCATAGAGTGCACGGTGTTGATGTGGCGTAAGTAGTTATCATGCTGTGTGAAGAACTTCCCACAGCGAGCACATACGAGGTTGTTTTGAGCCACTGTGGTGGTTCCTGTTTGATGTGATTGTTCCGTGCTTGAAATGGGCCCGTGCTTACTCTCTGTGTGACGTTTAAGGTTGGCAGCTAGGGTGAAAACTTCACCACACAGAGAGCACGAGTGTCTTTGCCTCGCATGCACACTCTCAAAATGCCGAGTTAGATTGCGTTCTCTGGTGAAAACTCGCTCGCATTCCGAACATGCATGTCTTCGTCTCTCGTATTGATTGTTGATTGCCATCTGTGAAAGAGAAAAAAAAAAAGATTAAAATAAGAATTTAGACATCCAAAACATAAAAATAAATAAAATAAATAAAAAATAAAAATTCATGTGGCAAAACTAATCGAGCTAGTAAACTATCTATCAACCAGACTTATAGACATACAGACAGATAGGCAGACACACCAGTCGGTAGATGGACAAACTTACACACACATATATCACAAGTCTTATTTTTACGTTTTTTTATACAATGCGTTGCATTGTTATCAAGTCAGATAGTTTCTGGATTGACAAGTGTTGTGATGTTAAAATGTTCCGCCCCTGCGCGATAGATGTAGCTTGGAATTCTGGTTCCAGACAAAGACAAGTTATGATATTGATTTGCCCTGCGTAGCCCTGTTTTTTGTTTGACGTAATTATTTGTCACGCCAAGATTCATATTGATTTACTCCTCACGTCTTTTTGGTTGACTTGTCTTTATGTTTCTCGGGTAATTATTTTCCCAACAAGATAAAAACTCGCGAAGTTTTCAAGTGTAATTTTCAGCGCAGCTGTGTCTCAGCAACAAGTAATCACACGTACATTGTCAATGTTCCAGACAAAGTAATCATACAAAATTATGAAATTTTCAAGTGCCGCATTGTTAATACCCCGGACAGATGTGTCACAGCCAATTATTACAAACAACTAAATTGTAAACGGTCGAGATTGTGTCATACGGTTGTTAGGAGGGGCTGTAGTTTCATCACGCCCCATAAAATCCTGGGTATGATTGAAAATGTCAAAGTTTATTATAACTGAAGTGTCAGATATACCCAGATGCTGACACATCACCTCGGATTCTTTGTATAAGGATAATTCAGTATGTTGTTGCAGAAAATATAGATATCTCAACAAGCACAAGCTCATCCAGCTATCTGCTGACAGCATAAACGTTTTACCGGAGACTTGTTGGCGTTACACTCACTCATCAGGTTTCCTGTCTGTAGTGGTTTTTGATGGTATTGTATTATTGAGATGTTACCTAGTGTAATGAATGAGGTCAGCTGTGAAGGCTCCTGAGATAAATGTTGAAGCGAATTACAGAAGGCCCTTCTTACTACCACTTACGACCTCAAACATATCTTTTTTTTCTCTACTAATATGAATGTAGCTACGTTAAAAGTCTAGGGTACTGAAATGTTATGTGTTGTAGTAGATTACACACACACAGAGATATTTAATAAGTCTAATAATAATAATACAATTTATAACACACTGAACTAACTCAGGCTGTTTTAGTTTTAAATATTAAATCTTTTGTTAAATTTATTTGTTCTGAACCAAATGTTTGTTGGTCAGAACATATGAAATATTATGGAGTTATAAATGGAATGCATAATTATATGACATAATAAAATGGAATGTGATTACAAAGGTATGTTATAAGTCTGGTTAATATTAATTATATTAGATTGTCCCAGGAGAACTATTACTGAATGTACTGTTGGGGTGGTATCATCACGCCCAGTCCGTGACTACCAAACATTGTCCATTGACTTATGGGATGAATACATGGTTTATTTTCCCACAATGGTATGTCTTTATTAGATGGTGAATTAGTTGGTGGATTAGTTGATAAATTAGTTGGTGAATTTCCAGCAGGCCAGATTCTCACGTAACTCGACTGCGTCGATCTTGTACAAGAGTCTGGTGGCCCTTCCTCTCCATGCTGGAGTACACTATTCGGCTGCTCTGACACAATGTTAGACTGCACTGGTCCACGCTTGTGTATTTCACAACAGCATTTGGCACCTCTTCGGTGCCAAACAGAAACTCACAATTCTGAAATAAAAGTTTTGTGGCATGTGTCAGAACTCTACCTACTGAGCCACTTCTGCACACAACACTACACAACAACACCACACAGACTGGGTCAGATCTCTCTGACCACACAGCACATCTTACCCAGTTGTTGTCATATAGTACTAGTTCCTCAAGACTACATTGCATCTGAGATATGTTCAATAGTTTCCTTCTATTCAATAAGATAGGTGATATGTTCCACTGATCTCAACAATAGATCCACCTTCCATAGTTTTAGTAGGCGTCCATATATTTGGTTTGTCTCTAGACCCTGAACTGGGGCTGGGGATCTAGAGCGAGCACTTACTTGTCGTAATCATTTTATGTGATATGGCAGTATCAATCACTCGAAATATTAAAATGTACAAAAGAAATACTTTCATTCTTACCAGAATTCAGAATTGAGAACACAGTTAAATGCTAGCAAAACTCAGCTGAGCTGCTGGCTATATGATGGCGTCCCACTAAAATTATGTATTATCTTCTGGAAACAACACCACAGGTACTACACCACTGTGTCTCTGGAAGTCTTGTAACGAATGGCAAAAATGCGCATCTCTGACCTGCCAATATGATTTCATTCATCCAATCACCGACTCCCCCCCCCCCAACTTTCAAATCTACAACCAAAAGTCAAATTTCAGTCAGCTCTCAGTCAAGTATGTATTACTGTCTGTTGGTCCGTCTGTCTCTACTTGTTTTTTCATAAAACCACGCTTGGTTCTTGGACCAACGCCATGCAATACCCTACACACTTCTGCCTCCGAAGTTATTTGTAGCCACAATTCTCCACCTTTCCCCTCTCTTTAATTACAGCTCGATTTTAGCACTTGCGTGTCTCAAGGCCGAAAATTTTGAAACCTTAGTGACATTTTTTAACAGTGCAGTCGCTCGTCTGATATGAACAACACAGTCTTTTGTCAATATCTTCCTTATTATCTATCCGTCTGTATAATTTAAAGTATATTATTTCGCTGCTCAAGACAGGCTATTAAACTAGCTAGGTTTTATATTCATAACATTATTATTAAGAAACAATTACTTTTTCAAGGTTAGTTTTTTTTCTTTTGAAATATGTTCGAGAACCTTCTCCACGGCGTTTGCCGCTGAATTCAAATAACAACCAAGTATCGTAAAAGTCCAAGAAATGACTGTTTCTGACAAGAGCTAAAGTCGTTTTTTGTCCACTTCCTTACCTTGTGTCAACTAGTGACGTGAATTTTTTTCTTTTACTCCCAATTGCGTCTTTTAGCCTTGCTATCTTCAAACACGTGTTCAGTCATATTTTTCCTTTTGTGTTCGCCGTTATCCCTCCCGTCTACAAAGGGTAAACGTTTCGTCTGCACGTCTAACTCGTTAGTTTTAAATGGCGGTGGGAAAGGCTGGCATGGGCGAGCATGTCTCCTAGTATCTTACGCATTATTTTTAACCCTACATTTTATCGTTAAATTGGGAGATATTTTAACGTTGTATCATGGTAAATTCATCACACATCTCCCCACCTGAGAACATGCACTACGGCAAGTTCCAAAACCAGTGATACACATAGATAAAATTACTCTTCACGCCTACCACTACTCTAATCTTGATCACAGGGGTGCCGACTGAGGAAATCTGCACCGACAATCAATGATCGCACGTCCTTTTTTGTTTGTGGTCTAGGTGCTCTCTGCAGTTTTTCCAAGTTCTTGGGGTCAGGGGTCATGTTACCCTGATATACAGTGTGTCCCAAGAATTCCAACTCTTTGCATCCAATACAACATTTTGCTGGCCTAGCAGTTAAGTTCGCCTCCCGAAGTCTATCAAACAACATCTCCAGAGCTTCAATGTGTTCTTCAAATGTCTCTGTGGCGACGAGAATATCATCCATGAAATTCGTGATACATGGGTTATTCAAGGGGTCCAACAATTTGCGCATCATCCTTGAAAATACACTCGGAGCATTTTTCAATCCGAATGGTAGCATGTTGAATTCATAATGTCCTTCCGAGGTGCTAAACGCTAAATAAGGTCTCACCTCAGGCTTCACTGGAATCTGGTAATAACCTTTACTAAGATCCACCTTTGAAAAGTATTTTGCCTTGTTTAATCTGGCAAATAACTGTTTTGTGTCTGGTAATGGATCCACTTGTTCTTCTGTGACAGCATTCAGTTTCCTGTAATCTATGCACAGTCTGTGTTCCCCAGACGGTTTCCTCAACAAAACTACACTGGAGCTAAAAGATGATTCACTGTGTGAAATAATCCCCTCCTTCAACAAATAATCTATTTCTTCTTTCAATGCCTTCTCCTTCGCGAACGGAATAGAATAGGCTCTCATACAGATTGGGTTTGAGTCTACCAGTTTCATGTCATACTGTAGCAAATTTGTATGTCCTGGTTTATCTGTTAATACATCTGTATGTTCCTCTAGAACCTGTTGAACTCTCTCCCTCTGATTTTTAGTCAGGTGCTTACTGACTTTTACTTGTGCCGATGTTTCACAAGGATGTAATGGGTATTCATGTGAGGTGAGTGGTTCCTTTTGCATTTGAGTTGCGATAGCCAAGGTCAGTAAGGGGGTGCTTTCCTGGAGTGGTCTGTCCAGATACTTCTTTAACAGGTTTACATGATAAACTTTCTCCTTCCCCTTTTTGTCAATTTTATAATTTGTTCTAGACACCTTCTCTAGAACCGTATATGGACCTTGCCATCAAATTTGTAATTTATTCTGGCTGCCGGGTAGTAGAAGAAGCACCTTCTCTCCCACAGCTAGTTCTCTGTCCTTTGCCTTCCTATTAAAATATGCTGCATGTTTCTTCCTGGCTTGTCTCAAATTATCATTTGCCAGTTTCCATCCAGCTTTCAGACGAGTGGTCAGTTCGTTCACATATTGATACGATGAGGTAACAGTCTCTTCTGCCTTCTCATCTGTCCAGGTCCTTAATAAAGCTTCCGATGGACCTTTTATTGGCCTCCCAAATAGCAGAGTTGCGGGAGCCATCCCGGTTGAACTATGTGGTACCTCCCGATACGCAAACAACGCGGCGGGCAGGAATTGATCCCACAGATCCGGTTTTTCGTGTGCCAGCTTCCTCAGGATAGAAATGAGAGTCGCATTGAACCTCTCTACCTGGCCGTTCCCTTGTGGATGGTACGGACTACAATGAAAGTGTCTGGCTTGAAATAGCTTAAAAACTTCTTCCGTTACTTTCCCCTTGAACTGTGAGCCATTATCAGTCAAGATTTGATGCGGGAATCCTAATCTTGTGAATATTGTAAGTAGTGCCTCTGCTACATGTTTTGAATCAATTGATGGCAGGGCTACCGCCTCTCCCCACATAGAACAAGTGTCCACCAGAGTAAGGATGTAACTGTTCCTCCTCTTGGTCCGAGTGAGAGGTCCCACAATATCCACTGCAACCCTCTCAAAAGGTGTTCCCACTATGGGCATTTCCCCTAGAGTTGCAGGAGCAGTCCAGTGCTTTGGAGCTACCCTTTGACATTCTGGACAGGATTTGACATATCTTTTTATATCCTCCGTTATCCCTGGCCAGAAGTAATGACAAGCTATACGCTGTCCTGTGGCGCTGATCCCCATGTGACCACTGAAGGGAATCGCATGCCCGAGTTCCATCACTTTATCCCTATATGAAGTGGGAAGAACCAGCTGGTTGTGACCATTTGTTCCAGTTCCGGCCTTCCTATATAATAATTTGTTCTTCATAAAGTATTCCCCTTTGCTTGGAGGTGTGTGGCATTTGGGCAATTTTTTAAAACATGGCTTGAGTGTCCTATCCTCAGCCTGCGCCTTCCTCATCTCCTCTGGATGAGCATTTATAGGTAGACCTTCTTCCTCTTTTTTCTGTGACCTGGTCTGCACTGTCGCCATGATCACATGTCTCTCGGGATTCCCCAAGAAGACGTACCTACACCCCAATATCAGAGGGTAGATTGGTTCATCTATCACTGCTGCTCTGATTTCTCCTTCCACATAGCGAGTTATCACCGTTATCCTTGCGATGGGAAGTGTCATGAGTGGTATGTCCTTAGTCGCCCTTTGTATTTCCACTGTTTCTGTGGTATACTGACTTGGGTCCACTAGGCTAGACTTCACAACTGAATCATAATCCAAACCTGTATCATATAGGCACCTTGTGGTGACCCCATTACAAATAACATCCTCACAAACTGGGGGGTGATAAGGTTCCTGCTGTCCATTAGGATTAACCTTTAATCTTTGAGTCCCCGACTTCATTGCAGCAATGTTTGAAGGTTTCCTTTTACAAAATTCGGTGTTATGGTTGTCTTTCTTACACCATTTGCACCATCTTTTTCCTTGGTTTAACGGTTTTCTTTCATTATATTTTTGGTCATTGAACTGTGAGTTTCTGTCACGATAGTCATTTCTTGGCCTATCAAAGTTTGTCCTGCCTTTATTACCCTGTTCTCGGTTATCAAATTTATTAAATTGCTGTGGAGCTTTAAAATTTTCTATGTGCTTCTTTTTAGTGCCACTTACCTCTGCCTGGGCTGCCTGATACCTCTCAGCGACATTTAAAACCTCCCCCAACCTCTCTGCACCTTGTTCCATGAGAAATTTTCTCAAGTCTGGAGCCATGGACTCTCTTAATTGCTCTATCATGATCATTTCTTTAAGATCTTGGGTCTTCCCCAGAACAGTCCATTTCTCCAAATAGTTTTCCAGTCTGGCAGAGAATTGGTGGTATGTCTCCCCAGACGACAGTTTGGCATTTCTAAATTTCTTACGGTAAAATTCACCATTTTTTTCGTATCTTAATAACAAAGCCTGCTTTAACATGTCATAATTGTCTTGGTCTTCTCTGTTCATTTTTGCGAAGACTTCATAAGAAGTACCTCTCAATCCCTGTGATAACTTTAAACTCCACCTCTCTCTCTCTAACCCATATGTAGTAGCTAATAATTCAAAACGACTGAGGTACCCCTCGATGTCATCGTCTTTCTCAACAAAATGGTCTAAGTGAAACCCCATAGCTGAGTTTGAGACTCCCTGACTGGGCGTAGCATCTGAGACAAAAGGGCTGGCACCATTTTCAGGAGCATGGCCTTGTAATTCCAGCTCCCTTAGTCGTAATTCGTGCTCCTTTTGTAACCTTCTATCTTCTGCCTCCCTTTCGGCAGTCAATCTTTTTTCTTTTGCTTCCCTTTCGGCAGTCAATCTTTTTTCTTCTGCTTCCCTTCTCTTATCTTCTGCCTCCCTTTGCTGTCGTTTTTATTCTGCCTCCAATGCTTTAGCCTCTTTGTCAGCCTCAATCTGCAGCCTCTTTAGTTCTTTATCAGCCTCAATTTGTAACCTCTTCTCTTCAGCTAACCTCCTATCTTCCCTTTCAATATACTTGTCACATTCAGCAGTTACATACTGAATTAAAACCTGACCTTCCATTCCCATTTCCTTCGCCGTTAGCACAGCAGCTGATCTGAACTTTGCCAGGTCAGCCATCATACAAAAATATCACTGACCAGGGTAAATCTAATTACTTAATGACAGGTAATTCTACTTATCTAATGACAGGTAATTCTAAGTAATAAATAGACCAAGGTAATTCTAATTAATTAATTAATTAACTAACTGGCTGTGAAGATTCACCAACTTTGATTTTCCATTTTTATTTTAAGGGACCCTTTTAAATTTTTACAATCTGTCCCCACTGGTTTACTTCTCATACCAGGAGATTCTAATATTTATGATTATCTAAATATCCCGGACGAGCCCCCAATATTTGTAGTGGTTTTTGATGGTATTGTATGGTTGAGATGTTACCTAGTGTAATGAATGAGGTCAGCTGTGAAGGCTCCTGAGATAAATGTTGAAGCGAATTACAGAAGGCCCTTTTTACTACCACTTACGACCTCAAACATATCTTTTTTTCTCTACTAATATTAATGTAGCTACGTTAAAAGTCTAGGGTACTGAAATGAAATGTGTTGTAGTAGATTACACACACACACACACAGATATTTAATAAGTCTAATAATAATAATAAAATTTATAACACACTGAACTAACTCAGGCTGTTTTAGTTTTAAATATTAAATCTTTTGTTAAATTTATTTGTTCTGAACCAAATGTTTGTTGGTCAGAACATGTGAAATATTATGGAGTTATAAATGGAATGCATAATTATATGACATAATAAAATGGAATGTGATTACAAAGGTATGTTATAAGTCTGGTTAATATTAATTATATTAGATTGTCCCAGGAGAACTATTACTGAATGTACTGTTGGGGTGGTATCATCACGCCCAGTCCGTGACTACCAAACATTGTCCATTGACTTATGGGATGAATACATGGTTTATTTTCCCACAATGGTATGTCTTTATTAGATGGTGAATTAGTTGGTGGATTAGTTGATAAATTAGTTGGTGAATTTCCAGCAGGCCAGATTCTCACGTAACTCGACTGCGTCGATCTTGTACAAGAGTCTGGTGGCCCTTCCTCTCCATGCTGGAGTACACTATTCGGCTGCTCTGACACAATGTTAGACTGCACTGGTCCACGCTTGTGTATTTCACAACAGCATTTGGCACCTCTTCGGTGCCAAACAGAAACTCACAATTCTGAAATAAAAGTTTTGTGGCATGTGTCAGAACTCTACCTACTGAGCCACTTCTGCACACAACACTACACAACAACACCACACAGACTGGGTCAGATCTCTCTGACCACACAGCACATCTTACCCAGTTGTTTTCATATAGTACTAGTTCCTCAAGACTACATTGCATCTGAGATATGTTCAATAGTTTCCTTCTATTCAATAAGATAGGTGATATGTTCCACTGATCTCAACAATAGATCCACCTTCCATAGTTTTAGTAGGCGTCCATATATTTGGTTTGTCTCTAGACCCTGAACTGGGGCTGGGGATCTAGAGCGAGCACTTACTTGTCGTAATCATTTTATGTGATATGGCAGTATCAATCACTCGAAATATTAAAATGTACAAAAGAAATACTTTCATTCTTACCAGAATTCAGAATTGAGAACACAGTTAAATGCCAGCAAAACTCAGCTGAGCTGCTGGCTATATGATGGCGTCCCACTAAAATTATGTATTATCTTCTGGAAACAACACCACAGGTACTACACCACTGTGTCTCTGGACAGTCTTGTAACGAATGGCAAAAATGCGCATCTCTGTCCTGCCAATATGATTTCATTCATCCAATCACCGACTCCCCCCCCCCCCAAACTTTCAAATCTACAACCAAAAGTCAAGTTTCAGTCAGCTCTCAGTCAAGTATGTATTACTGTCTGTTGGTCCGTCTGTCTCTACTTGTTTTTTCATAAAAACACGCTTGGTTCTTGGACCAACGCCATGCAATACCCTACACACTTCTGCCTCCGAAGTTATTTGTAGCCACAATTCTCCACCCTTCCCCTCTCTTTAATTACAGCTCGATTTTAGCACTTGCGTGTCTCAAGGCCGAAAATTTTGAAACCTTAGTGACATTTTTTAACAGTGCAGTCGCTCGTCTGATATGAACAACACAGTCTTTTGTCAATATCTTCCTTATTATCTATCCGTCTGTATAATTTAAAGTATATTATTTCGCTGCTCAAGACGGGCTATCAAACTAGCTAGGTTTTATATTCATAACATTATTATTAAGAAAAAATTACTTTTTCAAGGTTAGTTTTTTTTTCTTTTGAAATATGTTCGAGAACCTTCTCCACGGCGTTTGCCGCTGAATTCAAATAACAACCAAGTATCGTAAAAGTCCAAGAAATGACTGTTTCTGACAAGAGCTAAAGTCGTTTTTTGTCCACTTCCTTACCTTGTGTCAACTAGTGACGTGAATTTTTTTCTTTTACTCCCAATTGCGTCTTTTAGCCTTGCTATCTTCAAACACGTGTTCAGTCATATTTTTCCTTTTGTGTTCTCCGTTATCCCTCCCGTCTACAAAGGGTAAACGTTTCGTCTGCACGTCTAACTCGTTAGTTTTAAATGGCGGTGGGAAAGGCTGGCATGGGCGAGCATGTCTCCTAGTATCTTACGCATTATTTTTAACCCTACATTTTATCGTTAAATTGGGAGATATTTTAACGTTGTATCATGGTAAATTCATCACACTGTCACCGGCTGGTAACATGAAATAAAACCTCTGCAATAAAAAGACACCATGGCCTTTTTATATCAGATCACACTTTATTATTATTATTTACATACGGTGGTATGGGGTCAGCCTCGGGTGCATACAAGTGCACTCGCCCCTAATTTTATATGACTCACACCTCAGGTCCCTATGGCAGATACGCCACTGTACTTTTACATAGTTTTCCTCAATACAATGACGTGGAGTAACCACATCTCCTTTTGTATGATTTGCTCTTCTTTTTTAAATTATAAACGCTCCAGGCATGTGGAACAGTGTTCATGGAACACGGAGGCTTACTAACATATTCTAATACAATAATATTAAAACAAAATCATGACAATATACAACAGTTAGATACAGTTCAATGTGAGGACTCAACAATGTCTGCTCCCGGCATGTCCTTCACTTTTCCCAATAGCAGTATCTAACTTTGGCAGTTGTAATAAATATATTAATACATAAAGCATTCTTACCACAATTTCAAGAAATAGTAACAAATAACGCTGACTTGCAAAGAATGGCCTCAGTTTTCCTCTGCACTGCCCAGACTGCGAATTAATTCTTTATTTTTATAAATTAACACAGCTGATCGCAGCGTATTTGATAGAAAAAGTTTTTGTCAACTGGCGATGAGCATTGAAAGCTTTTTGCTAATATCTATTAGTACTGGCCAATGGAAAACTTGCGACTACCAGAATTCAAATGTAGTTGTTGAAAAACAAAAAAATTCCAAACAACTCTGTGTCTGGTAGTTGATTGGTCAGTCTGCGTTAGTTATGCCAATACAAAAAGATGTTTAGTTTTGGTTAACATTTACCTACCGCTCCCCTCTCCTCCTATACTCTTTTTACCCAATCGGATTTGAATTTACTCCAATGCCTCTTTCTAAGCTGGCGTCCCCACTAACGTTATGAAAAAAACAAGCAGGAACCACAGTCTGTCCGTCTTAGTGTTACTAGACATTTAGTATTTTCTCAATAACTTGGCTAATACTTGGACTACCATATTTTTAAAAACACATTTTTGCTTAGGGGACTCTAAGCTATACTACCATATGATTTTTATGGTCAGTTTCAGTATGGTTTAGATTTTCAATTTTGTCACTGTCAATCGTCAAATAAAAATTTTTACACATGTCGGCCATCTTCCCCCTCTCATCTCTCTCTAGCATTTTTATTCAAATAACTAACTTGTTTGAGAGACGTCAGAAAAACATTACTTGCCGAGAATTTAAACTGTCTGTGTGTATATATCATCGGGCCAATCCCACCGCGTGTCAAGCGAAGCGGGGTTTTGCGCGGTTGGTGTTAGAATTGGCGTTAATTATTACTGTTGTCTCGTGTTACACTACCAAAAACGTAAGGATTACTACTATTAGAGGCGTTAAAGTTAAAGTATTACGTTAATTCAGACAGTAGTTTGGCAGCACACTTCTGAAAGATCGTTAATTATAAGTCTTGCCGCAGTCTCTATCAGATCGGGCAAAATGTTAAAAATGTTTATAGTACATCACAAGGAAATCGAGTAGGTTTATACGGCGGGATCGTTTCTAAGCATTTCCATGGCACCAAATTCAGCGCGATGCTGGCGTGTGAGATGCTCATACTCAGACACAATCGGGCTGGGTTATTTATTATCATAGGACTAAAATCTTACTGAAATGAGCGATTATCTCGCAGATTTTACTACACCTGGGCTCATCATTTTGAACCTGAGACAAAAAGACAGTCAATGGAGTGGCATCATCCGCAATCACCACGAAGAAAGAAATTCAAAACAATTCCTTCAGCTGGAAAGGTCATGATCACTGTCTTTTGGGTCATTGAAGGTGTGATTCTTGTGGACGTTATGCCAAAAGGAGAGACAATCAATTCGCAAGCTTACATTAAGACATTGAAAAAACTCAATCAACGTTTTCGCAGAGTTCGGCCGCACAAGAATCCAACAGACCTGCTTCTCCTTCACGACAATGTGCGACCTCCCACAAGTCTGGCAACACGGGAAGCAATCACCAAATTGGGTTGGACTGTACTACCCCATCCACCCTATAGTCCCGATTTGGCACCCCCTGATTTTCATCTATTTGGTCCACTTAAAGATGCACTCCGTGGGACAAGCTTTGAAGATGATGGAGTGATTCATGCAGCGAAGAAATGGCTACATGATCAAGACAAAATCTGGTACGGGCTAGGAATACATGCACTTGTTTCGCACTGGCATAAAGCCGTACAAGTTGATGGGGATTATGTTGAATAATACCAATGTTTACATGACATATCCATGTATATTGTATATAAATTCCATGCTTTTTGAATAAACAGCTCCTGAGAAAAACGATGTGGTGCATTACTTTCTGAATGCCCCATTTTGGTTTGTCTGGTGTGTTGTGTGTAGGTATTTTAATTGTTGTGTGTTGTTGTATTGTGCTGGTATTGTGTTATTCCTTCATACAACATATATATATATATAACAAACAGGTGGACAACATATTTATACAACATAGTTAACAAAGGTTTATAAATACAAGTATATAGTTAATGATCAAACCAAAAACAATACCACCCCACACACACGAGTACGCACGCGGCACACACCCCTAACACACACCCAACACCGCTCATTAGCCATCTTCCGCTATAAAACTCATACTAAGCGATTTTATCGAATTTTTATATTTTCCTCTTTATCTCACGAGTGCAGGATTTTATCGATTTTTATGTATATATGTATATATATATATATATATATATATATATATATATATATATATATATATATATATATATATATATATATATATATATATATAGTATGTATGCCTAAGAAAATACACTCTACAACAACACACAACAATTAAAATACCTACACACAACACACCAGACAAACCAAAAGCAATACCACCCACACACACGCACGCACGCAGGCACACACCCCCAATGCACACCCAACACCGTAACTGTCTGTCGTATTTTTACATACAAAGACAGGGACACGGACGATAACGTGACGACATCTCCCCTCAATATCTAAAAAATAGCTCTCTTCCACTATGCCCCCTTTGTTACCGTTGTTTGAAAATAAAATAAAAATTGTACACGCCTCCTTCTTTCGATCTAACATAACCGTCTTCCAATATGTGACCCCGCTAATATAATGTTTGTTACTGCTGTTTGAAAATAAAATAAAAATTGCACACACCGCCCTCTTTCCCGCTAACATAACCATCTTCCACTATGTTACCCCGCTCATATGTTTCGTTACTGTTGTTTACCAGTATAAAAAAATTGTACACACCTCCCTCTTTCCATCTAACATAACCGGGTTCCAATATGTGACCTTGCTTATATAATGTTTGTTACTGCTGTTTGAAAAAAAAAATATTTATTACAATAAAAAACGTTTGTTATCTATGATGTATAAATGTTGTATGTATAACTATTGTATGTATACGTATAAATATATGTTGTAAAATATATATTGTAACACCTGTTGTATAAATAAACAAACAACACAACAACACACACCGCCATTATCGAACGGAGTATTTTCTTATATAAAAGTCCCGCTCCATCGCCACAATCGATCGGAGTATATTGCTATAAGAAAGTCACGCTCCACCGCCAGAATAATACTCGTTTTGCGCGTACTGTACTACTCACCACATCACAAGGGCAGAAAACAAGATTGGCAGAGCACTTCAGAGAAATACTGAGTAAGGAACCACCAGAGACTCAGCTGAATGTTCTTAAGGCTGAAAGTGACTTAGACGTAAATACAGACATTCCACGAAAAGCAAAAATCATCACAGCAATCAAAGGGTTAAAAAAATAGAAAAGCGCCTGGTCACGACTATCTAAATGCCGAGTTATTCAAGGTAGACTCTGAACTAGCAGCAGAACTATCAGAACCACTATTTGCACAAGTCAAGGAAACTGAGACAACACCTACAGAGTGGAGTAAAGGAATAATTGTCAAATTGCCCAAGAAGGGCGACCTTGCAGACTGCAACAACTGGAGAGGAATTACTCTCCTCTCAGTTCCCAGCAAAATACTATGCAGGATAATCAAACAGAGAATTTCAAAAGCAGTTGACTGTCGTGAAATGACGTCTGTTTCACATCACGAATTCAAATAATTCTGGTCCTAACACCACGGTCAAATTTACCGCACTCAATATCGGAGAGATACGGACCGATATAACAACCAATAGAATCACGCCTTTTTCTGTTATGTATAGGAAACCTTTTTATGCTTGATAGAGGGGCCTATTTTGTGTATTTGACAGAACGAAGATATTTTATTTCTTAATAACTAAAGATTTGTAAACAGAAAGGAATAACTAGATTTATAGCGGGGATATTACTTAAGAGGTTGGTGCAAATACTTCCTCATGATAATACTTTATTGTTAGAGTAAAATCAGTTTTAGTGATAATTTTACTTCAGGGTAGTCCCCAATTTAGTTAGTTAAAGTATGCACAGATGTAAATGTACTGGGCTAACAAAAATATTGATAGCTAGAACGATAGAGATCAATTCCTAGTTTTATTAGAACTTTAAATAATTAAAATCGGCCAAAAATTAAGTAAAATAATAAATATTTAAACTTAATCACATTGAACGGTAAGGCTGAAAAACGGACAGGGTGAAAATTCTTAACGCCAATTTTTGACTGTGTCTCGATTGGTCGAGCAAGGCGTTATATAAGACGTTGAACTTGGTCGGATTCTTGCCACTAATATTTTTGAATCATAAGCGATACCAGGAAGAGCGCAAATGTAAACTGTCAATATTTTGCCGCCTGTATCTGAAGCAGACCTAGAGAACCATTGAAAGCCTGTATCAGCTTCTGTATTTTACCTGATTGTTTTGTCCTGGTAATATTTCAAGTTCATGAGACATCCACTTGAGAGGAGCTATGGTGGTGTACTGTTCTTCAGATAAATAGAACGAAAGCCACGTTTCCCAGCCTGGAGTTCATATTCTGTGCGAACCCAGCCAAGATTGGAGGTGTCTCAGACTTCAATCAAGATAAGTGGACACATAGGTCCAGTGTTCAGATAATCCCAGCAACAATAAAGATAACTAAAAAGAGAGAAACTAAAAATATTAGAGACTTAAAGTAAAAACTCTTATAATACAGACTTGTTAGAGACTGCAACATTATAACATAATGATTCACGGAGGACCATATTCAACTCTTATTACGTTACCAGCCAGGGACGTTGATACCAAGATTGTGAACGAGTAATTGAACTGTAATTGCATATATATAAATAAATATAAACGCATATTATTGCCTTTTATGGAGAACATTCCACATTATTTATTTCATTGTGTAAATACCATATAACCTGATTGTAAGTTTCCTAAGCAAAAGAAAACAGGCTTAGGAACAATAAATTGTAAATACTATTATTCAGTCTTGCTTAATTATTCTAATTAAGTCAATGTTCTGTTTGTTATATATTACATGTAAATAATTAATTACCCCTAGATAATTAGCCATACAAAAACAATTATATAACCATTATTCACGGTGGGATCTGGAGAGGTAGCAGTTACATCTTCAGTACCCAACACTATCATCATACTTGAAGGTTTACATAGCTTGACCCCACTTTGATGTCGATACATCCTTACTCTTTTCAGAGAAGGGGGTATTTCTTATAAGACCAGTCTCTTATCTGACACTATCCTGTTATCATCTGATACACTTTTGTGTCCAGGAAAGTCTTTATTTTAATAACATCTGAATCTCTCGCGACATTGATCATAAACCGAGGAAAGAACAAGCGGGTTTTAGAAAGAGCAGAAGATGTGCAGATCATATATTCACCCTCAGGAACATTTTAGAGCAGTGCTCAGAATGGCAGAGACGGCTATGTATTAACTTTGTTGATTTTGAAAAGGTTTTCGACAGCATACACAGGGACAGCCTATGAAAAATACTGAGGGTTTATAGAATTCCCAGCTGCATTGTTTCCATCATAATAAGTCTCTATTCTAACTTTACATGCAGTATTGGATTGAGTAATGTAACTTTCGAAGTGAAAACAGGATCACGACAGGGAAGCCCCTTATAAACAACATTATTTTTGACAGCCATAGATTCTATACTGGAAGACCTGGAATATGCAGATGACATTGCATTACTAGCTCATTCACATCAACACATTTTATTTAAAAAAACCGACTGACTAAATAAGTATGGCCAGCAGGTTGGTCTGAACATCAATCTGAAGAAGACAGTGGTAATGACACTAAATGTGGGAAATCCTGAGTCAATAACAGTAAAGAACCAGCAGTTAGAACATACAGACACATTTACTTACCGAGGATGCATAGTAACACCTGACGGCGGAACAAGCAAGGACATTAACAACAGAATGAATAAAGCGAGAACAGCCTTTGTTGTTCTCAACAACATTTGGAAGTCTTCCCAGTACAGCACAAACACCAAATTAAGACTGTATGAGTGCTGTGTACTTTCTGTGCTTCTCTATGGTGCGGAATGCTGGAGAGTAACAGAGAAGGAAATGTCGAAACTGTCCTCTTTCCACACAAGCTGCCTAAGGAAAATTGTCCGAATCTTTTGGCCAAACACAATCAGTAACCAAGAACTACTTATCCGGAGTAACCAGGAGGACAAGCACACCATCATAGCTGGCAAACACTGGAGTTGGGTTGGCCACGTCCTCAGAAGGGACCCTGATACCGTCACAAGAACAGCTATGCTGTGGACCCCCGAGGGAAAGCGAAAGAGAGGCCGACCAAAAACAACTTGGCGGAGAACTGTGGAAGCCGAGATGCAAAGAATGAACCAGAGTTGGGGCACTGTACGAAGGATGGCCGCCGACCGAGCAAAGTGGAATCAATTTGTTGCTGCCCTACAAGACGCCACCAGGCGTGTTGGTCACTGACTGCTTTCACGGCTGGCGGTTATGGATCAAAGAAGAAGAAGAAAGATGATTCCTTGTCCATCTAATTAGCAAGTATGCAACGTTTTAAGGACCTAGTTTGGCCTCTTACAGTACAATTTTAAATTGGTGTTATTTTTGGGTGAACTACACAA